>MU619255.1:131731-191393 GCA_025201805.1 Parasitella parasitica
AAAAAAAAAAAAAAAAAAAAAAAAAAAAAAAAAAAAAACTGTGTTAATCTCGTCCTGTGATAGCAGAAAAATCATCAAATGTCGATTCATGTCTCTGGATTGATTCTGTTTTGACGCCATGAAGCTATTAATTATATTAATAGAGTCATCCTTTCTCTGTTTATAAAGAAGCCATGGATCTGGAATAAAAAGGGTCTTTTGCGGTGTTGACTGCATGCATGTGAGCTCATGTTGTCAATGGTATTCCTCAAAAGGTATCATTCATTAAAAAAATTATATTCATAAATGAATACAAATTCATTTCGGGGATACATGCTTGTCAGATCAGAAACCACAATGGTCATGAGAATAATAAACCCCTTGGTAAAAGTTGATATAAATTATCGAGAAAAAAAAAAGGTAATTCGAAATCACCAACCACTTTTATTTCATTTATAAGTAAAATGATCAATAATGGCATACTTTATGTAATAGGCGAGGAGAATCTTGATATTCTTCTCACCATATGTTTTGTTCTGTTCCCTTTCATCAGATTGATATGGGAATCTTGTAAGTGTACTTTTCCAATGCAAATCGATACATTGCTAATTGGTTTTTCCACATGTATCACAGATTCCTTAGGTAGAAGAATAATAGAAGAAAAAATGAGTAAGTGTAGATTTTCGCATGTTAAACCCAACAGTATCCTAATTTTTTACAAACAGCTACAAGTGAACTTGTTGCAAACCTGGCAAATCAAGTGAATCAAACCACCAAGAATCTAGCTGATTTCCAAGCTCAATTTGCCGAAACAAACTTGCGCGACAACAATCAATTGTTAACCATGATTAGGTCAAACGAAACATTGCGTCGAGAGCTCATTAACATGAGCAATTCTGTTGTTATGGAGCACCAAGCTATCCAAGAACTCTCTACTCTCATGTACCACAAAAATTCTGTTACTGATGCCATCGTCATGATTATGAGAGATCTCGAAAACGTTATCAATGTAGAGAAAGCATCTTTGCAACAAACTAACATTCTCCAAGAAGAAATACATCAAGAGGTTATGAAAAACACACAACATAACCAACGATTTGAAAAGCGACATGACCAAATGCGTGATATAATGAACGCGAATTTTGATTTCTTGGTAGAGCAATTCCGAGCCCTCAAAACTCAACTTAGCGACCACATTACTTTCAATGAAGATTTCAGAGAATGGGCCCAGAATGAAATTCAGATATTTTCACAAGGAAACAACAGCACCACCGAACTGAAAGCCCAAGTCAACGCCCTCCAAAAAGAGGTTTCGACACTAAACCAAAAAATGCGTAGAATGGAAGCAAAAATGCTCAATACGAAGAGCTGCAGCTGCCAAGACCATCTTTCCAGATTGGAAGAGCTTGAACACAAAGTGGGATTGTGCGAATGTCATGGTTTTGACTCCCATCAATCAAGAATCGAAGATTTAGAACAAGGTATCGTCAATTTCAGAAGCGATTTTGCAGAGCATCGCAAACATTTTGCAAAGCACCAAATAAACTTTGCAGAGCATGAAGCATGTTTCACTCAGCACCAAAGAAACTTTGCACAACATCAAGACGATTTTGCATCCTACCAAGTACATTTTTCCGATCATCAAACCAGATTAGAAAGGCTTGAAGACGATTATACTATACAAGGAATTGTCACTCACGATTTTGAAAAGAATTATGCCACTCACGACGATCTCAAAGATATCGTGGGTGAAGTCAAGGAATTGTTGGAAAAAGCCAACTTAAACGTACAAGATGATAATATTGATAATTTATAGACTTTCAATAAACATATATTTATTCGCAGGCGTCTTAAATAATACATACAATATTAAGTGTGATACGAGTAAAACCCTCGGTATAACCAAACAACACGAGTATGTTGAACGATAATATACATTTAATCACTCATCAACTGAGCATGAGGAAGATCATAATTCAGAAAAATAAATACCTGGAAACTGATCAGCAGCACGAAAATCATCAGACAAGGTAATTATGTATAAATCGCAGCACAATGTTTACATATGTTTATCCACATGCAAAATTACTGAAGCCATGGTACCAATAACATTAATTAAGATCCATCATTGTTCAAAGCCATTTAGGGCGCTATATATTCCTAATGTTTCTTTACAGCAAGAATGTATGTATTGTGAGTCCCTGTCCATTATCAATATCGAAACTTGTAAATATGATAGACGAGACGTTTATTTAATATAACAGTAAATTATCCAGGTCGAGAAGTTGATATCACACGAGCATGGTCCAACAATAAGTTTGTTTTTGCTCCATAGTAAATGGTTTCTAAATCCACTTCAAACTCGGGTATACGTTGATGCTCATCTTCTTCGTCTTCTTCGTCTGCAAGTTTATTGTTCCTCACAAAATCCACATGAGCTACAATCCTGTCAAACATGGTCTCTAATCGAGCACGTAAACCGCCATATCGACTCTCGAGCACTTCCCAGCCAAACGGCTTGTATGTCTTCATCCACATGGATCGATGACATTTCCATAATTCATCCACTTCCTCTCTTAGCTGTTTCAAACGAACATGTGCTATAGTTAACAGTTGGTCATAATCTTTCTTTTTATAGGCCTCTACACAATGCTTGCGCAAATGGCTCTTTAGCGATAGGACTTTGGCTATTCTTCGAGGAAATTCCAATCGATCATTGAATGGGCAAGACGCAGCCTTTTCTGTTATGGCTTTTTGAAGATGGTTCTCAATAGCAGCGTAGTGTGTCTCCAAATCCTCATCATTGTATTGTGGTGATAAAAAGCTTAAAATTGGCTCTGTACGTATAAAAATGTTCCGTCTAAGTGATATACTCACCTCTCTGTTTCTCTTATATTTTACATACCTTCCCACAATAGCCATTTGCTCATATTATTCACAAAATTTGATCTTGATGTAATTGGCACACCTTCAGGAGTGTCATCAATCTAGAGAAAACGTTTTAAGTGGCTGTATACAGACGCATGATATGTAAAAATACCTTGGATGCTAGAACCCAATCATCAAAATTTGCTCCACAGATACCCTCTATGTGTGCACGTTGCGTAAACAAATAAGTTTATATTAGTGATTGTGGTGATATTCATCCATACCAAAATTTCGCTTTAATATATGAATGTCGACTTCCTCTTGATATGTGTACCCATGCTGAGCATAATAAAGCAAAGCTGGCAGTGCTGATAAACTACACATAATGTCAATCTCAACAACACATCCACGTTGCAAAAACAAGGAACCCTACACGTCGCATTCATTGCCTTCGTCTCCCCAAGTCGTGATAAATGTATTTCGTACACCATCTTCCTTATTCTTGGCTGCCACTACACTTGCTCTGATTGCTTGAAATGAAAACGGAAGGGCTGTCCAGAATCGACTCCAAGTCCATGCAGACGCTAAAAATTTACAAAAAATCGTTAGCTCTTGACACTATAAAGATCAATCTTTGCGCGTGATTTACTCGCTACCCATGGATCTTGACATCCCATTTGTCTATGTTGCTGTATTTTTTGAGAATAGATGTCAGAGGTGGTGTGATAATAATTCCAAAAGATCAGCTTCATATTCTGAGGCATGTTTTCAATTAGTTCAGGCGTAGCCGGATTATTAGATTCATCATAGTATCCTTGCAACGAATTGTTTTTAGCAGCTGTAAATTATAAAAGGGTCGCTGGTTTTAGCTCGTCTCTCTCATTATGCTAAAATGTTGCTATTTATACATTACCTAGACAGAAAAGCACTAAATTTCGTTTTTAAAAATTAGCTCAAACCTTACATGATCTCACTATCCCTTTTAAATACTTACTATCAGACCAGATCATTGGCTCTACATTGCTTCGAACACAAATCTCATTCACTCGTTGTAAATGTTCAAGAAACAACTGTACAGGATCCTTGTATCCATACAACTGTATGTACCGACCTTCGCCTACGCCATGTGCTTCATCCATACCAATATGAATACGTTTTGACCTAAATGGCCTAGTGGCAGTTTGAATCATTTTTTCAATGAAGTCATAAGTTGGTTCTGACTCTGCAAGCAGTACTTCTGAATTATCTCTCAAATAAGAATATTGTTGCCATTGTAGAACTTGTCCTAGATGACCCAATGTCTGGATACAGGGCATAACTTCAATACCACTACACGTATCAAAAAGTCAATATGTACATATATAAATATCATCTCGGCACTGCGCATATCTGAATAAGCTGGGCTAAACTTACAGATCAAATGCATAGTCATCAATCAGAGACAATTCTCGCGATGTATATTTTCCACGAAGATATCCAAACATGTGCTCTCCTTCCATTTCGTACGTATCCTCTGTATACAGTTGTAGCATGTTGAGACCCATCAGCGCCATATTGTTCAGCAAAAAGTAAACCGTTTTAGGACGTAATACACCTCCACGACTGCAATCCACCATAACTCTACAGACGCTACATGGTCAGAATCTTGATATCATGCCCAAGTTATTCATTTTACCCTTGCGTATCAAATTGTGCCTTTTCCGTAAAATTTACTAGATCACCATGGATACCGGTCAGGACCATAAAATCCCTGGCGCTTCCCAGTAATCTTCCCAAGGCACGAAAAGCTATTTTTTTAGTCCCTTGCATTAGTATCACACTAAAACACACACCCGCATACAAAAAAATTACCATCTATTTTCCTATGGAATCTTACTTGCACTTCAAATTTGCTCCCGGAAGGTATATCGTTGTAGTTATCGTAATTGCTGACTGATGTATATTCGCCTTCACGTAATCCGGTATCATATATAAAGCTATCGTATACATTCAGTAACCAAACCATGGCATATGCATATACGCAAACTTACTTGACGTGCCATTTGAACTCACTAGATTCATCGTCCATTGCATTCTCGCTCACCAAGTTTCTGTGAGGCGCATATGCAATAAGTTTTAATAACCCGTCTTGCAGGTCAACTGGTTGCTGTGAGGGATCAATAACAATCAGCACTGTACTTTGCTCCGAGTAGCTTTGTATCATGATATCGTCTGCGATCAAATAATCTTCTGCTGCCATGATGATTTGTGAAATATATAGAAAAGAAAAAGAACCCAGAAAATCCTGCAGTAACATAAACCTGCATTTTATTGTCGACGTTTGAAATCATTATTACCATTTTGGAGTATTGGTTCGAATCAAACAGTTGTTACAAAAGTATCGTATGACGAATCAATGAGTACATGTACAAATATCATATAAGCCTTTATTAATAGCATTGATTGCATTGCATGATACTGCCCTACTAAGAATCGCTTATATACAAGCCAAATTTAGTGAATCAACAGTTCTGGTAAATAAAACGGGCATATTTGATAGTATATTTTGTTTATGACAAAACAAAAAGAAAAAATATAATACATTTATTTTAGTTTTTCTCCAAAGTTTTTTTTTTTTCTTGTAAAGGGATGAATACTATATATCATATCTATGTATAAAATTTCTGCACACGATTTGGAATAATGTCTAATAATTTGAATTAATTTAATCGACTTCCTCAATGCTGGGACCATCAGTCTCATCAGTGGAACCAGCGGGGAAACCACCAGGAGCAGCTCCACCGGGCATACCACCGGGAGCAGCACCTGCAGCGCCACCGTTAGCTTGATAGAACTTCATCATGATGGGGTTAGCAACTTCTTCAAGTTCCTTTTGCTTGGACTCGTATTCCTCCTTGGAGGCCTCTTGAGACTCATCCAACCACTTGATGGCTTCATCAACTGCCTTCTGGAGAGTAGCCTTATCATCTGCACCAAGAGCAGAGGCAACCTTCTCTTCTTGGAGAGTGTTACGGAGGTTGTAAGCATAAGATTCAAGACCGTTCTTGGCTTGGATACGAGAAGCAGCTTCCTCATCTTCAGCCTTATACTTTTCAGCATCGTTGACCATACGCTCGATCTCTTCCTTGGAAAGACGGCCCTTATCGTTGGTGATGGTAATCTTGTTGGACTTACCAGTGGTCTTGTCAAGAGCAGAGACGTTCAAGATACCGTTGGCATCAACGTCAAAGGTGACCTCGACTTGGGGAACACCACGAGGAGCGGGAGGGATACCGGTTAATTCAAACTTACCAAGGATGTTATTGTCCTTTGTGCGGGCACGTTCACCTTCGAACACTTGGATAAGGACACCAGGTTGGTTATCGGCATAGGTGGAGAAGATTTCAGACTTCTTGGTAGGAACAGTAGTGTTACGCTTGATCAAGGCAGTCATGACACCACCAGCGGTTTCAATACCGAGAGAAAGAGGGGCAACATCCAAAAGAAGGAGATCTTGAGTCTTCTCAGAGGTATCGCCAGAAAGGATAGCAGCTTGAACAGCAGCACCATAGGCAACAGCCTCATCAGGGTTGATGGACTTGTTAGGTTCCTTACCGTTGAAGAAATCAGAAACTAACTTTTGGACCTTGGGGATACGAGTAGAACCACCAACAAGGACGATATCGTGAACTTCACCCTTACCAATCTTGGCATCACGGAGAACCTTTTCAACAGGCTCCATTGTGTTACGGAAAAGATCTTGGTTCAATTCCTCGAAACGAGCACGAGTCAAAGAAGTGTAGAAATCAACACCTTCAAAGAGAGAATCGATTTCGATAGAGGTTTGAGCAGCAGAAGACAAGGTACGCTTTGCACGCTCACAAGCAGTACGAAGACGACGAATAGCACGGGCGTTACCGGCGATGTCCTTCTTGAACTTGCGCTTGAATTCTTGCATAAAGTGGTCAACGAGACGATTGTCGAAATCTTCACCACCCAAATGGGTATCACCAGCAGTAGCCTTGACTTCAAAGATACCATCTTCGATGGTCAAGAGGGAAACATCAAAGGTTCCTCCACCCAAATCGAAAATCAAAACGTTACGCTCGCCCTCGACCTTCTTGTCCAAACCGTAGGCAATGGCAGCAGCGGTGGGTTCGTTAATGATACGTTGAACGTTAAGACCGGAAATCAAACCAGCATCCTTGGTAGCTTGACGTTGACCTATAAAAAGTCGAATTGATTAACATATATGGAAAAAAACACGTCATGTTTCATATTAATAAAGTTACTTACTGTCGTTGAAGTAGGCAGGTACAGTAATGACAGCGTTCTTGACATCACTACCGAGATAAGCTTCAGCAGTTTCCTTCATCTTGACCAGGATCATGGCAGAGATTTCTTCAGGAGTGAAGGTCTTGGTCTCGCCCTTGAATTCGACTTCAATGAGAGGTTTTGTGTCTTTATCGATAACCTTGAAAGACCAGTGCTTCATATCAGCTTGGACTTCAGCATCGTTGAAACGACGACCGATCAAACGCTTAGCATCGAAAACAGTGTTGTAAGGGTTCATTGCGACTTGATTCTTGGCAGCATCACCAATGAGACGCTCAGAGTCGGTGAAACCAACATAAGAGGGGGTGGTACGGTTACCTTGATCGTTAGCAATGATCTCAACACGATCATTTTGCCAGACGCCAACACAAGAATAGCTAAAATGTCGATATTGTTAGTTTCTCGGTTCCTAGGAACAGAAACGCGAGTTTATCAAACTTACGTAGTACCCAAATCAATACCAACTATTTACACAGGAACATTCAGATAAGTGGAAACAATCTAACTTTGCAATTATAGAACTTACCAGACTTTCCTCCAGACATTTTTCAAAAGAATATATAAAAGATTAAAGAAGAGGATAGAAAACTTTTTGTTTGTCATAATTATATAAAGGTCTATTTGGGAAATTTTTGTGACAACTTTGGAAATCAAAAGAAAGTGGTAGAAATCCTATAGACTTTTTGGCTTTCTGACTGGGTGAAACAGGTGCCTGATTTCGAATATTGCTGCTTTTTGTTAAATGAACAATGGATGGACTCATGTTAATTCTAGAAACTTGCGTTCATTTGTCTATTAATTTAAAGAGTGACAACTGGTATTTTATTGGGAGGAGCACTCAATCAGCTAACTACTGCTATCCAGAAGCTGAAAAAGACTATAAATTCTAAAATAAATTTACAATTTCTCAGCAGGTGAGTGTATATATGCGTATAGCACTGCAATATTATAGAACAAGTAATTTCCATGTGTCAACGACCAACCAACAATGAATGATTGAAAGATGTTTGATTGGTTTGGCATGGCGAATTCTTTAATATTGTATGTAAACAATACGTATGGTCACAAATGGCATCATGTAAACTAACTATTAAAGTGTATCTACGTAATATTGATAACTGCATCTTTAATATATAATGCTTAACTCTGTGATTCGAAGCGCCTTATGAATGACGGCTGCATATATACTAGAAGATTGTATAATGTTTTTGAAATAGTCGGCTAAGGACTAAATAACATAAGCACACTATCTAAAGTACCGCCATATAATGCATATCGCAGAACAATTGGTTTTCGGTAACTTGTTGTATCCATAGAATGCCATAAATTACCACTACCGTATTTCAACTCAGTTGTCATAGCAACCGTTCCTGATCGGATCTAAGGTGAAATGGCATCGATTACTCTATCTAGTAAATAGAAGTATTCAATAGAATGTCTTGTATAAGAAACCATCTACTTGGGTTCTACTTATTCTAAATTGCGAAGCTCAACTTATCGATGAATGATTTACATTCATACCGATTAGCTGATTAAATATAGAAATATGTTTTGCTCTGACGACTACTGTGTTATAATCTTGTTTGACAATTAAATGTCAAACATGACGACCTGATTGTATTTTATAGATTGATTCAGATAGATTTATTCTAATATAAATAGACAGTTTCTTATCAATCAATAAATTAATAGTTTTGTATCTGGTAAATTAAATTTTTATTACTTTCTTATATTCTTTATATCATATACAATCACCTGCTGTGCTCAATTTCAAGACCTGGGACAACAGTCTGATTTAGAGAGTCGAACGATATATTGTATCTATTGTCCATGAACATGTCATGCCAAGTTATAAATAAGGAACATGATCCATTGGAATATGTTTCTGAATTGTGTTCAGGATTGAGTTTGCTTGAGTTTACTTGAGTTTGACTTTCGGTTGGGAAATCGACACATCACATACCGTATAGAAATTGATTGTAATTAATTAGTGTATTTATAATCATTTAGCTTAAATTTATATTTTATTAATTTTAAAAAATAAAAGTATTTGATCAAGCAGAATACAGTATGAATTTTATGATTGGTTTCCACCAATCATTGAAACTTTACAAATATTACATGCTTTTCCGTCATATTCGGGTTTATAAGAAGCCTCACAATAACAACATTCAACCTTGGGAGAACCACGGTAGATGGGTACAAAGCTTGCTGCACAGATATCAAATGGATTGTATTGATCATAATCAAAAGAAAATTCATCTTGTAAATTACGTTCGCAAACGGATTGAATTTTACGAGCCTAATACAGAGTCAAAATGAGTTTATATTGTAACATTTTAAATGGATTAACATCTTGTTTACCTCATCTGCGATGGTTCTAGGTGGAGCAAGTTCAAGTAATCTGGATGCAAATTGCGATGCCGTGCTGTAATTTTTAGCTCTGAAGGCTTGCTTTGTTGCTTGACGCAATGCTAATTGCATATGTGGTGTTTGTAATTGACAATGTGCAAAGTAAGCAGCTAATTCAAGTGCACTTTTCGTATCCTCAGGTTCTTGACCAGTAATTGATCTACGTTTTTGTTCCATAGACAAACCTAACAAATACTCTCGACATATATCTATCAACTTGGCCAATTCTCTTGATTCCTCGTCGTTGTTTATCACTGTAAACAAAGCTGAATGCAATAACAACTTGAAATGTTGGGCTGCTGCAACCAGTTTACCAGATGTGAAGAGACGATAAGCTGTCTGAAGCTGTGTGGTGACAATCGTTTGGAAGTTGTAGACTGCAACAGGCAGTGTATTGCGAGGAGTGGATGTCTCGGGATTACGACGCAAGTTGTAGGTTACACTGGGTGCGCTAGCAATTCCAGCAACAGAGATGTGAGCCGCTTGGTAAATAGCCAAAAAGTGGGATTTAAGTGGTTCAAAATCGACAATGCCCTTTTGACGGTTCAAGATTTGCATTGCACTTTCAAACGCACCGGCAGCAATGTGATCAGCAGCAACATTAGAGTTTTGAGCCCAAAGTGTGTTCTCATTCACCCCCTCAGCGGGAGCAACAAATTCAGCAGTTTCTTTGGCAGCAACATGGCCCATTTCAGCGTCCAATTCGGCCTTAATGTCATCATCATCGTCCCAACCACCATCGCCGTTCAAGTCATCATTTTCAAATTCATCATCATTGGGTGCGCCCAGTAAATCCTTATCCAAAGCAGGTTTTGCTGATGAAGCAAAGCCAAGATCGTCGTCATCTCCCCAATCACCAGTAGCTTCTTCAATATTATCAATTTGGTCATCATAGTTGAAACTAGGAGCACTGATTGCAGCACCGGGCTTTTGTTGCTGTTGCTGTTGCTGAACAAAAGCGCCTTCAAAAAAGCTCTTGGACACGGTTAGTAATGGCCAGTTGGTGTCTTCAAGTTGAGTTACAGGCTTAGTGGTAGCGGGTAATTGATCAGAAACTGATGGCAGCTCGAAATCAGCTTCTGTCTTGCCAGCAGCAGCCAAGATAGCTTCTGCCTGTTCAGTCAGGCCATGTGTCTTTGCAGTCATGTAGGCCAAAGGCAATTGACCGACATCTTGCAACAAACGGATACGTTCTGCGACATCACCAAGGTAGAGAGAGTTTTGGAATCGCATCAAGGGATCCTTCTGCAACTGAGAAATTTCCAGCATTTTACGCAAGTTGGTTTGATTGCCTTCCAAAAGATACAAGAAGGAGAGTTTGTCCATCTTCTTGGTACGCTGGTAAGATAATTCAACAATCTTGTAGTTGCCGTGGCGCAAAGCTTCAGCGCCGAGCTTGGACCAGTAATCAGGCTTGTTCATCGACTTTGCAGTTTCAAGAGCAACATCCAAATTTCCACATTCAAGAGCGAGTTCGAAGCGAGTTTTGTCATCTCTAACAAAGTGCAAAGCAATCTCGGGGTACCCCTTCTTTTGGAGGTAGGCAATGATGGATTGGCCAACCAAATTGGAGGTACGGATAATATGGAGGACCTCTTCGTATTGCTTCTTGACAAGGGCCAGTTTGAAGCGGTATTCTGTGGGATCAATAACAATTTCACGGACCTTGCCATCACGGTCAAGAGCATAAAGCTTCTTTCCCTTGATACGAGTCAAATAAATTGGTTGATCCAGTGTGCGAACAATGCCATTATCGCCTTGAGGCAACGCATATTTGATGTGATTCAATGTGCAGTAGATCAAAACACCAGAGTCATCCCAAGTGGCACTCTTGATGCGAATAGTTTCATGGATTTGACTGGTCTGCTTCAAATCCTTTGTGGCAATAGTGATGGTATGTTTGCTCAAAAGAGCAACCATAGACATGTCGGTAGACCAAACAATGTATTTGACAGAAGAAACTGCCAGTTCAGCAGTGGCACGACGCTGTTGGATATCAAACAAAATAACAGACGAAGGTGTAGCCATCAACAGAGAATTGGGACCAGCATAATAGATATCTGTCACTTGACCGGGCGTCTTGAAAGACTTGGTTTCCTTGTTTTGAAGATCACGGATTTGAATCACTTGGTTAGTTTTATCAAAGACAGCAAAGCGATTACGAGCAATGAAGAGAGCGGCATGACCAACGCCCTTCATAGATTCGTCAGAGGGTTCCTGAAGGGTGCCGCCCAAGTTTTTGGGAAGGCGGTACAGCTCATAGGATCCACCCTCATATGGGGAGGTCAATAGAATGGCCTTTTCTGCAGGGTTGAAGGATAATGTGCGGGGAGCAACGAATTGAGAGCCTAATTTACGGACAGACATGACCTCTTGGTCAGCAGTACTGGGGAAATCGTGAATATGCAAAATGCTGTGTTTGATGTAATAGAGTTCGTTGCTGTGAACTTGGAAAGCAGGACGTTCACGTTCAAGCTTAAAGACAATTAAACCACTGTCATGACCAGCAGCAAACAAATTGAGCTCAGGATGAGATGTTAGCACCCAGAAACGATCATGGTCTCGTCTAAAAGTGGCAACAGCAGTACGTTTTGTTAAATCCCAAACACGGATGGTTTTATCCTCACTATCAGATAAAATAAGGTCTTGGCGTGGATGGAAGATGGCACTGGAAACGTTGTTGTAGTGGCCACGGCAGCTGTCCACTTCCCAAGCCTTGGTATCTATCATTACAGCAGGTAAATACACCCATCGCAAGCATTTTCAACCAAGAAAAAAAAATACAGCATACCGTTCATTCTCCAGAGTTTCACTTGACGGTCATCACCAGCTGAGATAATCAACGGAAGGGTGGGATGGAAAGAGGCCCAATTCACCCCGTGGTCATGACCTTCCAATACATACTTGACCATAACATCAGTTGTGCCAAACATATCGCCGCCAGGTCCAGGCCTTCCCATATCATCCATTGTCATGGCACTAGGAGCTTGGGATTTCTTGCGCAAGCCTATAAAGCCATATTAAAAAAAAAGGGTCAATATCCCACATGTTCAATTTACCAGTGATATCCCAAACACGGACGGTTTGATCCATGGATGCCGAGACAATTAAATCCGTCTTGGGATGGAACTGAGCACACATGACATAATGATTATGTCCTGTCAAGATGGCGATACAGGCTCTAGATTGCCAGTTCCAAATACGAATAGTTTGATCATCAGAAGCGGAAATTATCCAAGGCAGTTCGTTATGGAAAAATACAGTACGAACATAGTCGAGATGGCCGTTCAGGGTAAAAAGACAGCGACGAGTCTTGTAGTTCCACACTTTGATCTTGTAATCATCACCGCCAGAAACGAACAAAGGCTGCGTAGGGTGGAAGGAGATTCCTCTAACAGGTCCTATTCAGGTGTATTTTGTTTGTTGAGTGAATGAATTCTCGTACATGATGGTCTTTTTGTTTTTTACCATCGTGCTCTTCGAAACGCTCGAGCAACGTGCCCATGCGATAATCCCAGAGTTGAATACAACCGTTGTGTAAGGAAGCTAGAATCCATGGACGCTTGGGGTGGAAAGCAACGCCCTTAACGCGGTTGCTTTTGGATTCGAACTGTAGACGATGAAATGCTGTTGATAATCACCTTCCACACACTGCCGCATCATTTGACTTACCTTTGTGAGCATTTGCATCTTGAAGTCTACTATTGAATAATCTGTAGTTGTAAAAGAAGAGTCAGCAAGATACTACTACTCGGCGCGTTCTAATGTTCATATTAAAATACCCTAAAAAAAAAAAAAAAAAGTGCTATCAATCTAAACGGTAAAAAGCGTTAGTACATGATTGCCTGCCTTGGTTTACAAAATGGTGCTTTTGAAACTTTACATGAGCAATAAATAGAGCTGGTTTTTTTTACTAATAGTTATTTAATAAAGACAAAGGTTTATCTCTCATGTTTGGGATTTAATACTGTGGTTTTTTTTACGGAGCCCTAATCGCCATCAGCTCACAGTGTAAAGCAATCCACAAACGGTTGCACATTACATTGTATTATTGGCCAACAACGTGTCCTGAGTGACGTGTCAAGGCTTGCATGTTGTGATTTATTCATATATGTGTATTCAAAAGAGCATATAAAGGTCTATTACGACCATGGTGAGCATATAAAGAGTCAAATAATTCTACAAGAGAAAGGCGAAAACAGTGCATGAGAGTTGGAATTGCTTATTTCAAATAAAGGCAGGCTTTGGAAGCGTGGCCATATATGCCACACCAGTAGCTATGGATGAATAGATACACATATTAGGCCCTTTTTGAACTTAATTGTAGGATATTCGATATACCATTGACCACCTTCTAAATTCAAAGGTTTAATAATGTGTGATATTATGGCATCGTTTTCGGTTGGGACAACTGCAGGAGACGGCGCTCCGCTACGGCGCCCGGCTTCATTCGAGTCATTGTTTACAACTACTGTTGTTGCTACAGGCATTTGTTTATATAGATTATATACGAGGAGAAAAATGAAAGAAAAAGATGCAATAAAAATGTGTCGTCTTGTATGCAAAGCTTAAATAATTCGAGAAAAATGCTGTCAATTGACATTGGTACAATAAGATGGTATCCTGCTGTCATGCTCTGCTCTCTTGAGACCCACGAAAGATTGGACCCCTTTCAAGTCTGAAATGTGGCGTAATAACAGCTGTTCTCTGCTTTCTATCAAATGCAGAATCCAATACCATTTTTATGAAAACAGTAAAAGTGGAACCAAATCCGAGTTTTATTATATGATTTTATGCGTGGTTTATTGCAGAAAAGGATCGTTCCATTTTGTGCTGCTGCTGCTGCTGCTGGTGTTGCTGTTTGTGATCTTGGGGCTGTTGCTGATGTAATTGATATGAGTAATAGTTATCCTGGCGATGAGGGCCTGTCTCATGTCTCTGGTATTTGCTTCTAGGCTGTGATGGTTGATCAGCTCTCTGTCTTTTTTTATTAAGCACAGCTTTCGGTATAGGCGAATGGATGACAGGATCAGTAGGGGCTCCGCCGGACAAAAAGTTTGTCAGCGATTCCAACTGCTTGACGAGTCGTAGATCTTCTTGATTTGCATTGACATCAAACAGCTCTAGTCGTTCAAATGGCGGATCGTCCAGCTTCATGTATGCCAGTTGGTTGATAAGATTGTGTAACGTGCTTTGACCCAGATAATTAGTGGAATTTGCTAGTTCAGTCGCATACTCTTCATGATCAAAAGTGTATTGTCGAAATGTAATGGGAATTCGGTTGCTCTGTTGCAGCATTGCTAAATTACCTGCAAACACGCCGAGATGTTGCACTAATTGCTCTAGATTGACGGAGGGCGTATTTATCTGTATACGCTTCACAGAGTGTGCAAATTGATCAAAAATCATGAAATAGCCTGTCCAGGTCAGGGGTAAATACACCATCTTCAATGACAAGATGCCATAGTGGCGAGTAATACGTGGAACAATACGCTGCGCGAATTTGTCAGTAATGCGGTCATCGCCAACAGGAAATAACAAATCACTTGTCCATATTTCAGGTGTTTTGTAAACCAAGTCTCGTAGTCTTGAATGACTATCTCCAAGTGCCAACAAGTCTTTTAATTCTAGATTTAATATCACCTGAGTGATAATTTGATCAGTTAAGGATAATAAGCTCATATTTTAGTTATTCTTTCTTCAAATAGTACAAAAGAGATGTGTGGATGGAAATATCAATTGGCCTTGCAAAAAGCAGATTATGAGATGAAAAGGGGAAGGGAGGTTTTTTTTTTTTTTTTTTTTTGGCAAAAAAAGAGAAAGACTCTATTTCTTGCAACAACAAACAATCAGATGTAACTTGGATAAAAAATCCCAACCTTAATATAGAAATCAACTAGCAGCAGTTTGTGTTTCCTGTTGAATCTGTAATCCCGCTTTGACCAAATACACTGTCTACTATAAGCCAATTGCAGCTTTTTACATTCTACCCCTGTGAAGGCCGATTACACCTGTTTTCAAGATTACCTGGTAAATTGATTCCAAGGAACTAGCGTTCTACAATAGTCGGTTTTTATTTTTGTTTTTCAGTTAGACCTTTCATGACCAACTTGTTGTATTTACTGAAATGGTTCCACAGATCCCTCAGTGATCGCTTGGATCCCAATGCCTGTTTTGCTTTAGGCATATCTCGTCCATGCTCTACATACGCCTGATAGACTCTTTTCTCTTCATCTGCGGTCCATTTTGATCTGTCAACGTCTGGTGCTAATACATTTTGATAATGCTGCGAAACATGACGAGGTGTGCGCGAAAGGCTGGCTGCTTTGGTTACAACTGCAAAATTTTCTCCGTATTGTTCCACAGCATCTAGAATTCGCTTGTCCTCTTCTGCAGAAAATTTTCCCTTCTTTTTGTCGTTCATTTGCCAACGCCAACGCTCCAAGCATTGACGTGGAGTTCTTGATCCCATTTTTGAAGCAATCTGTTGCATGTTATTTTCTCCAAACCTATGTACCAATGTTGCTAATTTTTCATTTTCATCACTTGACCATTTTCCGTGCTTTATGTTTGGGTCGACAGAGTGTTTGTAAGTCTGCTTGACTATATTTAAAGTTCGCTTTCTAGGTAGTTTCTCTAGAATTGATTGCCAGTCTTCTATTTCTTGAAAGGCTCTTCCTTGGCCAAGATTTTTCAGCGCTGCCAGTTCTTCTTTAGTCCAAGCCCCCCTTAAATACGCATCGGTCAATACATTGTATCGACCCATTACGTTGCCGGCGGTGCGATCAATCAGATTGCGTGAAATCATGGACCATCGTTTTCCATGCACCGCAACCATATCACACAACTTTTTATCCTCTTCTTTGCTCCATCTACAACGAGAACGCAACGATTCCTGCTGCCTGACCTTTTGGGCTTTTTCGCGAAGTAATTCGACTGGAGAAAACAGAGAATGAGAAGGTTTTTCGTCCTCAATGCCAGCTTCCTTATGTTTGATGATGGCGTCGATTTGTTCTTCTTTGATGGCACGGTTGGTATAAAATAACATTTGAGACGTTGTGGCAAAGACAACCCGACTACATGTAGAAATGCGAATGAATAGAAGGGTGTTTTGACTGATATTGAAGGTTTTCTTTGCTAATGCTGCCATTTTGATTTGTTTGGAAACAAACAAAGAAGGGACAAAAAAAAAGGCGAGCAGCGAAAATTTAAATAACAGGCTCTCGGTCCCGGCAAACATTAAAGGGCGAGAGAGAGAGAGAGAGAAAGATGAATGATGCTACAATGAATACTTGAATCAGTTAAAGATTTCTATCATAATTCGACCGTTGAATCTGTACTTTATTAATAACAGGATTTATACCACATTTTGAAATATTTTTTATTAATCGCCCTGGTCTAAATTTACAAGTGTAATCTTCTCCAAAAAAAAAAAAAAAGGTACGCTTAACAACATCCACCTGACGAGTTACTTTTTGATGGAGAAGATGAGTCTAATTTAACTTCTTCTCTCTGACGAGGTTGCTGAGCTTGCTGTGTGTCGATTAGCCTCTTTTTGATATCCCTTAAAAACGAATTTAATGTAATGATCCACAAGTCATAGCACATATTCTCTACCTTGCCAAATCGAAAAACGCCTCTTCCACGCCGATATTTGCTTTAGCACTTGTTTCCATGAACCTGATACCCAACTCGCTGGCTAAAGCTTGGCCTTGTTCCTTTGCAACGACCTTTTTTCGTTTTCAAAAATGAACATCACGTCTGATATGAATC
Source organism: Parasitella parasitica (assembly GCA_025201805.1). Lineage (NCBI taxonomy): Eukaryota > Fungi > Mucoromycota > Mucoromycetes > Mucorales > Mucoraceae > Parasitella > Parasitella parasitica. The sequence goes on from MU619255.1 coordinate 149,078, forward strand.
CCCCATTCACTACTTACTCGTTTGTCTTCCATGTCACATTTGTTGCCAATTAGAATCTGGTTTACTCCTTCGCTAGCGTGCTGTTCAATGTTTGAAAACCAATTTCTTACGTCTACACGAACCATTAATTCTACATCAACTTAATGGGGTTTGTATGTATTTTTTACTCGCAAATGATTTCTCGTCTGTGGTGTCATATACTAGAAGAATACCCATTGCGCCACGATAGTAGGCTAACAAAATATACAAGGTATCATTAAGTAGACAGAGGGATGACACATGTACCCTCTTTACCTGTCGTAATTGTACGAAATCTCTCTTGCCCAGCAGTGTCCCAAATCTGGAGCTTTATTCTCTTCCCATCGAGCTCAATAGTACGAATCTTGAAATCAATGCCAATTGTTGTAATGAAAGAAGGCGTGAAAGAGTCGTCGGAAAAACGCAATAATAAGCAGCTTTTACCAACGCCTGCAAAGGTGTTAATTGACAACTTGTTATAAGCTGGCTACAGCTATATATATATGCAAATATATGTCTACCTGAATCGCCAATAAGTAAAAGTTTGATCAAGTAATCGTATGAAGCGCTCTTTGCTGTTGTCATGGTAATGAAAAAGAGTACAGTGGAAAAAAGAAACGCATTGCGGGAGATTGCGCGCTTTCTGATATTATGTCCAAGAAAAAAAATCACGTGGATAATGAAGGGTGTATATTGTCTTGTTTCAATTGAAAAGTCTCCTGTGAGCAACTAATCCTAATCTTTAAAAAAAAACAGCTCCATTTATGAGGATTATGAATGTATATTCGATGGGCGTATGTGGTAATGGACATAGCAAGTTTAACTGTCCATAAAAGTAAGAGGCTTGAAACTCTTGGGTATTGCAAATATGTTATAACGTACGCCAATACAGATTTGTTGCGACGTATCGACTGTATTGTTGATGTGATTTGCTATTAGACATGGCTTATTCTAGGCACATGCCCTTTCAAAATTGATTAGTTTGAAATACAACCCTCTCAACCATTCAAATAGAAACCCATAGGAACAAGATAGCTGACATAAGATACTGCCACTTCAACGTGTATCTTTTTTGATACGAACAATTGATAGCCTACGAAAAGCAGCACATTATGACTTCGCTGTTTAGTTCAGCTATAGCTCAATCTGTAAAATTACAATACAAGACTAATTTGCATATGTAACTGGAACAATGTATGCCATCACGATAGGCGTGTCTGGTATCCAAATACACGACTTTACTTGAAAATAATGTCCCTCATCGACTACATAAGTTTCTTGATTAGTGTAGAGATACGATTAGCAGCTATTTAGTTCCTTTCAGCGTTTTTCTGTTGTTAAATGTTGTCAATAAGCTTTTCTTTTTTTTTTCTGAAAGATCTTGATGTTGTGGTTAGATTCCAAATGATAATCAAAGACTTGTTTGTCTGGCAAATGCTTGTCGCACTGGCTACAATAAAAGCGATGGTGGTTTGGGTTGATGGTAGCTTTAGGATTCAGGATTCGCTCTTTGGGTCTGACGGAATGAATTCGATACAAATGGTGCTTGAAAGCCACCTCAGAATCTGCTCGCTTATCACATTTGGCGCAGTAGAAATCAGGGCTCTTCAAATCAATGATGGCATCAGGGTTGGTAAAGGGTCGTTTTTTAAAGGGACCCAGCTGCATGTTGTGCATTTTCATACAGTGTTTACGATAGCTGAAATGAGTTTTCTTTTTTAATTTGCAGACGCGGCAGTAGAAACTGGCATCAAGAGGATCTGGGAGTTCTTTGTTTTCGGTAGATGGAGGATACATCCGGTGCTTTAATTTGAGGTGATCAAGGTAGAGTTCATTTTGCAAATAGATTCGCTTGCAGATCCGGCAGTAGTTGTTGGGATCCTCAGGATCAGGCTCGTCGTTATTAGGGTGTCTGGGCCCCACGCGAGGTTTTGTGAAGATGTGGTGAGCCAATTCAAGATGTTGGCGGAAAAAATGTCTAGTGCCTAACGTTTCGTCACAGTGTCGGCAGTAATAGTTGGGATCATGCAGATCGATTTCCACAGCACCGTCATGTTTTTCATTTGATTGCGGAGGGCCAAGCAGTTGATGGACATAACGCAAGTGTTCGTGATAACGTTCTCTTTTCCCAAACTTCTTATCACAAATGTTGCAATGGTTGTTGGGGTCTTCGGCATCGGGTACAGCAGAAGGGTGAGGAAATGGCTTCACGGGTTTAATAGGATGGTAGTATCGACAATGGTTCGCATATTCGTAAACGTACTCACAGGTTATGTGGCATACTCTACAGAACAGGTTGATATCATGGCGGTCAGGCTGATCATTTGCTACCGACGCCCTTACACCATGCTTATAGACGCAGTGATCATGGAACACTTTCCTGCTTGTGAATGTGTATTCACAGGATCTACAATAACAATCTGGATCGTCCCACTCGGGCAAGTAGTCTGGGTGCTTTATCCTGATGATCTTTTTGACTACCGTTCTAGCGGGACGGCTCGCGCTGTGTGTGTCCTCCATGTGGCGACGATAGCTGATTAGATACGGGAAGCTTTTTTGGCATAAATTGCAGAACAAACTATCATCGTCGATGATGGGGACACTTGCATTAGCCTGTGCCATTTTCTTTGACGGAATGACTATTAGATGGTGCCCGCCCCTCAAGTGGGTTAAATAACTGTTTCTTGATTGAAACTTCTTTCTGCATGGTCGACAGGTACTGCTACTGTTATAGATATCTGGCTCCACCCAGACATTTTTGACGCTCGTTCCTTTGTACGGTATATGGTGTTTTGTTTTACGGTGCGCTATCCACAATACATAAGTTGTCAGTTTTGCACTGCACTTGTCACATTGGTAGTAATATTCTTGTTTTTTGGGTTGTTTACGCTCTATTCAACGGATTTAGTATATCTATTGATTGTATTGCCGCATTTTACCAATGTGGAGGAGGCAGAAACTTACCTTTCGTGGGTATTGGAACAGAGCTTGGTTTACTACTGGCACTTATGATGTTGGTTTCATCGGCAGGCGTCTGCACTTCCTGATCCATTGAAGTATCAGGATCTGCACTGCTGCTAGAATCAACTACATCATCTGTAGCAGCAGCAACAGCAACAACAACAACAGCAGCAGCAGCAGCAGCTATAGAGCGCGTGTAGCTCCTTGTTTTCATTTTTATAACGTGAAGTAAAAAAAAAGATGAAAAGCAAAGAAAAACCTTCTTGAAAGCGTTTCGTATTTATAGCGGGACAAGGGATTAACGTGATTTTGGCATCAAACAATTGACAAATCAGGGTTACTGGTAAACACGGTCGATATGAAGACGCGCGTGGATTTATATCAAAGATATGAAATGACAAGTATTTGTATATGCTCTCAGTATCGGCCTGGTTAAGCAGAATAATAGCCAGAAACTTCCTGGATTATACCTTTTTTTTTTTTTTTTTGTACCTTCATTATCTGTAACAAAATTCTTCCAAAGCTGCCATTAACAGGCGCCACACAAACAATAAATGAGATCAACGATTTAGTATTAAACTTAGATAAAATGTCATGATATATACCTGTGCATAGCAACCCATATTAGATTTACAGTGGTTGATAAATACTAATTTGATCAGGTCAAATACTCTCTTGCCTTCGTTCTGTGAGAAAATGTATGCATGTACACATGAAATGCTTGATATAAAATCCATTTTTTTTTTTTTTTTTTGCATCCTAAAAACCTGCAACAAGTACCATAGCTACGAAAGCGCTATCAAGTGGTTACTGAGCATATACTAAGCTTTGCAATCACAACGAGCTTGTTTTCACTGCAGCTTTGATGGTCGAATTTATCCCCTTTTTGGCCGCTGGAATCGGCCGGAACTACACCAAATGATTTCTCAGAATTTCTCCATGTTACTTGATGCTTTTCCGCCAAAAAAATAGTCGATGAAAAAATCATCGATTTTTGGCAAAATCTCATGAGGGTCCACAAAGAAAAATCCATCAAAATCACTATTTCTCAAATTTGACCACGAAAACAAAGATTTTTACTACTGTATGTATTAACTGAAAATAACCCGAAAGACGCCAGGATGCACATAAAATTGCCATTTCAAGTAATATTTATGCAAAACAAAGACTTTCAGCCATAAAACGCGTTTTCTTTTAATCGCAAGTTACTCAAAATTTTTGGTGAACTTTTTGATTTTATTTTGTACCATTAGATGCAAAATTAAATTTTCTACAAACTTACTTAGTACTTTTATGTATGCTAACTTGGCTCATATTGGAGATATCAATGAAAAAAGCCTGAAACAAATTCATTTTTTGCTTCCATTGACCAAATCTAGCAAAATCAGAACCAATTGTAAAACGGAGTTTGAATGGTGTCTGGCGGCCATAGTTGCACTGCCATAAACGATGGAACAAAAGACACGGTACGAATGCCAACTGACATAAGTAAGGCCATACTCTGTAGTTATTTGGTATTGAATAAATAAGATTTTATGGAAATTTCCTATATTGAAGATGCGACTACTTATTTTAGTTAAAATTCCAAATGTCCTATTGTGTGGAAAAAAGTATCTGTCAGCATAAATTACTGGGACCTATTGACACCGCTCGAGAGACTGCCCTGATAATTCACCTCTTTTGTTGCAATATCCATAGTATGCCAGAATACAAACCGTTTCCGTTAGCTCCCAAGATTACTACTATAATCAAATCTATCTATAAAATAGAATCAGATCAAGAGGCTTGCCAGCCTCGCATTGTTCGAGACTTTTTCGATAAAGCTGCAGAGCAAATCGAGGCCGCTCCCGTAGAAAAGGAAGACCGCGAAATCGTCTACAACAACATCCAGGTAAACATCTCGATTCTTCGTCCTCTCGGGTCCAGGGATAAGGTGCTGCCCGTTATCATGTTCTTGTAAAATTTATATAAATTTTCAATGAAAATGCAAAGTTGATTTTGACGAGTCTTCTGTAGGCATGGTGGTGGATGGGTATTTGGAAGCTACAATAGTCATAAAATTCTCACAAATGAGGTAAGACTTGTGAAGATACTTACATCAAGCAACGCTGTTTTAAGCGAAAGTCATTTAACAATATACATGTAGCTGGTGAATTTGATACCTGCCTGTGTGATTTTTGTCCATTATACGTTGAGTCCGGAAGTCAAATATCCCATTGCATTGGAAGAATGTTATGCTGCTCTCTGCTGGATTCAGGAAAATGCTGCTTCTATCCATGTTGATCCTCATCGTTTGGCTGTATCAGGCGATTCTGCCGGCGGTAATTTGTGTGCCGCCCTCACAAGTATGATTTTACACACTTGCGTATGATATAAAAGTGTAATAACATCTTGTGTACAACAGTTCTTGCAAAAAGTCGCCAGAATAAGGGTATATCGTACCAAGTCCTTTACTATCCTGTCCTTGATGTCGATTTTTACAACGAATCTTACAACCAAAACAAGGACAATGTATTTCTGCCTCGCACGACAATGCAGTATGTTTGGGATGCCTATACCCGTGTAGACCAATATGCTTTGCCTACTGTAGTACCTATGTCAGCAGCTGTGGAGGCTTTGCAGGACCTACCACCCGCGCTTGTCATCACTGCAGAGTCTGATGTCTTAAGATCAGAAGGCGAGGCGTACGCTAAGAAGCTAAACGAGGCTGGCGTAGATGCTCTTTGCGTCAGATACAATGGCATTGGCCACGGGTTTGTTACTATGCCTATTTTGAGACCCCAAGGAATAGCTGCGATTGAGCAAACAGTTGCTTTACTTGGAAAGCACTGGAGTTCAGGCACCAAGTTATAACCAATTTCAATAAAAATAATGGCTAAATACAACATGGATAGAAACTTCTGCATATTTAGCTTTAAGACCCCTAAAATCAATAGTTTTCGCTTGTTTCGCAACTGTCATTATTCCTATTTTGATAGTAGATCATACACAAAGGATCTAATTTAATCCCAAAAGGAATTGGAGAATGGGACAGGGGATTCGGCTTTCAAATGAGCATCATTTAACCATAATACAAACCTTTTAACGCACAAATGCAAACTGTTTTCTTTACGAAATGTTATCGCTTTTGCAAAGGATAAGACCAGTCGGGGTCCATAAAAAAGTTCCCTTCCAAAACATCACATGTAAGGCACGAAAACAGCAGCAATACCTCTTTTTTACCACGCTCAACAACCAACAAAACAAAATGATAAATCCTCTCGACGACCGTTCCGTCGAGTCCTTTTTGATACCGGGCGCTCAAGTATTTGACAGATACTTTAATTGTCCACTTGGTATATTCATAAAAAAAAAAAAAAACGCACTCTAGTCATAGCAGTATCCGTCGTCTAATTTGTTATGCGTGTCTTTTTCCTATTCTGCAGACTATGCAAATGAAAACACTAGCCCCAAGATCAAGATTTTCGTCAGGCATTTGGTGCCTGTTGACAATGTCTCCTCCATCAAGAAAATGCCATTTTTTCTCTATTTACAGGTGCTGACGAGATCTCGTGTATGGTACAAATGTTACTTATTCTTTTCCGCCATTTAGGGAGGCCCAGGCTTCGAATGTGCCCTGCCTGGAAGCGGAACATCTGGCTGGATCAAGGTCGCATTTGAAAAGGGTTACCAGGTCCTTTTGCTCGACCAACGTGGCACTGGGCTCTCATCTCAAGTGTCTGCTGAAGCTCTTGATGCATTGTTCAAAACTGACCGGGAGAAGGCTGATTATCTCGCTCATTTCCGTGCAGATAGTATCGTACGAGATTGCGAGACTATCCGCAAGCAGTTGACAGCGGGCAGGTCCAATTCTGACAGCGAAGAAAGTCGTATCACGCTCTTGGGCCAGAGTTTTGGCGGTTTCTGTATTACTACTTACCTATCTTTGTTGTAAGTTGGTCATGTCTACCATCCAATTAATAACTAAATTATGCTCCATAGCCCCCAATCCGTTCAACATGCATATATCACTGGAGGTGTTCCACCTCTTGTAGACAACCCTGACAAGGTGTACAGAGCATTGTATCCTCGCATGCTGAAAAAGAATAAGCTATACTACAAGAGGTTCCCCAAAGACATTGATCGCGTACGTCAGATTCACGCCTACTTGAGCAAAAACCAGGTCTCTTTACCCAATGGAGGTACCCTTTCAGTGCGTCGATTTCTCCAATTAGGCATTGCCTTTGGCGGTGCCGGAGGATACGATTCCCTGCACAACATAGTTCAAGCTGCAGCTCATGATCTCGATCGCTTAGGCAGACTTAGTTACCGCACTCTCAATACCATTCAGGAAACGCAGAGCTGGGACACTAACGTTATTTACGCTATTCTCCACGAAGCCATCTACTGCCAAGCAAATCAGTCAAGCCGCTGGTCTGCTGAACGTGTGTTGCAAGAAGAGCCTTTTTCGACTGAATTTGAATGGCGTTTTGAGAATCTAAAGCAAGGCCAGCCCATCTACTTTACTGGTGAGACTATATATCCTTTCATGCTAGATGACTTTGCTGAACTGCGCCCCCTAAAGGGTGTCGCTAACTTGTTGGCTGAAAAGAAATGGGGTCAATTGTATGATACCAAGGTATTGAATCAATTGGAAGGACCTCAGGTTGCCGGTGTTAGCTATTTTGATGATATGTAAATGGGTAAAAATATGAGTCTGTTTTGCATAGTCTAATTCAAATGCTTGTAAATAGGTATGTTGACCGTGAACTGTCAGAGCACACTGCCAGCGAGATAAATGGCTTTCAACAATGGATCACAAATGAATTTGCCCACAAGTAAGTAGTAATGCCAAATTTGTGGCGCTAGTCAGTTGACACTTTGTGTTCCTTCAGTGGTCTTCGTGTTGATGGAGAGCGAGTCTTGGGCTATTTGATGAAGCTTGCAAAAGGCGATGAGGCATATAACCGTTAAATGTATATCAAATGCGACATGCCCATTTTACTCGTATTGAATAAACACTGGTCTGGTTTGAGCAGCAGTATGATTCAATATCCAACTGATCGTAATCTTTCTCTACAAAGTTTTTCTCCCCTACGATTATACATCAAAACACCTTGTTTTGAGTAAAACCTTTGAGTTTGTTTCCCAACCCAACTGCAAAAAGTAATTCATCAAATAGCACCCCATACATGGTACGGCGCAAGGTTTGTGAGGCAATAACAGCCACTATCATTCGCTATGTAGTAGTGATTGATTTGCTTGCATATGTTGTTCCCAGCAAGGGCTTTATTTCTTTTCCGCAGTAGCAGTAGTTTCAGCACACAGATTCCATGTCCTGTTACTACCGTATCAGTTGGCAAGCTGTGTATTATGATCACACTTAAAATACATATGTACGTATATCACCGCAGACGTGTTTCTTGGAACACTATCTCCACAGCATTTTTGATCCAGTCCTTGCCAGCTTTGTTCGTATTCAGAGATCAAGCGCAGGCCATGATATATTTTCTTGCTTAGCTTTATTTGCGGAAGGGTACATTTGAGTAAAGCTAGCTATGGCGCAGCCTTTGTCTTTGGTGATGCAGCTGCAGCCTCAGGCATATTTGCCATCAGCGTCTTCCCTGCCAGCATCTTCTTTGCTACTATTGTTCAAATGCTGTACCATTCCTTGGGTCTTGTAGAAACTCTATGTTGTCTGCATGGCTGTGTTGACGATAAGGATTTGGTTACAGTAAGAAGATCGATGGCAACCAAGATCTGAGCTAGCGAATTAGTCGTTTACGAGGCATTGACAACAACTTACAAGGGGACTGTGTCTGTCAGATCAGAGCTGGTTGCTACATATGCTTTGTATGGGTTTGCCAATCTGGATTATGCAAGTTGGTTTTTTGGGCACACTTGCGCCAACAAGAGCTGGCGAAATCTCATCTTTGGGTATTTCTGCGCTGATTTGTGGCTCTTCAAGTACATGGATATCTGCTTCCATTGCTGGCTTGTTAATTTAGTAACCATTGCTCGTACATACGGTTTTATTTCCGAATTGCTATATCTACTGTAGTAAGGCTACATTTACTCGAACGATTTGAACTATATGTTGCAATTAGCAAATGTTTAAATATTATTGCCACAGAATTACATAGCAAGTAATACGGTTTCGACTGGGTATAGAATCAACCAATAACTAAATCGTATAGAAAGTCATTGATATCTTATTCAAGACGTTCGTATCGTGCTTTTGCGCCTTATAAAGTCGAATTTCCCGTTACATAAACTCGCCACATTGTTACATCGACTTCCGACAATCAGAAGGAAAAGCTGGAGCAACACTCACTAATTCTATTATACTAAACCTCAATGCCACTATAAAACCAGATAATTGATTCTACAATTGTGTGAGACTTTTTAAAGAGTTTCTCTCTAAACAATGCTTTTGCAGTGAATATACACTCAAAGATAATGTTGTTCAAGCGTTCATGTGTAACAAGGCACATAACCTTGATCCAAATCACTCAAATATATATGGATGACCAATAATTGCAATTGTTGCCACACATTTTCTTCTTCTTTAATTTTTCAACATGAAGCCTACTTTAAAATCATTGCTGTTACTAGGATTAGCGACAAGCTGTTGGTTTCAAGCCAGCACCGGGTTTACAATGTCTATAATGAGCACCACAAACATTTGGCCAGGCAGTGCCGTTCTAGTACAATGGCAGAATGGCGCCCGAAATGTCAATGTGATGTTGGCAGTCCAAGACAAAGACGGCACTCTTTCTCCAGTGGGGCAAACTACTTTCAACGTGGCTCCTTCTGGCCCTACAATCATTCGCATCAACAGCGACACACCTACAGGCCGAAACTACTTCTTTGTCGCTGAAGACATAGTAGATCCTAGTAATTACACAAGTGTGGGTCCTTTTGCTATATACGATCCGTTTGGAGATGCCCATCCTACAAATTCGATTGCTGCTACTGCTACAGAAAGATTCTTGACAGATTCACCTACGACTGCTTCATCACCAACACCCACTGGCACCACTAGCGTACGCAGCAAATCTACAGATACAGCAACTAATGACTCCAATGAAAACAACAGAGAATCCCCCACTCGTTTTATTCTTGGTGTGGTTCAAATTGTTGGCATTGTTATTGGTTGTGTTGCTGCCGTTATCCTTGGAGCAATTGTATATGTGGTAAGCAATTTTTGTGCAATTAGATCAGTAGCCCTGAGTAGCTCACCATTTTTTTCATTTTTTTTTTTTTTTTCCATTACAGTGTATATTCAAAAAAAGATCCAGCTTCACACCTAAACGGCCATTGTACCCTCCTGCGCCTATGAATATGGGTGGCGGTCCTAGCCGCATGCCAGGAGTACCAATTTCTATGATTTCGCCCACAACGAAAAAACAATCTATCAAGAAACCTGCTGCAAGTCCCATATCCTCAGATACCATGCAACAGAACACAACTATCAATATGAGCGCCGATTTATCGTACACTCACAGCATGCCAAATCACTCGCCTCACGCAGTAGCACCTCCACAACAGGCATATCATTACTATGGAAACAATGGAATGTATTATGAAAACCCTGTACAGTATCCCAGTCAGGATACAATGCCAGTACCTACGCATTTCAGTGGCTCGACATATCCCTCGTCGTTTACCTACACGCAGCAGCAACCACTGCATCCTCCTCAAATGCAGCCTGCTGATACCGCCAACTATTTGAACTATCTCCCTTCTCCTCCCCTTTTCAATTCCTCGCCTAAACCAGACGCCAATGAGCTTGATAACAAAACTGAGCAAAAGCCAGTGACATTATCTACTGCTCAAAAGACACAACTCGCAGCTGGGTCCAAGACTGAGCAGGCTGAATCGACTCTAGCAGAAAGATTCGAGATCCCCGTCGTGGAAGCACGGCTTGAACAGCAGCACAACACTGCAAATCTTCTCCAAAAACCAAATACCAACTCTTGATAATAAAACTGCTTTTATTGCACGATCCAGTCTTTAATCTTTTCTAGGTCTTGATTTTCAACAGAACATGATTCAAATTCGACATCATTATCTACATGATCAAATTTGAAATCTTCTCCTTCATAGCCCAGGAACGCTTCTTGCTCGTCACTCTCCTGTTGCTCAACCCGAGCTGTACGGGTTCCACGCAAGCGATTACTGTAAGAAGTTGAGTTAACTACGTAAAATAAGCCCTAAAGAGAGAGAAAAAAAAAAAGAACTCACAGTTCGGTTTCGAGCAAAACTTTGATTTTCTCGGTTGGTAAAGCAGTAATCATATCAGCCTTATTGCAGGCAATCAAAATAGGCGTCCGCTGTTTCTGTACAATGGGCTTGGCTAACACATCGTACAGGTATTCTGCTACTGGTCTTATTTGTCTGCTTACGCTGGTACTGTCAATCACAAACACTATCGAGCGTGTAACAGGCAAGAAATCTGAAAATCTATAACGAACACGGTCATGACCTGGCATATCTACCAATTCAAAAATCTATCGCAGCTAAGCATCTTACTGACTTGGTGTTCTCCTGTATAGTTACCTTGTTGTTGATGGTGATTTGTCCTTCGTTTTCCTTCATTGAGGAAACTGTAGACCGATTCTTTCCATTTTTTAACTGCGTTGCGGTTAGAGATATGTTTTTCCTGTATTCAAAGCATCGCTTACTAGAATGTACATGGCTGTTTTACCAGCATCGCCGATGCCTAATAGTAGAACTGTGTTTTTGTTCTGTTTTTTTGTGAATAGTGAGAGTCCAATGACTATATAAAGTTTACTTGAGAAGTATGTTTTACGTGTGTTTGAGCATTGAAATACCTGTAACAATCAACAGTACAGCAACCGCAACTGCAGCTTTTATCAAAAATGCATTATCCATTATACCAAATGAAGAGAGAAAAAAAGATGAAAAAGTACAAAGGGTTAGTGGGGCTTTTTGAATTGTTTGAAAACCGTAGTTTAAAACCATCTTGATACATGTGGAACATGCTCTTTCTTGTGATATCTTCAAACAAGAATAATACGATACATCTACGTGGCAGCGGGTCGAATGCACAAAATCTAATTCTTGCTATTTTTGCGTTGAATAATCCAATACTATATTATCACAAAACGTTTGGCTAAAATTGAGGGGTTACGCCAAAAACTTGTTGCCATCGAAACACCATTAATGAGTGCCCTGCAATTGCGTTCTACAGTTTACTCAATTACAAAATGGTGAATTTTGATTTAATGGCCTGTATTTAGAGACAATGGCGAAAAGTGCATAATAAACCTTTGGGGATGGATGCACTGTACACAATAATGAAAATAATTGACCAGGGTAGAAGATTAAAATGAAAGAGATATACAACAACATCAAACTATAGAAACTTAAAATCTAGCTTCAGCCATCAGAAAATAGTAGAGAAAAATCACTCCTTTATTTTGACATGTAAATAACGTTGCGAGGAATGTAAGGCTCCTCAAGATACTTGATGTCTTGTTCAGACAATTTGACATTCAATGATCCGATAACATCATACAGGTTCTCAATTTTACCGACACCAATAATAGGGCTTGTGCAATGGGGTTTGGTCAGCATCCATGCCAATGCGATTTGTGCTGGAGAGTGGCCCAGCTTTTCAGCAATCTCCACAACACGATCAATAATAACGTCATTGTTGGCGCTCTCCTTTTTAGCAAAGAACAAGTTGGTAGCACGGTCAGTCTCCATACGGATGGTGTTGCGGTTTTTGCCAGTCAAGAGGCCTCTGGCTAATGGAGACCAATGGATGGAAGCAATACCGCTGTCCAAACAATAGGGAATCATTTCGCGTTCTTCCTCTCGGTAAATCAAGTTGTAAAGATTTTGCATGCTACAGAACTGTGCCCACCCGTTCTTTTCAGCTATCCGGTTGGCCTTTTGGAATTCCCAAGTATAGCATGAGCTGCAGCCAATGTATCTCACCTTGCCAGATCTGACCAGATCGTTCAAAGCTTCCATTGTCTCCTCGATAGGAGTTTCCTGCGAAATGTAATTAGTATTTTGTTTGCGTCTTTTCCCCCAGCCAAGAAAATAAAAAGGGGGGGAGGGGAGGGGAGGTATTTACCTGGTCAAAGCGATGGATTTGGTACAAGTCGATATAGTCCAATCCAAGACGTTTCAGAGACGCCTCACAGGCATCAAAGATGTGCTTACGAGACAAGCCGTATGAATTGATAAACTCGGGCTTGCCATCCAAATCTTGTCCCAGCAGATTGCCATCCTCTTCCTTACCTACGGTGAAAAATACCTTGGTTGCTACGACAATACGAGAACGAGGCATGTTGAACTTCTTTATGGCCTTTCCAAGAACGAGTTCGCTTTCGCCGTTAGAGTAGACATCGGCAGTATCAAAAAAGTTGATTCCAGCATCGTAGGCCTTGCCAATGAGGTCGAGGGACTCTGCTTCGTCTTTGACCCAAGCCTGCCATTTAGAGGAGCCATATGACATGCAACCGAGCGCAAAGCGAGATACCTGGCAAGAGAGTTAGGCTTGTGCGCAACACCTTCGTGATATGCAATACTTACACGCATACCAGTTTTACCAAAGCGGACGTATTCCATTTGGGGGAGGTTTTTTTCTTCAGCAGTAGACATTGTTCCTTAGATCGAATGTGTGGAGAGTGGGAGGATTTACGACTCGTCTCTTCCAGCATATTTATACCAACTTGAAGGCAGCGTCACTTTTTTATGCAATATGAAACTTTTGGCAATCACTTGCGTCAACCATGTCCCAACTAGGAGTTAGAGTTTTCAGCAGCTTCACGCATGTACGGTATCACTAATACCCGATTGACTGCAAATGCGAGATTTTATGGCGCTTTGCGAAAACTCTTTGTGTGATGAATAATTGAGATAGATATTACAAGGTATATATGTGATAGGGCATAATAACGCGGCGCGCATTTACGGCTGCTGTTTATGCTCCATCTGTTTCAGCAATTTCTCCAGTAGTTGGCTCTGAGAGTCTACTATTGTCATCAGCAGCTCAATGGCCTTGTTTTTTTCTGCCAATGTCTCTTCCAGCGTGTCCAGTCTATAGCAAACGTCCTTGTAGCCACTGCCTAGTGCTGTCTCCATTTCTCCAAACGTCTTTTCAATCCCTCGGTTGTTGTAGTTTATTGTCGTTTTTTTTTTTTTTTGCTTATTTTTGAGTGTAGTTTAATTCACCTTCTGCACCACCTGCGTCAGATATGTATAGAAATAGCTGTTCGTTTGTGTCAAGAGCAGCAAAGTAATCGGCTTGATTTGATTAATGACTCAGATATGCAGCCTCTTATTGCAATGCTGGTGATGTGGAGTAGCTTCCGGTCTTTACGGGTTGCTCGCAAAAATTCACTTTGGTCTTGAACCTGCCTCCTCTTCTTTGGCGCGAGTACTGTTTATTAAATATTGTCTCTAGATAGGTTATCGTTGGCTGAAGCGGCAACGTCTAAATGTGTTTTGCCGTTTGTATAATTCCGCTTCAAGTACCTGTCTCCTTTCCATGAGCAATTTTCCTGGGCGATAGAACGTCTCTCCCCGCGAGACATGGGATGGAATTGATATGTATATCTCGAACGCTTTGAGATAGTTCTTTTGGATTCCTGTCTCCATAGACTTGCCTTTTTCCAGCATTTTTTGATGTTTACCTATTAAAAAGAAAGTAACCACACACCCATGACCCAAATGACCCATTTTCTTACAGTCTTGCCACTCATGTCTGCCATGGAAGTTTGCATAGCTTTTATGCTGCTTACGGTCACAAACCGGCAGACAAGAATTTCATTCAGTTTTGCTTTTTTCGACAAACTAACAAATGGCCCAGCCGCAATCCTTGCAATCAAATTCAGTGAATCCAGCCAATTTGGTTGAGCTTCAGGTGCTGACAAACATAGTCGCACAGCTGCAAGCCAACAATGACATGAAAGGCTCTATACCCTACCTGGCCAAAATTGCCCAGATTGTTGCCAATCAGCGACTAGATAAACCATCACTTGCCACCAACGACAAACAACATTATTACCAGCAACTGAACGAATTATCAAAAGTACAGGCAGATGCCTATGCGCAGCTAGCAGACGCTTACTTTCAAACACAACAGTTTATCTTGTGTGAATCCAACCTGATTTTGTCAGTCAAGATGTGGGAAAGATTGCTGCGCTATGATCCTGCTTCAACTGATACTACTAAACTGCGGCTAAAGGCAGCCTACAATCAATTGGCAGAAGCCTACAAAGCCATGGGAAAACTCCAGCTAGCACAGCATATGGAAATTAAGCTTAAAAAAATGGAATAAATGAATGTGAAAAATAAAGATTTGTTTATTTCAAAAGCAAGAAGGAAGGATGTATAAAATTACAACAAGTAGCGAGAAAGAGACAGACGGGTTATATTTGAACAACGTTAGTTGATGCGATCTTCAGCAGTGTGATCACGGCTCTTGCGAGAAACACGAGAGACCCTTGGCTTGCGACCGCCATGAATGCCACGATATAGTTGTTCTCCCCAATCAAAGCATTCTTTACACGCTGCTTTCTTGTGCGCTATACATCCAGGCTTGTCCTTAGAGACACGAGTCCACTTACGTGTAACAGAGAAGGGCTCACGTTCATCACCCTTCCACTTGGTACTGTATTCTTCATCAGTCAGCTTTTCACGTAGCATGTCTTCTACCGACATGTTGTTAGAGGAGCGGTTATCAGTTGGGCACTTGTCGCAGACTTCAAGACCGTGGCGGGTGCAGAAAATAAAGCCATTAATGGTAACAGAGTAGGAGTCAACGACGTTATCAAAATCTTCTTGTTCAGAGAATTGGGAGTCCATCTTATTTCCAGTAGTTTCTTTTTTTTTTTTTTTTAATTCGATTAATGTGTTATTAATTGAATGAAGAAATAGAGATATGGAAATGTTTCGTATTTATATACTTAGTTTTTCCAAGAAATTAAGGTGGTGTGATTAATGGAAAAATCCTTGCCCAGGCTGCATGAATTTCCAATGACGTTCCATTTTTCTATAGACCATTTTCCCATAACTTTATACACTCACAAGTACAGATAATCCATCGATATGTTACCTGTCTGGGCAGGTTTCTTATAAATCGCATAATATTAGAAAGGGGTTTTGGTTCTGTGTGTTAAAACCATAGCTCAAAGATCCACCTATATTTGGGCCGCCAGCATTTTAAAAACTTGATTATTCCTCGGATTTGTAGTTCGAAATGTATAAAACATATGTTGTGCTGCCCCCGGTGGAAAAACCAACCTTTATTTACTCAATTTTTCCAGGACGGATATACTATAACAACTTGACAGCCTCTCAAGTAAATTAGATCAGAATTATACATGGATTTCATGTCTTGTTAAAAGTGCGTGTGAATATTCATCTTATTTATTTGTACATAAAACGCCCAATCTGATGGTTTTATAAATGCCTAATACACCTGCTGTCTTTTCATTTAATAAATTTAAGATTCATTTTATGCAAATCTTTTTTCATCACCACAAATTATAGTGGGGCAACAGGGAAAAAAAAAGAAACATAGAGGAATTCCATAGAGTAGAAGTAGAATACGCAAGATATCTTGTTTCATACCACTGTTTTTATTATATAAATGAGCAATATAAATAAATGGAAATATTCTCATAAGCTTTCTCAACCCACTTTCTAGTCTCACGTCAAAGAGATCACAACTTTCATGCAAAAATAAATAAATAAAGAAAATCGGGCATTTCGTTTACCATGTGCCGCCTTTCACCCTGTAAAACTGATATAATAGCATACGGTTTACATTATATAATACAACTAATATACGGTCATCGACCCGTATCCTCAGGTATATTACTATAACAGTGTTTTGTAAATATAAGATTAGGTTGAAGAAAGAGAGCGGGCAGAAAGAGCTGATTCTTTGTTCCATATTTTCCCTCCGTATAATACCTTGAAACCCGTGCAGATGAAAAATGGAAAACTGACTATTGTACTAATGTATTTGAGAGAAAAATCTCGGTCAATTACTCCATATGAAAAATAAATTATATCTCAATGATTTGCATAATGTATAGCAGAACCAAAATATTCGCTTTGTTGGCGAAAAGGGGCCATTTTATTTAGCAAAATGTGAATAGGCTCATTTAGTCTTAATCCACTGTTAAATACAGAACAAGATAATGTCTTGTGATGGCAACAGAATTACGCCCATTACCAAGTTTATCCAGCACATGTACAGATACCCACACACACACACACAATACACATTTAAGGAACAAGTCAAATATAATAAGCTTTTGAGTATTCAAACAAACATCCTCATATAAATACATACACATTGTGCATTTACTGCTTCTTTCAAGAAGCAGCACAAACTCAAATCCATCTTTTTGAGTCTCTCATGGACCAAGTCCATTTGTACAATACTTGTTGGCCATTTTTCATGATAAGTAGTATACAAAAAGCTGGGGAAAGATCGATATTAAAGTGTTCTTCAGCTTTGTTGTGCAAATCTGTATCTTGCATAATCAATATGCCACTTGAATCAAATCGATTGAAGGTATTGTGAAGGATATTGGCGAGCTTTATTATTCATATTACGTTGCTCAAAGCCAACGGACTAGCATCTTGAGGGCAATACTCAAAGATTAACAACCATTTAAATTGTTATGATCAAGGCCAATATGTTTACCACGGAACACAGGTCTCTATTATGCTTTTCACAATATATAAATTGATATTATCATCATCATTTTATTTTATTTTGTGTGTGTTTGTGTGTGGGCTTGCTTCCCTGCTGTTCATATCAAGTGAAATGAACCAACAAAAAAAGCACATTTACAGCCATTTACAAAACAAAACAAAAAAAAAAAGCACTTACATGCACATATACAAACATATACACATAACTGACTGCCGAACAGATAAATATCTACACAATTTTAACAACAATTCTTAATTTTATCGCTTACATGATCTTTACAATCAATCCAGTCAATAGTTTTTTTTTTTTTTTTTTTTTTTTTACATACTACAATGTGTTAGTATTCAAGAAATTACAATTTTATTCAAGTATTCCTTTTTGCGTTAAAACGTAATTTGTTCAATCATGAAACTTTCTTACCAGATTTCATTTAAAAAACCTGATACTTTTCCAAACTAGCACGTTGTTCTTCCTATAGAAAATAATGCCACCAGCTCAGTATAAATAAAAATAAAATCTTTTTTGCACAAATTCTACTTGAAAAAATAAACTTACTGATGATATTTCATTATTATTGTAAATCAAAACAACTTTTGTGGGCTTCTTTTTACTATTTTGTGTAGATGCGGGTGCTAGTGGTGGTGTCATTGGGTTTTCAGAGATATGAGGTGCTGGTGGCGGTGATTGCATTGCCAAAGGTTGCTGTGGATGTGACAATGGAGGTGCCAAAGAAACCGGCGCAGCAGCTGGGGGCTGTGGTGGTGCAGTGGCGGCAGTTGGAAGAAAACCATTGTTATGCGGCCCAGGTGGCGGTGGAGCCGTCGTTGCAGTGGGTACCGGCATAGGAGGGATCGCGGCCATATGTGGTGGAGCATTAGGCATAGGAGGGCCTGCTGGAGCAGGAGGGTAAGCTTGGTAACCCCATTGACCAGGATATCTACATACACAATGTAATTAGCCTGCTGTCTAGCTAAATAAAAAAAAAAAAAAACTCGCGGTAATGACTTACCCAGCATGAGGAGGGGCACCTGCGTAGCCATAATTTTGTGGAGGCGGTAATGGAGGAGCATTATATCCGTTCTGTGGAGGAACGGGAGGATAATATTGGCCATAACCAGCACCTGGTTGTCCATAACCAGCACCGCCATAGTAAGTGTTATAATTATAGTACTGTTGTTGTTGTTGTTGCTGCTGTTGCTGTTGCTGTTGCGGTGGCTGTGGTGGTTGCTGGATCACTGCAGGAGCTGTGATGACAGGAGAAACAGTATTTGTAGGCGTTGTATCAGCCGAAGAAACAGCAGCAGAAGCCGCTTTATGAGCTGCCATCTGTGCTTGTATCTGTTCTAGTGTTAATTCGTCATAATGTCCAGAACCTCCAGATTTTGACTTTTTGTTGCCATAGTTGCCGGATATTCTAGCTTCGTGGGCAATCATATCCTCTTCAGGTATACCTTCCATACCAAAAATCTCGATGTCCAACTTATCCCTTCCAGGTAAAGCGTTAGGAACCCTGCAAAGTATTAGTTAGGATCTGGACACTTGTCTGAAGCTTTTAGCAACTTACTTGTAAATATCAATTTTATGGACCTGATGAGAATGAACAACCATACCACCTGCTGTAGCTTTATTTTTCCACATGTTAGACCTGTCTTTTATTCAATGATGCGTTTACTTACTTAATTTCTTGTTACACTCTTCACATTTGAAATGCTTTGCCTAATGTAGGTTGTGGATTTAGTTTCTTTTTTATCAAAACTTCGCGCAACAGATTGAACCCCACTTACTCTTTGATGCGTAACTAGAACTTTGTCATCTTCGAAATCTTTCTCACAGTACCAACACCACGGTCTCATAGGCTTCGACTTTCTCTTTTTTCCCATTGTAATAAATTTTATGGTAATAAACAAAAAGATTTTTTTTTTTTTTTTTCGTTTTTCGCTATAATTTGTACTAAGCAAAAAATCGCGGATGGTTTAAAATGTAAAACAGTGACGCACATTGGGTCTGCATGCTCAAAGCTGGACACATTGTAAGCATGATTGAATCATGAGTCCTGCATTGTATACAAGGAAATCAACTATTAACTTTCGTTAAATAAGCCTATTAGTCTTTATCATGAGATGCATCTTAAATCCCTTCAAACTGGGCCACCAACATTAGACTGTACCAGAAGCTCGCCCTTTGTGTAAAGACTCTTGAATACATAATCATAACGTTTGCCAAATCATATTTTCCTTGGAACTCTCAGTCTGACATATACTGTGAGTCGAGCTTGACAGTGTCTATTCTTAAAAAAATAAGTTGAGATGTCTTTTTCTTTTGAAGTAACAACGATTTATACTGATTAAAATCTTCTTTGGCACATACTAAAAATATTCAGGATAAATAGTTATAAGGTAGCGTATACCGGTCTATATACCACACTTGAAGCTAGATTGTAATTGACAATACTACTATTATACTGGAGGTTGAAGTATTCGTTATGATATGCTTTAGGCGTTCTCATTGACCAAGGCATCAAGAATATACAAGTTCTGCATTTATCAAGACAAATAGTCGAGACACACAATTTCTTCTGGTATCCCTTTTTGTATTACGTCTATCTATGGTTCTTCATTACACATGCTTTATTCCGAATCAATTGTGCCGTAGCAGTCTGGGTTATCTAGTTACCATTCTCCCATTTCGCTACGCGTCTAAAGACCATCGATCCCATACACTCGATAAAAAAAAAGTAGTTCTAGGCTGGAATGTTTGGACTGTAAATCCATATCTATAATAATCCAAAATCAAAGACATAAAATTGAAGATGGGTGTATGGTGATTTGTCAGAAATGAGAAGAGAAAATTAAGGATAAATGGGTTTCTATTACATTGAGGTTTTATAAGCAATTCAATCTGAGGAAATAATGTGGCAGTGATGAATAAATCCGGGAGGTGGGCTAAATTGAATCTATCTGAAAATTGTTGTACGGACAGATGTAATTTTACACTGACGTATGCCGTGTTGTCTGTTGCTTTACATTCCCTTAAGCCGACTGTATAGTGATTTCTCATCCAGCCTTCAAAATTTATATTAGAATAAACAGATAAACCTCTCTAATAATTGTCTAGTTATTTTATAACAGTAAATCAGCTTTGGCCGTCGCTTGAAATCTCTCTTTGCAGACTCTCGGTGGCATCGTTCGTATTTATATATATATATAATGTATATGTATTGCTCGATAAGCTTGTTTGCAGGGAAAAAGACAGATTGAGCGGCAAAGACAAAGAATGTGCTTCTTGGCATTCTGGGCAGTTGTATTGTAACTAGATTGCTGTCAATATGTCCTTTTCAGGACATATTTGTCGATCAATGAATATACAGTTTAAACAGCGAACCCACTTTTTAAGTATGTCAGTGGTTTTCTTTGTTTAAACGACTATGCACAAACCAGGCAGTGTTTAGCCACACAGCAGCCGTGTTGATATAAAAAGTAAATATAATCCCTTGTTATCAATCGAAAAGGGGCCGGCAAGACAGAGAGACATTCGCTAAATGTAAATCAATCGATAATGTATGTATGCATGTGTGTAAGCATCCTATTAATGGCTGTTGTTATTAGATCTTTCAAAAACAATTCTACAACAATCAAAAGCGAGCACATTTTCTCGATAAGATTTTATTTGAATTTTGACCAGTTTGTAGGATCACTCTATATATTAAATGGGTATTTTAAATCATTCGTGTTTATGATACGGAAGTCTTCAATCCTTGGATGTATCGATAGCAATCATGCTCCCTTTCTTCTTTTGTTTTTTTATAGGCGTGCACGTACAGCATAGACACACTTGTGATAAAAATTATATACATTTATAAAAATAAAATGTCAAATTTATTTTCTCTTTTATTTCTTTCTTTCTTTGTGTGGTTCTAATTGCAACATTTAATTACCCCTGAGTTGGTCTCGGATTCGTCGAGTGGTTGCAATGCTATATGATGGCTGTAGCATACTAAACTAAAAGAAGGGCGAGTGTACAGAACGAGACAGTAATTTTGTTCTGATGCTTCTTTTTTCATTTATGTAAAGTGTCATTCTGCGCATCTATGATGTTACTGCATATCACACTCAGATGTGTATGTCATGTACCGGTAAATGATTTAGAAAAAGCCATGATGATAGAATTAGCACTTGCCCCTTTATATATTATATACTGTATACATCAAACGATGATTTGCATTAATAATGTCAAAAAAGACTCGCTTATGTGCTTGTGTTTATATTTGTATACAAATATAATTTCATGCAGCTGATTATGATATACTTGTTCTCTATCTATCCCAAGGGTTGTGATTATAATACAAAAACAACACAAACATTGCTTGGTTAAAAGTGGTTAAAAATAGGATACTGTTTTGACGGAATAGCATGATAAAATAGATATATTATTGACTTCTTGCCTAGCAACAGTATTTTAAAAAAATCGGCTCCATCCAGTAAAAGCAGCAATACATCATTCAACGCCAACCAAGCCCAAGTTGGCATCATATGCTGATTTCGTTTTGGAAATGAAAGAGTCATTGTTCAAAAGATATATATGTCTATATTGTAAATGGCTACACGTGGATAGGTCATTATTTACAACGGTTTTTTAGAAACAAATAAATACAATACTTGAGCACTCATACCCGCACAAACACGCACTTGGCTGGTAAGAGTTTTGACTGCATTCATGGATTTCATTTTGCTATATTGGTTAAATTTCCAAGTCGAGCGCTTGACAGGTAAATAATTTAGCGTTTGTGTTTGTGTGTGAAATTCTTTCGCTTAAATGCACACATGTGTGTAAAATTATGACACGAAACTGTTTATTGTTGTGCCTAAACAACACTATGAAAATGTCAATTTCATTACAAGATACAACATGTGCTCTATTGTTTGTGCTAAAGCATCATTCTATCAATGTCGAAAATACATACGAAAATAAAGGAGTGGAACGAGTGAGTGATGGATATATATATCGTATAATGAAACTTCATGTTATTTACAGGTTTCCTTTTTCAATGCTGTTGCTGCTGTTGTGTTGGCTGACTGGCAGGCTGGCTGGTGAGCTGAATGACTTATGCGCCTACCGTTTCGGTTTTATGTTGTATACAACAAAAAAAGATGTATGTGCTGTGCAGCATTTTATTCAGGTTAGATGCAGCTGAAACGACGTTATAGATTACTAAAGAATGATTGCATTTTCAATAATGTATATTCGTGGTATTCTCTGGCAGCTTGATGCGAATTGATTTCTGAATCAAACTTGCTATCGAATGTCAACTTGCTTTATATAACAGTGCATATCGATATTGGACACCTCTGGACCTGCAAAATAAGAACAGGGAGTAAATATTTCGAAATAGCCAGCATTTTGGTGATGATAACAGTCATAATAAACAAACTGTTACATCTGCATAGCCCCTTTATTCTTGTTGATTCATCATCGTAATTCTATATAAATACATCATTTAAGCAGCCATAAAAGCATCCCTTTTTCCACTTGTTTCTTTCCTCTTTTATTTTTCGCGCTTTTTCTTTCTTTCCCGCCAGCATCATCGACTAGAGCTCCTCCAATGTCTGTAAGTATCCAAATGACAGCGCAAGCCTAGTGTAGCCTCTAAATTGCGGGATAAAATAGCGCCGTGTATTCAAACCTGTCATACTATTCCACGATCATTCATACAGTACTGATCCATCGGGTGTAACGCATCGTATTCACATACCTTATGGAGACCCTCACTACACTCCGCTAATCCAGCAAAAGAAGCACACAGTAGGGCTCATGTTGCAAACGAACGGCCGCGCATGGTATGACATTATCAAGAGCTCTCGAACAAAATACAAGACACCCAAGCCAATGTCCTATCGTAGCAAGCGCCATTACTATCAATCACATGCATCAGCGTCTTCGTCCGAAATAGACGACCAAAATGACGATGAGGACGATAATCACAGCACAATGACATCCAGCAGTTCATCATGCACCACCAACAGCAGCAACAATTCCATTGCATCACCTATACCAACATCCACAACAGCAGCAATTAATACTAATACCACTACCCCATCGCCATCGTCAGCAAATAGCACTATGATTGCAAGGAAAAGACGAGGAAACCTGCCAAAGACTGTGACAGCCGTGCTGAAGCAATGGCTGATTGATCACTGTAGAAACCCCTATCCAACCGAGGCCGAGAAAACAGATCTAAAAGATAAAACGGGTCTCACACTGAATCAGATTAGTAATTGGTTTATCAATGCAAGACGACGGTTGCTACCACAAATACTGGATACAATGCACCCAGATCATAAAGGGGCAAACGGTGTAATGCATCAACAACATCATATATCTGAGGATGATGACGACGAGGATGATGACCCGCATGAAGAAGACGAGGAAGACAATATGATTCCAATGCCACAACAACAAAAGCGAAAGAGAAAGAGTTACCTGTATAGTACAAATAGCCAACAAGGTAAGATTCTTGTGCACACTGCAGCCGGTGAATGAATACTAACTTTTATAACAAAATAGCGCCTACAACTGTCATCAGAAAACGAAGACGCAAAAAAAAAAGATCCAACAAAAAAAAAAAAAAAAAAAAAAAAAAAAAAGGCCATGTTCTAAAAGAAACAACCGAGAAATAAAGCAAAACTGTAAATTATTTCATTTTATGGCATGATAAATTATGGAACTCCAATCTGCATTATCTAAATGTTAAGCTCAAAAGGTCTGTAATATATGTGATCCTTATATTAAATAACGAACACTCGCTATTTGAAAATGATCCAGTATATTGTCAAGTTCAAAAGGCAAATACGTTTTGTTTTAAGGTTATGAAACCGAATCATAACTATACTAAAAATCAGGAGATGATTTTCTATAATATGTCATATTTTATTTTTTTTAAAAAGTTATTTTGTGGAGAAATCCATGCCAATTGTTTAATACTAATGCCGTCCTGTTTTGTTTACTTGACACACGGTCTTGATCATGACAGTCAACTTGTTTAAACATTGCAAGAGAGTCAAGGAGAATGCGTCAATTCAATTGATTATATAAACAGGCATTGGCAAGCCCTATTTAAACTCTGAAATGGAAAATTCTCTCCAGCTGAATCCAGCAACTCAGATGAGATGAGGGATTGTGCCTATCCGCTTCCTTCCGTCCCTCTATGACAAAAAGTGGGCGCAATGTCCAATTCTTATTTCCTGATGTGAAATAGATGCTGCCCCACATGATCTATGCTACAGATACAATTTATACTATTATTAGAGTCAGCCAGGCGTGGATCGAGCGTGCAGACTATAATCCCGGTTGGATGGACCGACCGAGTCTTGATCCGGTCTGTTACAGCCTCCAATTAGGCACTGAAGCTGCTATTCAACCTTGTTTAGTTGTGTGTGGGTGTGCCAAAAGGTGGATAATAGTATTATGGTGAGACTAGTTTGGGAGGCTAAAATGTTCCCACCTCCCTTTTTCTATCAAGTGTATAAATACCCAAGGCTTGTTCCAAACTGTTTATTTGTTGTATAAAATCTTCCTTTTTTTTTCCTTTTCCCTTGTCTTTCTCTTTTTAGTAGATACCTCGCAAATTATGTCCACTACTAGCAATCCACATCATTTCCTCTATGTTCCTCAGCAGCAACAACAGCAACAAGACATGTCACACAAAAGAGTTGCATTAATCAAACGTCCTCCGCTTGTGCGTTCCTGTTCGCCGAACCCAAGTGAAGACCTCCATCGCACCGCCTCTAATGCCAGCTTGAACAGACACTATCGCAAGCCCAAGAAATCCGTGCGCTTCTGCGACAATGCCTCACTGGAAAATGTCCGCCTATTCCTCAAGACGCAGATGCCCAAGGCTTGTCGCTCGGACCCCGCATGTTTGAAAAAGCAATACACATTTCGCATCCGTCGACCTAATTGGCCGTCCTCAGCCATGGCCAAGCGACACAACGACGGCGGCTCTGCAGTGCGCTTAGAAGATGTCCAATTATTAATGCAGCAGCAGGAGCAACAACAACAAAATCTCATTACCTTATTAGGCAGTGTCCAAGTAGCCAATCTCGCATTTCAGAAAAGGGTCATTGTCAGATACACTCTAGATGATTGGAACACTGTCAAACAAGTAGATGCCCAGTACCAAGAGCCTGTTGCCCACAGCGCGAATACGTGGGATCGTTTCAGCTTCAAGATTGTTTTGAATGCAAACACGCATGCAGCACATGAGTCGTTGTATTTGGCGGTCAAGTACACTGTTGCCGGCAAGGAATTCTGGGACAACAACAACCAAAACAACTACCAAGTTGACATTGTGCCTGACGTCGAATTGGACATGTCTTCTTCTTCCTCCTCCTCCTCCTCCTCAGACGACGATGATGACGACGATCACATATTCGAAGACTGCATCACTCATGATGAAGAAGAGGATGCTATTCAAGAACTGCAAGATAAACTGAAGCTTGCCAATCTTAAGGAAAGATACAGTCTCAACTCTGCTCCAATACAAAAGCCATGGTCTCCTCCTCTATCTCCCACTACGCCCGCTGATACTACGCCGTTGTGGATTAGTACCAGCAACAACAACAGCAAGAGCAGCAACGGCAGCGATAGCAGCAATTACTTTGTGGCAAAGACTCCAACAGCAGCGACAGCGCCAGCAAAGGAGCAGCCCACACCTAACGGCAATGATACTGCAGGTCAGTTCCACAATTTGATTCATAAATACTGCTTTTACAATGACCACAAGAGGGCCTCCATTTTTACACCATACCACTCTGACCCTCCTCGCTGCTCATCTCCTACGCCAAGAGCTATCCGTTCTTGAAAACGCCCAAAAATACCCTGTAATTCGTTTTTCTCATCATGTATTTTCTTACTACCCCTCCCCCCTCTCCCTCCCCCTCCTCCCTCATAAAAAAGTTTGTTTCTTTATCATTTGTTTATCGTTTCTTACTAAAATAACCACATGTATTATGAACCCGAAATAAAAAATACTCAAAAATGTAACATACAAATGCTGTGGAATCTCCCATTTTGGCGGTTTATGCCGGTTCACATTGGAATTTGTCGTGCTATTCCGATAAATTGTCGTAGTGTTTAACCCAAAATATCAGTAATGACACACCGATCTTGTTACGGCACCTCTAATTGCAATTTTTTGCAGAATGCTCCTTTATCGTATTAACATGAAAGAAAAGAATTATTGATGGTGTCAAGCGCAGGCTAAAAGAAAACCGATCTAAACAGTTCAATTGATCCCAAGAGACATTGTAAACAAGTTTGGTACAAACTATACTTGCTGGTACTGTTACATTGACGGTAGGCCGGCTTCCTACGTAATGCTCCTTAACCTGCAACGAAAACGTCCTTCAAAAGCTCTTTGAAGCAATTATATAACTAGGATGGAAATTCGATAGAGGCGATATCAAAAAGAGTAAGAATGCCTTCTGCTTTGTGAATCAGATCTATACAAAGACGCAAAACGCTTGTATTAGTTTGTGCAACTAATAACAAATAGAGCCAAATGACGATTTACTGTATTTCCCACTCTCAATTGGACAGATTTTTGAAAACGCTAGTCAGATTTTCCACTGAGAAAGTAATGTCGCCCTCCGAGGTAATATTTTGTGTCTATCTGTGTATTGCAATTATTGGCAAAAATGTATATACAAAGAGTTTTTTCTTTCATTGCAGTATTAGTATTTTATGGCAACGAAAAAACCTCTACTGATCCTATTGCAGAGAAGTATATATAAAGTATTTTGACGACACCTCTTCAAATGTCATTATATCCTAGTCCATTGAACTTTAGAAATTTGTTTATACGCATGCCTTGTACATGTGTGCTTTATTTAGAATGTGTTGAAACTTGTGAAATACAAAGTGCTTTTATTTCAATTCTATTGCGTTTTTTATTTTTTGATGAAAATTTTATTCAACATTTGAATGCTTCAGCATGTAAGAAACGCTATTTGATATAAGTACTCGTATTCCGAATGTAAAAATATCATTGCGGCAATGGTAGACCATACTTTTTGTTGGAAATAGCCTTGATGATGAGATTACAAAATAGACTCAAAACGGCTGCGAGTCTCTTCTCCAGAGTATCTTGAGTCCCATAGCGAGTAAAAAAAAAACAAAAGCAAATTAAAGATGCCCTCGATAGTTTTATATTAGAGAATTTTGGTCAGTATTCAGAATTACTATATAAATTTAAGATTGTTTACCTGGAGCAAGTTGGTACAGTTAAAAGGCTCCCTACGGTGTTGAAGACAAGATTCCTCCTGTTCCAATCAGCGTACCTTCGATGAGTCTAAAGTCCAGAGCTTTAAAAGTTTACACTCCTAAAGATGTCAGTAGAGCGAGATCGAAACTTAGTAGATATTTAGACAACCTTCATGTCAAACCATGTTGAAAGTAGACAGACAGGGTTGTCGCTGTTTTGCCGACTGTACATATGGTGGGAAGAAAAGTAAAAACAAAAAAAACAAAAAAAAAGTTGTAGAAAAAAGGCATTTCTGTATTTGGAGAAAATTCCATTTTTGGCAACACACAATATTTAGTATTATCGCATGATACAACAAAAACAAAAAGAAACAAAAAAAAACGCCATGATTTGGGATCTAATCATCGCTTATGGCGCTGCATCGATATGAGGCCTTGCTTCTTTCGGTAAAGACGCCCTCTTGTGGGCTGCATTTTGCTTGCGACGAATAGCAGCAGGTACAAATGCAAGCGTTTCTTTTTCTAGATCTCTTAATTGAGGTTCGGCCGAAATGACAGGTGCACTTGCAGGCTGTTGTATTTGTGGTTGTTCTGACGTTGATTGTGGTCGCGGTTGTGGCTGTGGCTGTGGATAGTGAACTGGTGCCGAGAATTGTTGATCTAGATGAAACGAATGTTTAGATGACAGGTATAAGTTACTCAGGGCTGCAACTTACATGACATAATGGGTGGTGGGGGAGGCGGTGCTGCCATCATTTGAGGTGGTCGGAATCCATATGGATTAGGCGGTGGAGGCGGTGGTACTTGATGCATTCTATGCCTATTCAACAATGGCCCTCCTGGTGGCGGTGGAGGAGGAGGGTTTCTGAATTGCTGCTGTATGATTGGATTTAATTGTTCTTCAAACGGCCTATAAGGTGGAGGGCCTGGTGGAAGAGGAATCTCGTATTCATCATCTGATTCAGTAAGTACCTTTGCAGCTGGTAAGGGTATTTCTTCTCCTTGAGTCTCCTCTTCTTCGTCTACGCTAATATCATCTTCGCTTTGGTCGGAATCCTCAGAGCCATCACTCGAGCTATCTGAATTGCTGCTATCGCCCTCTTCTCCTTCTTTTGTCGACGCTGATGCTGCCTTTTCTATATGCACAGAATATAAGCCGATTAATAAACGAGACGCATTTTTCATAAAAGCGAAATTCTGACCTTTTATCTTTGCCGGTACAAACGCTCCACGGTTAGGATCATACACTAATTTTCTAGCTTCCCCATCATGTTTCTTTTCCTGTTCTTGCATACGGGCAGCATAGGCTGCTTGAGCACTATTTCGAGTTGTCAGTAATCATAAACCGAGCTTTCTTTGAAAAAAAAAAAAAAAAAAAAAACTTACCCTGTTAGCTCGGTTGCCTAGCATATTGCATCGACATCAGTATTGAATGGTAAGACAAGAAAAGGACTCTCTACTGTTAAACATACCTTTTTGGCCTTTTCAATCTTGCCGATTTCGCTTTTCAATTGATCCAAACGCGTTTGCCCTGCTTTATCCAATTGACCCATGTTGGATAGATGTTCTAATCTCGCCATTTCTTGTCGCACTTTGCCAATGTCCTTCTTTGCTAGCGCGGATTCACGAACGCGCTTGCGGTCTTCTTTGTTCTGTATACATGGTTATAAATCGTTGTCAACCAGCCCGCTGCCAAACATACCTTTTTCAATTCTCGCTTACGCTGCTGTTTACCTGTCATCATTGTTAAATGTCGTTTATAACACTATCAAGCTCCAAATACTTTACGTAAGGCGTCAGCAGGATTCATGGATCGTTTTGATTTGCCCATTGTTGTTATTCTTTGTTGCTAATGATGCTGAAAAAAGCAAAAGAAAAAAATTACCCGTTTAAAGTAGCAGTCGAGTCCAGCAAAAGTCATTTATCCCAGTGGTGGGCAAAGGATGTGGACAACAACTCCCACAATATCAAGCACAAGTTTGTTGGAGTTTTTTTATGAGTGATGTAGAGACATTTACTGTAGAAACAGAAATACACAATTTGCTTTGAAAATTTGAGCTATTCATATGATTCTCTGTTGAAAGGAGTACAGTTGATGATTATTTTATGGTTCTTGTTGATAAAAGAAGCCGATGATTTTGTAAGAAATCTCTCTTGTTGGTATGTGGACAATGGCGATTCATACTTACACTTTTTAATTAAAAAATTTGTGATGCTGTCTGCATTCAGCTGGCCAGCGTAGTTCAAGCTGGAAATAATGGATATTGCTAGTAATCCAAGTTTTGTATACAGCGACCACGGTGGCAAATTATTGATTTTTGAATAATAATCTTTATAGATTGAGGTCGAGACAGTGGATGATATTCAAATTTAAAGTTTATTATACTTGTAATTACATATGGTGTAGGGAATGGAGGATTTGAAAAAATGCTATTACAGAAATACATATTGTTGAATTTGTTATATGGAAAAAATAAAAAAATAAAATTAGATCTAATAAAATGGTTCATGTTAAATGAGATTGCTGTTTAAAGAAGGATAAACACCCGAAGGGAGTGATAGAATGTTTTCCGTCTCTGAAGCAAGATGGATTGTTGCATGTGTTGTAATATTTTCGTAGTAATAAGCGAGGGATAGTTACCCCATAGTTGCGATTGGATTTCCAGTTTTGCTGTGTTGGCTCTTGCGTTTGCGATATTGATGTCGATGTGTGTGGTCCTTTTCGAGCTTTGAGACATGATGTTTACCATTGCAGCACATGCGAACGTCCTCCAAGGCCTCGTCGTCTTCATCCAAGTCAATATGGTCATCTCCCGTTGAAGTCGTCATGGAAGGCGCTGAGGTGGAAACGGAAGGCTGTTGAAATACGTCATGAATGCGACGGAGGCCAGGTCTATTCAGTAGTGAGCCGCTGTTTGCGCTTGAAATAGATCTATTGGCCACTGTATTGTCTGCTCTTTTGTTTGAATCACTTAATAATGTCAAGCCAGTATTGGTGCCATTGGTGTTGCGAGCGATCAGATATGAAATAGACTGTAATCATATTTAGCATTGTGTTTGAGAAATTCAGCATGCAGTATTTACCTCTAACCAACGATCATGTTTTTCCACAGTGGGAGCAGTCAGCTTGATTTGGCGCTGACTAGTCTGGATCAAAAGACTGACGTTTGGAAGGCCATTGGCATTGGAGGTATAATCAGGAACAGCCGTGATATCTTCAATCAGAGCTAAAATAACAGGGTCAGAAAAGCCTATATTCAAAGATGACTTTTTTTTTTTTTTTTGCATCTTCCACTTACCACACTTGGCCTTTGCTTCATGTCCATTGCCATTGCCACCAGGGCCGCTTCTTGACCAATACAAGGTGTTTGTATAAGGATGGATCCAGAAATAGCGCTGGTGTCTGTTTTCAGATAAACCACCACCAACTGCTTTTCGAGTGTACTTGTACATCCAATCACCAATCATGGTCTGTGTGACCAAGTTGATCGTGCTGGGATCCGTCGTTCCTGCACCTGTACTGGCACGTCTGCTGGGATCGTACTGAGACGAGGTAATGGACTGCAATTGCTCATTGGTGTTGCTGGTCGACATGCTTGAGGCACTGACGGATCCTCTCTTGATGAAATCCAAGCGCGATGAAGTGGGCTGGATATCATCATTGGTAGGTGATGATAAATGGGATTGAGAGTCGTATGGTGCTTTACCCTTGGAACTGGGAACAGAGACTTGAGACATGGCGCGTTCATTAAAGGTTGGTGAAAGAGCAGCCCGTGAGAGCAGTGCAGCAGGAGGTGGATTGGCAGGTCGCACAGGGATATCAAGGATCCTATCCTCTTTGCCGTCCTCATGTTCGCCAGTAGAAAGCTCGTCAGGCTCTTTTTCGTGAGTGATCAATGGGCCCAACGATAACTCGGAAGCACGATATGTAGGTCCTTGTTGCTCTGCTTCCATGTTGCGAGGAGCTTGCTCGTGATGGCCAAGAGCGGTCCATCCCTCCAATTCGCGCTGTTGTTGACGTTTTTCATGGTACGGCGAGGAGGTGATAGTGTCTTCTTCACGAGGTAAGTGGACAACTACATTGCCATAATCCTCTTCGCTAGCGAGTTCTTCGTCGTCTCCTGAAGCAATGCCAGACGAATGAGAAGCAACAGCTGAGTCAGTGTCGCGCTTGGGCGCAGTGCTGATGTTGCTGTTACTGTTGAGGCTCATGTCACAAGTATGTCGCTTGGGGTCATTTTCGAAATCATCTGCTCCTGAAATGTCCGCAGCGGATTTCTGCTGCAAGGCCGCAGCACTGGCAATCGCCGCAGCGACCGCTGATGCAATGAGAGCATCAGTTTCTGCCTTAGTGTATAGTTTTTCAGACACAGCTTTGTCAACGGTAGCAACGTTGTGTTTGTGTTCAGAGGTGATTCCACGAGATGTTGGTTTGGCATTGTCAAGAACAGCAGTATTCCCGAGAGAGTTTTGGCTAGCAGGCTTTGACTCTGCTGAAGCGTCAAAGAATTCCTCATCGGCATCCTCTGCTATTATCCCTTTGCCACTTGTAACAACAGGAACAGGAAGGATAGTGTTCGTTGGCGATGCTGCGGGTTCTTCATATTGCACTTGAGCATCCTTGACCTCAACCGCATTAGCAGTTGCAGGCTCGTCGCTTTGGACACCACACTCTAATGTTTCAGCTACTGCAGACTGTGTGCTGTGATCAATACCAAAGGGAATGTCATATTGCGTCTCATGGTCCAACTTTGCAGCGGCCTCGCATTGCGTTGATTCATCTGATGTTTGAGCATCCTCACTCTGAGTGCCTATGCTGTTTTGTTGTGCGGCTAATTCCTTGTTTGCCAAGGTGCTTGCAGCAAGAGCGGCAGCAGCTATTGGATTTGCATTAATATACCTATGCATGCCACTATTTATATTATATGTTGACATACCTAATTCGAGCTCCTCCTCCGACTCTTCATGCTGTACACTTGCATCTGCGGTTTCAATAGCTTCATGCTGTACATCGGTGTCTTTGGTTTCCACAGGGTCGATTTGGACAGAAACATCAACAGTTTCAACTTGACTCTGAACTCCACAGTCTGTGCCTGTGACAGACTCACATTGAATCTCATGGTCCACCACGGCTACTGGGTCGAATTGGGTTTCCTGGCTGATAGCAGACTCAATAGCTTCTTTACGAGATGCAGCAATGGCGGCGGCAGTTGCAGCAATAGCAATAGAGGGATCCTCAGGATCACATTGTGTTCCTTGCTGAATACCAGATTCAATAGAGGCTAAACGAGCACTAGCAATTGCAGCAGCGGTGGTTGCGGCAATGGCAGCGTCGGCAATGGAAGGATCCTCAGTCTCACTTTGAGTTTCTTGGTGTACTGCAGAATCAAGGGCTTTCTTGCGAGAGGCCAAAATGGCACCGGTGAGCTTGGCTTCAGCGATGGAAGGGTCTTCAGGATCACATTGAATCCCTTGGTCGATAGCAGATTCCAATGCAGCATTTCTTGACGTGACAAGAGCGCTGGCAATGGCAGCTTGTTGAATAGAAGGGTCTTCCGGCTCGCATTGGATTTCTTGACTAACTGCAGATTCAAGAGCAAGCTTGCGGGATGCGGCGACAGCAGAAGCAGCGGCTGCCTTGGCAATAGAGGGATCTTCAGCCTCACTCTGGGTTTCTTGATCGACAGAAGATTGTAACGCCTTTTCACGAGAAGCTAAAATCGCGGTAGCAAGAGCTGCTTCAGCGATAGAAGGGTCTTCAGGCTCAGACTGGACTTGTTGATCTACAGCGGCATGCAGCGCAGCCTTACGAGATTCAGCAATAGCGGCAGCAAGAGCATTGGCAGCAATAGAAGGATCTTCGGGCTCCATATCCGCAGAGTTCAGAGTAGCATCTTGCAATGTCACCTTTGACTTTGGCTCGACACTAATGGCTTCAATGGTTACTTGGTCCAGTTCATGGGCATCTGTTTGGGTATAGATTTCATTAGCAATCGGCTTGGGAGGTTCCTCAGTTTGGGTAGAAATCTCGATCCCTGCTTTTTGGTCATTGCTATTGAAAATAGCACCCAAACCGAGAGCAGCAGCAGCACCAGCAACCAAACCACCGGCGACACTCTTTGCGGAATCAGTCGTAGTAGAGGCCTCTTTTTCAACAGTAGACGATGGTGATCTTGACATGGCCATACCCAGTTCATCGCCCAGAGACCGAGGAGCAGCTGATGTTCCTGAATTAGCCATAGTAGCCAATGACTGCAGTTGGTCAATCGAGTCTGTGTTCATTTGCGCATCGACGACAACGGGCTTCTGTGCTTGACTTTGGGAGAGCTCTGATGACAAAGGCATAAATCCAATGGCTGGTGCCTTTTTACTTGCTTTGTTGCTAAAAGCGTCTGCATCGCTTTCATCAAAACTGTCCAATTCACTGTCGTCGTTGTCTGACATGGAGGTGTAGGAATAAACTGAATCGTTGTCACCGGTAGCCCTGGATTTCACCATTTTGCTGCTGGTGCTGCGCTTAGGATCAAGCGCTTTCTTTCCTCTTCGCTTTGACGACGATGA
The DNA here is from genome assembly GCA_025201805.1 of Parasitella parasitica. Taxonomy (NCBI): domain Eukaryota; kingdom Fungi; phylum Mucoromycota; class Mucoromycetes; order Mucorales; family Mucoraceae; genus Parasitella; species Parasitella parasitica. The sequence continues at coordinate 183,570 of MU619255.1, forward strand.
AGTGGACGCTTTATGTGGTCTGCGAGCTCCAAACTGGCCATCTTCGGCTTTCAAATTTGCGGTTGACGATGATCCGCCAGTGGACCGAGCAGGGCCTGCATCTACCCACATGCGAGGGTCATTTTGTAGCTGTTCAATGGTTTCCTGCGACTCGGCCAAGAGTTTTTTGAATTCGAACTTCTCTGTCTTCTCCTTGTGGAAACTCGACCGCAAGTTGGAAATAATACGGTGGGCATGAGCCAATGAGGTCTTGAGAGTATCAACCTCCAAGGCTTGGTTGCGCGCAGGAGTTTGCTTTGGCGACGAGGGCGGCGACGAAGTAGGTGACGAGTCATTCATGACAGCCAACGTACTCTTTGCTTGGTCCCCATCAGTTTGCTCCTTCTCCGCACGGCGATGACTAGCATCTGCCTCCATCGACGCATGTTTGCCGATGCGCGATTGTGCTTTTGCAATCGCAAGTTCTGATGTCAATGCTTCGATTTGTTTAGACTGGTCTGATTTCTCTCGCTGGATGCCTGCTGCATGTCTACGTAAAGATGACATATCCTGCTCATGACGTTGCTTCATGTTATCAATCGTTGCTGACAACTTTTCTTCTCTATCACGCAGGTGCTCTATCTCTGATCGGAGCTCATGGACCTGCTTTGCCAGCTTGTTTTGCTCGGCATTTGCTTTGGTCAAGTTGGTTTGCAGATCAGTGACGCTGACAACCAACTCTTGCTTAGCAAGTTCAAGATTCCAGGTTTCTTCCTTTAGTTTTTCTACGCACGACACGTTGAGTTGAGAGAAATCATGTCTAGACGCAATACTACCTTCATTCTCTTCTCTTTGTCGCATCTGCTTGGCCATGGCTTCAGCAGCTCTCTCAAGATCCGCCTTCTGATTCTCTAAAGTTCGAAGCTTTTCCTCTTTCTCTTGCAGTAATGCTTGCATCTTTCGCACTTCCAGCAGCAGCCCCTGTCCAATCTCTGTAGCAAACTCAATATCGGTGTTTCTACGGTCTGTATTCGGTATCTTTGATCGGCGTTTAGTGGGCGTTGACCCTGTCGGTGGTGGCGGTAAAGGAAGCATCGATGTGGAATCGTGTCCATGAGCGGGTGGTAAAAGAGTAGATGTAGTTGGACTAGGCAAAGGGTCCAAACTTGTGGAGCTTGTTGAGGTTGTGGTATGAGTTGGGGAGCGCTGGTTCAGCAACTATGATGGTTTTATAGGGAGGGAGGAAATGACAATCAGTAAAAATTAGGAGATCTCAACCACCAGTGAAACTGCTCTGTATCTCCTTAATTTATATATATATATATACCTTTTCTTTATTGCGGATAGATGATATACCAGGTGATAGCGGATGTGATCTATACGACGTTAAATCCCTCTCTAAAGTCCTCAGCCTGTCTACAGATGATGTCGGTTGTAGCTCCTCATTGCTGATATTGCTATCCATCTCTTTAAGACGATCTTGGAGTTGGCTTACTTGTCTAGCCAGCACATTTTTTCCAATCCCGCTATTGGATTCCTGCAATTGCTGCTGCTTGTCCTTCAGTTGCTGCTCAAGGTCTTGTCTCATTTGAGATTGCTTATTATGGTTCAGCTGTCTTAACGATACAGATGTCGATGATGATGGCGTTGGCAATACTTGCTGAGACGCATTGCCTGACGTTGGTGAGGATAATGAATGTTTGGGGGGAGGTGAACTCATGGTATTTTTGTATCCTTTGTGAAAAGGGTATTAAGGCTTATAAGACGAAAGGAGTGTGTGTGTTGTTTTTAATAGAATAATAATTAATGAGTGTTGTGTGTAGGAAATAGAAGCCACTATTATTGTTATATCTTTTTGTACAGGTCAAAATCAATTGACTTTTTCCATACAAGATAAAAGGGTAACTTTGATAAAATACAACAAAACACAAGGAATATATTTATAAGAAGAAAAAGAGGAAAAGAAGAAAAATAATTGATTATTCCAAAATTTAAAGTAAAAATAAACAGAAAAAGAAAAGGGGGGGAAGTTCAAATGCTTATTGAAGCTCGTTTTTTCTCTCAAATATGAAGTGCAAATTGTCGTGATCAAGTTAAACTATATTGTCTTTGTATCACAAATACCGTACAGTGTCTAGCTTCCTTTCCCAAAATAGTAACCATACATTCATTCATCTTCTTTTACATTCATGAAGCAAGGGGCCAGAGTGTGAAAAGGGAAGAAAAGGGGGGGGGGGGGCATGTCTGTACGTTTATAAAATGTATATGAAATGTGTATGAAATGTGGTTTTTTTAGTGCAAAGTAAACACTTGATCACAATTATCTGATATCAAATGTATGTAGTCTAATTTAAGAGCGTGATATTGGTACATAAAACAAATTTCAAATTTACCATCATAAAACCATACAGGGGCATGAAACATTGATAAAAATTTCTTCGCTCTTGATTTGACGTTAACATCTACCAGCAGATATTTGCGATTTAGCTTTTTTTTTCATCATTTTGTCACTCATGTGCAATGTTTGCGGACAATATGCACAGGATACGGGCGAATGTCATATGAATCAAAATCACATGAATCAAAATAGATGCAGCTAAACTTGACTTTATTTCACATTGGATAAAGAGTCTGCTAATGCCTTGGGAGCACTGTAGATCACCTCATCGGAGATCATGGTAGATTTGGCCAGAATGCCAAGGGGTAACATTGTACAGGTAAATACAAACAGCTATATCACATCTGGCTGGCGTAAAAACGAACTACATGAGATCGAGAATCACCAATGCTTGACATTTTGCTTGCTTTTCAATGATTGATTGAGAAAACTCTGTTGTCCCGGTGAAGATTTTACTCTACCATTATATGCTTGAATCCAAGACTTCTTTCCAACAGTGTATTGGCCCAATATGTTACGTCCACCAGTTGATAGCTTTCTGTTTCATATTATAGGTAGCATTGATCTGATAAGGACCCTACAATGGCGACTTTACAAGCTGCATGCCTTTGAAAAAAAAAAAAAAAAAAAAAACCCAGTTGATTTAGTGCCATAACGGTCTGTGGTTTTTTAGGAATGTGATAGATATTATTTTAAAGAGAGATTAAGATCTAACTGACTTTATCAAGTTAAGATGCTTTACATATAATTGCATCTGACACAGTGATTTGGAGGATGATGGCGACATCCAGAAGACAGAATGGATTGTTTTGTTTTTCCAAATGTCATTATGTCCTGTTCATTGTATTTAAAGATATGGGTACATGCTGACATAAGGTTCCATGATCTGATGTTTTTACTCCTGTAATGAGTTTAGTGATTTGGCATCTAATTTTGGAATTAATACACTTTTTTTTTAAATCAAATAAATGAGACATAAGATGAAAGCTATTATTTTTTCTAGCACTTTATACATAGCGCCTCTTTTTTTTTATTTTTTTATCCAAGGTATTGTCTGTTGAAGCGAGAGTTAAGAGGACCAAAAATATTAATTAGGATGTAACACGAATTTTGCTCAATTTTCGGTTCACCAGCAAGTTATGGCTTAATATTAATGCATTATGAAGTGTTCATATATGCGTTATATATGTAATTTTATACGAAAACAACTATCATTTTTTTTTTCATACCTTCTTTATAAATATTGTTTTGGAATTTAATAATTTTCAAGCTTTAAAAATCATTAAAAATGGGCGAAATGAACGCAAAAATTGATTTATAATACTACTGATCAATTAAATTCGAAAGAATACTGCAAAGGTGGTCAGATGTACTCAATTGAGCTGAATCTCATCGAAATTCTATAATTTAAATTTTCAGAGACACATCAGAGCCAACGCAGAGTGAATACCGTACTCTTTTCCAAAAGTCGAATTGGATATGGAGCCGGATAAAGCGTTATCAGCAAAAGCTCTCGATAAAAACCCTTTAAATCCCTTATCCACTAATTCAAGTGATATTATGTGTATGGTTTTAACTTTACTGATATATGTGAGGTTTATTTAGTAGGAATACATTTTCAAGTATTGGTGATAACGATTTTTTTCATTGCTGACAGTTTCATGTAACGAAGCAACCTTATTTGATAGGGCAATAAACGCCCTGTTTTGATTGCGCATGATATCAGCGATTTCTACACGTACACATTAATATGCAACCTCTCAAATTTGCATTATCCGTATTACCTTGGGGTGATTGAATCTTGTTTTGTGTCCATGATTCAGCAGTTCGTTCAACTTCCCAGATGCATCTCTTGTATTCTTCGACTCTACCGTTTAGTTGTCTTGCCAACTGGAAAAAGTAGCTGGAATAGATCAGAAAGTTAGATCTGCCGTCTATTTGTAACAATGGCACAAAAACACTCACTCATCGTCCTCAGAATACCCAAACAACCATCTTGCATTGTTGCCAGGGTGTTTGCATGCTTCTAAAACCGCACAACCATCATTGGCATGTCGTAATTGCTCCTTGACAGCATCGTAAAGTTTTTCGACATTAGACATGCGAACCTTAAGTGTGCTCGAAAGTGCATCCAGTTGCTACACAATTTGCATTAAGTGTGTATCCCCCATTCTTTACAGCGTTATTTTACCTGTGATAATACTTGTGTGTTTTTCTTGGCATTATCCATAGCATTCAAATGTTGGGGCATTTTTTGCTTTTCAATGTATTCGCATCGTTGATGCTCCATTTTAATATACTTTTCTAATTCGTCCAATTCCTTTTGCGCTTGCTCGGGAAGTTCTGTAAAGCGTGTAGTTGACATGATATTATCGATTCTGAAACTAGTATGGTTTACTGTTTGACTTTGCCTATGTGAAGAAGAAAAAAAAAAAAAAGGGTGTGAAAAGAAATGATCTCTACATCCTGCTTTTCTTCGCTCGTTGTCTATTTATCACTTACTGTATTGTGGCAGCTAATGATGGAGTAATCAACGACGCATACATCTGGTTTGGTGGCTGTGCAGCAGCTTTGGCTAAATCATCCAAGACTTTTTCAAATGAGAAAGGATTGGGTTTACTAGGATCTACAGTGATGGCCGGAGTACTACTGGTTGAAGCTGCTTTGGAACTGGTCGCTGTAGCTGGAGTGCCAAAGCTAAATGGACTATTGGTAGTTGCAGGTTTGCTCGCATCCTTGTCACTGCCAAATATAATCTTGGGGGTTGTTGCTGTTGCTGCTGTTGTTGCTGTTGTTGCTGTTGTTGCTGTTGTTGCTGTTGTTGCTGATGATGTAGTAGTGCTGCTGGAAGAAACCGCATCTGTTGCAGGTTTAAAGCCGAATGTCGCTGATGGTGCACTTGATGTTGTAGCAGTGGAGGTACTAGGATTGGCTGATCCGAATGACAAGGAGGGTGTGGTTGTAGCGGAATTGGCACCACTTTTATCGTCTGAAGCCTTTGCAGGAGCGTTGAATGAAAATGAAGGTGTAGTCGTTGAAGATGCAGCAGCTGAGACTTTGGGGGAGTCAGTTGGCTTATTGAAAGTAAATCCACTAAAGCCAGTGCTGGCAGGAGAAGCCAAAGCAGACACCTGAGGAGCGGCAGTGGTGGAGGCTGCAGTCGTCAGAGATGTGCCGAAAGAAATCCTGGAATTGATTGATGGTGCATTGCTGGTAGCAGGCTTATCGTTAGACGCAGCTGTCGTTGGTGTTGCAGGCTTATTGAAACTGAAGGGTGAAGTAGAACTGTTTGTAGCAACAATGGATGGAGCTGCAGCTGAGGATGTGGTTGCAGGAGTTGATCCAAAGCCAAATGCTAAAGTAGATGGCGTGCCAAAAGTAGATGCAGGAGTTGAGTTGGCTGTAGCGCCCACGTTTGGAGTAGCAGAAGTAGAGGATGTAAATGAAAAGCCGGAAGCACTGGGAGCGCTAGTAGCAGAGTTATTGCTGAACGAAGATCCAAATGAATTTGCTGAATTTTGGGTGTTGAGAGGTGCAACAGAGACGGAAGGAGCTGTTGAGCTGCTGCCAACAGTTGAGTTGGGAGGATTGAATGTGAAAGCTGACGTCGTTGTTGACGGGGACGCTGAGGGAGTGGTAAAAGTGAATGGAGTAGTACTGGCAGCTGGAGGCGTCGAAGGAACACTAGAGGCACCAAAAGTGATTTCCGATGTTGAACGTCTTAGAGAACTGGAGCGATCTGGCTGTGCAGTTAACGAATTGATTTCTGAAGCATGTCTTTTGATAGAAGCTGGCGTTGATCCAAAACCAGTAGCTGCTGAGGAAGACGCATTGGGTGCAGTAAAACTGAATGCATTGCTGCTGGTATGAGCTGAAGATGCAGCGGCAGAAGAGTCACCAAATACAAAAGGCTGACTTGATGTCGAAGCTGGCGAACTGGCACCAAAGTTAAAAGTGGTAGTAGCTGGGCTTGCTGGATTGCTTGCAGTGAAATTGAACGATCCAGGTGATGCTGCTGCAGGGCTTCCAGGCTGACTTCCAGAGAAATTGAACGACGGAGAAGACGGCACATCTCCACCAAGCTTAAAGACAAAATTAGGGATGTTGCCGTCACCCTTCTTTCCTCTTGAAGATTTTTTACTATTGAAGTCTCAAGGATTAATCCAACAGCTTCATCTGCCCTCCGCCCCCCGCCCCCCCCCCAGTGTTCAAGTGTCTTTACCTCATCTTTCGTCTCTAATTTGATATTAACAGAACTAACGGCTTGGTTATTTCTGATGGTAGAATGTATAAATATTTGATTAGAGCAAGAGAAAAGAAGAAAAAGAAAGACAGTAGGATACGCGATTATGGGCAATCAACTACATGCCGTATCCAAGCGCTCTGCTGCAGTCACTTTTTTTTTTGATATGGCCAAAACGTGAAATGCGTGCTCAGTGAGAAAAGCAAGTTTACTACAGTAGTATGCGCAGGCTTAACCAACTGGTGCATATTCTATGATACGACACAATTGTAGCATTTATTACAGTGCATTTACTTGAAATAGTTTATTTGAACTGAGCATTGTAATCTGATCCATCAGAGATAGAATGTCGGTATTCTCTTTGTTACTTTGTAGGCAAGTCTTTTCGTTTGCAGTTCTTGCTCTTTTATGGCGCTTGAAAAGCCTGCAATAGCTTCCTTCAGTTCTTGATTAGCAGCATCAATTTCTGCGCACCGCTTCATTTGGTTCTTTAGATCCATCTTTGTCAGTAATTCAGAGGGTGACACTTTCTTATCAGACAAGCTTTCCACTCGAGATAGTAAATATTGAACATCTTGCTCTAATGCACGAATTCTGTCAGCGCCATTATTGGCTGTCGATTCGCTAATTTTATTACTCGTGGTCGACAAATCTTCGTCACCAACGCACACATTACTGCCCAATTTCGATATATCGACATGATCTATGGTTTGCTCTATGTTTTTTATTAACCTTTTCACTTTACTGGTATGCGTTTTCGACGGTCTTCCATCGATAGCGTGTGGTTTAGCCATGCGTTTGCTGATTTCATCTACCTTTTCCGAGAGTTGCTTGTGGTCATCAATGAGTTTGTTCAAGGTCATGCGTAATTGCACCACTTCATTTATATCTAATTCCTTTTGGGAATTATTCGCTCTTTGACTATCCGAGCGTACATGAATTTTTGCAGCTTTCGCATGTATAGGTTAGTTCTTCTTGCCTGATGTCACAGGGATGCAAACTTTACGCACTTACCTTGATCTAAAGTTTCGTTGAAAATTGAATATAGTACAAAAAAGAGTGCTATCAACATTTTGCTAGGAGGTAATAGAAAGAGAAAAAGACGCTGGATACATGTATTCGTTTTACATGATTTTTTTAATTGAAGAGTTCTTTGTTCTTTTCGCTATTGTCCAAGGTCATCTTTAATGAAATCAATACCTTT
>MU619255.1:199263-238462 GCA_025201805.1 Parasitella parasitica
AAAAAAAAAGGACAATGCATCAGCAACAGCAGAACAAGACATAAACCACCTCCCATAAGAACACATTTACAGCATCTATTACATAATGTATTCAGGAGTACTATCTACATTGAACAAGAGGAGTAATGCCTTGGAAAGCACATCATAGTTAGTGTCCGCTCACCCATTCCAGTTGACTAAATAGAGAAAAAAAAAGAAACCCTAAATCCGATCCGATGCTTATTTGAACAACAACAACAACAATGCTAGTAGTAGTAGTAACAATAAGGAGGGATATATATGTTGGCTACATTAATCGAAAAAGAGTGCTTCCATATACTCGCTTACCCTTAAACACAGAGAAAATTCATCAATATATCGATTGTATCCGTGTTTTAAAAGTGTAGATCACTTCTAGATTGTATAACATGATTATAAATATGCTTTAAGGTTGCTAGGTTACTTGTTAATACGCGTTTTATATGTTAGTTTGGTATTTATTGCATTACAGTGATATTTTCATCATCATTCAAATATCCGTAGACGTGTGTTTTTGTTTCCATATTCAAGGGTTGTTTTGAGGGTGTTTGAAGGCTCATATCCAAGACTTATTAAGGCAGGAGTGGTTGAAAGAAAAGGAGCAAGTAAATAAGGAGAAAACAAAGGTGCGGAAATGACGTGAGAAACAGTATGTATACATTTATTAAATTTTCTCATGCATTTCTTTTGCGTTTCTCTCCACATGAATGCTGGACGTTGTTATTATAATATAGTTTGGATGTTGCTTTAATTAAAAATAAACATACAAATCCAGCAATTTCATCTTTCAGGGAAACTACAAAGTAAATTACTGTACAATACTCCTAAAATCAGCTCTTCTAAAAATATTTTTAGGGGATTGTATGTTAAATAACAAGCAACCTTTTCAAAAATAGCAGCATGACTAGTCCCAAATCTCGATCTCAAATTTGTCTAATAATGGGGAGAACAGGTCCACTATGCATTTTCGTTCGATAAATAAGTGGAACAAGGCCCTTTGGGTGGATCAGATCAACCTGTAGCTCCAGCGTGCATACCATACGAAACGCGTTCTTGCTCTCTCTCTTTTCCCCATTATTTCTACGGACTGACCTCCTGCTGCTTGTCCTACCTTCTACATTTGAATTTAATGGCATTGTGTCGCACTATCTTGCATAATAGGATTAAATCACACATACAGTGTGTTTTTTGCATAAACCAAATCACGTTTTCTGATGCTGTTGACAATCTCAAATGCGGCATTTATGTAATAAAGAAGCATAGGCATCAAATGGACTCAAATCTGTCATGTAATTGATTCGAAACAGTGATTTTTTTTTTAGCGAACGTTGGTGAAAACAGAAGTGAAACAAAGATTGGAATTCAAATGCTGACGATCTTCAAAAAACTTGGATCTTGGTTTACTACAGCAATAGGGTATATGCATACACTTCAACTGATTTAGTAATCAGGTACTACTGATCCAGAAAAAGTAATTTTTGTCATGTCAGAATTAGAAAGCAAAATTGCTCTCCCAAAGCCCTACGGTTTTGATTTGAAAGTGTAAAAAGTGCTCTTCATACATGTAATCAGACTCAAATTTTTGCAGGCTCGAGGAAGAAGCATATGCGAGAGGCTCACGAGCAAAATCAGCCGTGCCTGCAGAATACGCATATCTTGATCAAACTTTTTTCGATGGGCCAAGAAATTTAACTAGTTATTTTTGTCAATGAGATTATCACAGAATTTTGAAGGTGTCCATTCAAAGATGGATTTCGTAAATGCAAGGAATTACCAGCCGTTACATGTTATTTTTGAAAAAGGTGGCGAGGTTTGCGGGCTAGTGGCCCTGAGATATAAAAGATTTACATTGATGTGGTCAATGTCCTTATACATAGCGCTAAATACCCTGCTCAAAGAGAGGATGCAAAAGCACCTACCTCCCTCCATATTCTCCTGAGCTGTATGTGTCTAATTGAGGTTTTTTTTTTTTTGCTGACCTTTATATCCAAAATGAAGAATACAGTTTTTTCGCTGTCTTGGGCACATGATCTGAAATTGCTCATTGCAGACTGTGATTGTAACAAAACGTTACATCCACAAAAAACCATCGTACATAAGCGCTGAAAAAATGTCATCAGAATTGCTATGCAGATCAGGTTAAAATGGAAAATGCCTACCTGTGTATTTTTTATTCCTTTCTTCTTTTTCGTTCAATTTTATTGGTGTCATATCGACATTTATCATATCGTTGAAACACAAATGTTCCATTTGCCATCGTAGCTCGAGGGATGCAGTGATGCTTAGACGCCATCTTCTTCAGCAACATCAACTCTCCCTTCTTAATATTTTGCGTGGCGTACGAAGATTCAACAATGACGACTTCATCTACGCGAAGAGCTTGGATGATAAAAGATCATTCAGCTATTGCGTCTCACTTTGTATACCCGTTTTGTTTTTTGTATTATCTAGAGTTATCGCTCCTGAAAGATCACGTACAAGCTACACATATTTCAAGGAAAAGAGCGGCGCCGAAAGATATCGACCTATGCCTTGGAAACTCGATATCAGTTTCCGCTACTGCACAAAAATTGACCCCATTTGTCACTATGGTTTTCTAAAGATAATCAATCGTCATTGGCCACGCTTTAGTCGTGGAAAACTGCCTACGTCTTCCTTGTTGGTGCCCAAAACGAGCTAACCTACTGGCTACGGACTAGTATGTCTTCTGCACAAACACTATTTCCTTACAGCGATGATTAATCTGTCTAGTTCAGAGCGTACTTTCTGGGTGGACTTTATTCCAAATATTTGGGAATCACCCTGGTCTATTGAATTATCAGTATTGTGAGATGCACTCCATACAAAACGCCAAATTTGTACATCAGGGAAAGGCACGCTTCGTAGATGGAATAGTTTACGATGAACACAATAAATAAAGAGTAGTAATGGAGTCTTCAAATAGTGTAGTCAAGGAGAACGTTGGGCATACCACGGATGATACCGTAAGGCAAATATATAGCGCCATTACTATGATTGATTCTGACATACATCATGACATGAACGCAAGTCTTTACACCATGACCAAAACCGCAGTTTTTGCAATTCATCTTGTGTAAACAACTTTTAAATTATCAACCGTTCGTCCAAACAACGATTTGCAACAGCTAAAATTACGAACAGATCTAAACTTGTCAGATACGAACTCACTACGAGCAACAAACCAAATGGTTGCGTATATTTGATTTAATGGCCAAGCTAATAGAGCTGTTGAGAGATCAAAAGGTAGTTTCTGATCTTTTGGAAGCTGAACAAGATGGCGCTATTAATATTGATGAAAGCAACACTATCCGAGCTACAGCCAGATTTATTCTCTTGTCAAATATTGTTATATTATATGGATGTTTTAACAAGTACAAATAATATTGTTTATCGGCTCTGTTCTGTGTAGGTCTGTATTGATTTTGTTAAGGTTAAAATGAGTTGACTTCTCAACAACTACTAACTTGCATCAAAATGTACCTATAAATCGATAACAGTTGTTTGGTATGCCTCTGGGCGATGGGTGTAGCAAGAAGCAACGCAATCATAAAATCAAACTTTTTGAAACAGCTAAAATGCCATCAGGATCTAATTTGTGGAAACATATGATAAAATTTCAGTAGTAGTAGCATCAAGCCCAAAGTTTGAGGCACGTATCTACTACGTTTTGTAAAAGCAATAAGCAGCTAATAAAGGCTGTATCTGTCTAAATGATGCTTCACTCCGCATAGATACTATCAAAAATTTGAAAATACCAAGAATTAGTATGCCATTTATTTCAGACACACGGTGTTCTGGCAACTCAAAAACGTTTTAAACAACTGCTATTGATCTATGTATTCATTTTGATGTAAATTTGCAGCTTTTTGAAAACTTTTTTTTTTCAATCCAATTTTGGCCTTATGGTACCTGGTCTAAAAACTGATTTTTGACAAAATCCAATTTTGAACCGAGAAACGAAACTTTTTACTAAGGCATATATTGAAGGTATTTGTTCCTAGATAGTGTGTCTACACAATGATAGTGTTTATTTGGAGAATGCAAGCCAAATTTTTTGACTTTTCTTTAAAAAACTCAAAATCCACTTTATCATCAATACGGATACAATTTTTTGTTAAAATTGGAAAACAAAATCTGCCATTGAATAGAACACAATTGACTCTTTGTTCTATGTTATTACACTTTTGAGTGTTAAATATGCATTAGAATCTACAAATATTCTTGAAAGAACATTTTATTTCTGAAAATGGCAAAATAGAAGAAAAATGAGCAGGATGCCAAATAGTTTTTTAAATTCCGCTACAAGCTTATTAGAATCATATTAACAATAAATAGAAAATTTACTACCGGTAATGGGGATGTAAAAGCAGATAATTTATACAAAGTTTTACTAATTTATTTCTTTTAAGTATCGAGCTTGTGTATATGACAATCAGTTTATAAATACTAGATTTAAATGTCAACGATTTCGCCAATTCGTAATTGATTTGTCGCTTCAGTGGTCAGCGTTGTCCAACATTTTTTGTATCCATGATGACAAAAGGCTCTCGTTTTTCTTAGAAAATTTCCATCCAATTTTTAACTATCAGTGCCTACATTATATCAAATTAGCTCAAGCGTTTAAATGGAGTCTTGATTTGTTTCTATCCCCAAATACTTGACGGAGGATTTGGCATGAGACTAGGTGGGATTCACAAATGTTGCTTGTTTGAAAATACATGCTTTTCCAATGTTACTCAGTTATATCTTATGTGGTCCGAGGGACCAGATAATAAAATCAATGTTGCTGCTTTTTATCTATCTTAATGGTACTCAGGTACAAGGTTTATTTCAATTTTACACCGTGGATCAGGAGCCAAAACTGTATAATAAGACAAGCCTATAATAAAAAAAACTTACTATTTATTAGTCTTCATATCATTATGATAGAGTGCGTCAATTAATTGATATTAATCCCATAAGAGGTATAGGTGGTTGCTCTTCAATATAAGAAATGTACATGATTTGCTATTTCCAGGAACCCATTTCTTTATCATATAGCTCTGAAGTGCGGGTTCATGCCGAAATTCAGAGTCTTTTGTGAAGTATTAGATCCTATAATGACCCTCTGCATCTTCTGCTGCAACATGTATTCTAATCGACCGAAAGTGCGGAGAGCGTTGACCTTCTAATTGGTGTCTTTATCAGTTTTTTTTAGTCATTGCGTGTCACGCAAGTAGTTTAAAAGATTTGGAATGTTCAATTGACACATCAGGAACCTTTCCTTCACAAGATGTCTGATATCCGTGTTATCTTAGTTGATGCAAGCTATGCTCAAGTTCTTTCCACATTAGGAAGAAGATTATTTGCCGAGACATTCGGTCCTGACAATGCACCAACCAACATGGAAGCTTATCTGGATGAAAGTTATACACCTGAAATTCAAGAAAAAGAGTTAAACGATCCCAATGTCAATACATTCATGGCCTTTGACGAACATGATGTACCTGTGGGATTCTGTCAATTGCGTCAAAGCGAGAAAGTATATGATTTCATTGGAGATTCAGAAGCAATTGAATTACAAAGAATTTATGTAGACAAAAACTGTGCTGGAAAAGGTATCGGCGGAAAGCTAATGTCGTATTGCATTGCTAAAGCAAGAGAATTGAACAAGAAGACTATGTGGCTCGGTGTTTGGGAATTCAATCCTACGGCTATCAAATTTTACACAAACAAGGGCTTTTATAAAGTGGGAACCCACGTGTTTAAAGTGGGTGATCAAGAGGATACTGATAATGTTATGATTTTGAAGTTGTAAAGAAATATTTTTTGTTTTTGCAAAGCTTGAATAGATGAATAAAAAAAAGAAAAAAAAAGTTTAGATGATTATATTCGAGCGTTCAATACAAAGTTTGCCCTGCGCATTACTTTCTCAGCTTTACATCATAAATAACAATTAGCGTTCATTTATACCTATAACAGTTTTATTGTTTCTATTTGCGATGCACTAAATCTGAGGATAAGAAGTTCTAACGTTGACGACTGAATATGTCTAGAGGGTCAACTAGATTTATTTACTTTTTCAGATTATTTTTGATAAGTTCTAATATAAAGGAAATAAGCCGAGAGATCAACACTTTGTAAAAAGAAAACTTTCCATCAGTATCTACAGTAGTAAATTTCCATCCTTCAATGCTAACACTATCATTTTACACTATGAAAATAACGATAACAGACAATCATAATTACTTTTGATAGTAACAAAATTTTTACACAACTAAAATAACATAAGCTGAAGCAAATCATAATATAATTATAGTGGGCAACAAGCGCATACGTCAAGGCAAGGGTTGTTTTAAGCGCATCATAAGCATTAATAACAACCGCGGTGCCAATTATACGCATGACCGGCTGGTCTGCGCCGCTTAGCGAGCTGCAGACGTCTCTCTTTCTCGCTTATTATTGATGTTTTTGCTAAAGCTGTTCGGTGTCATCATCGCGCCACGCTTGCACATAAGTATTCGTCTATCGATGTGTATTACGTAGTTTGGAGAGATCTGACATTATGAATAGTTTAATTTAAATAGCCTTTGGTTTTTGACTTTTTTTCTTACTGTTGATTACTTGGTTTACAGGATATAGACCTGACAGATTTGAGTCAGATTGACTATTATTATGCCTATGTTATTATGATAATTCTTGGCGTATTTGTGATCTGAATTGTTTGCGCACATGCGACAACAGTTCAATGAACATGTCGTTTAAATTTTTTCCAAATAGATACATTGTATACTGTGCAATTTAAACAGTTGTTTAGCTTGCCAGTTTCTCCACAATGAGAATATCCTAAAGACAGTAAATAATGTTAAGCTGAAGGAATATGAAGGGATAATGGTATATAAAAAGACTTGTATAGTTATGGGTAGTTGACGAAAAAATCCAAAAAAAAAAAAAAAAGATATTCTCGTTGACAAGAGACTTGTTGGTGTGTGTGATGATTTACATAACATGATTATGTATTATCTATGAAACACCCAAATCAATATAAAAAAGAACAAATCTTGAAAGATATTGGCAGATATTAAAACATTTGTGAAAGTATTTATCAATATCCACCTAATATTTCTTCTTGTTATCTAACTTTAAAATAAAATCCTTATCGATTTTTAATGTTGATTTGTTACAACCGATCAACACTCCTTATAAAGTTAATTACTACCATAAAACTAGCTTACCACTGCCAAATTGCCTCTTGGCTAGCAATATCTATAAGTGTTCTATATTAAGTAATGGCTCAGATGTGAATGTTAGCAAATGGAAATGGCAACCTTGCCATTTACATAGTACATCGTTTTACACACCTACTAGATGATTTAAATCCATCACAACATGAATCAAGTAATTGCATTGGCCAAATACATAAAAAAAATTAGAGCTTTCAAACTAATCACGCTTAGGTTTTACTAATATAGTCGACAAGGTGATTATGAAACTCGGTATGAAAATAATAACCTGTCTGTAACAAGAGAAAATAATTTTGTAAATATTCTCGTGTATATCGCATATTACTCGAATAAATAAACACCCTGTAAATCTTTTGTAAACAGAGTGTAGATCATCATTATTGAGAAACGCATCCTATTTCGTCTATCTTATAAGTCCAATTATTCATTACTAACGTATTATGTATTAAATAAATCTTTGATTTCTTTAACAGAATGCGCGATCATATATGTATAGCATATTACATACATATATACCTGCATGGTTTTCTTCTTTTTCATTTATTTGCAACTTAATTTTTTTTTTTTTTTTTTTTTTTTTTTTTTTTTTCATATTAGGAGATTTGGTCATATCGTAACGAGTGAAGCTATCGGAATGTGCAGTGTAATAAGAATTTAGGAATCGTGATGAAAAACACTCTTCCTAGTGTTATCAAGTCCAAGTTTGAAGTGCCATGTATACATGATGTTCTTTTCGTTGTACCTCTCTGATTTGATATGTAATTATATTCGTATATTGCCCGCTGTCCTTTTTACCGAGTTTCTTTTCTTTTTAAAAGCATTGCCATCTCCTCATTAGTATTGCAAAACTCTCCATCGAAGACAGATACTCCTTTGTTCACTTCATGTCTTTATAGGAAACATAAACTAATGAATGCCGTGAGAATACAGGCATCGACTAAAACGTAAAGTTCCTGATGGTAGGTGTTTGTTTTGCCTGGAAAATAAATAAAAACAGGTATGTACCTGGAGGATATCCATGTTCATGAGCTCCTTATTTTTGCGACAACTTCATTTTAGGTGATTAGCCACACCCGTTTTTATTTATAAAGGCAGAGCAACACATTTCGCCATTATAAAGAGATTCTAATAAGGGAATGTTGCTCTCAGTCTCGATACAAAATCAAAATCGGATGTCATGATAGCACTTCTTGGCAATCTATCGTTTTTTTTTTTTGTGAGTATATCTATGTGTATGCCTAAAATATATCATAAGTGAATCAAACATTGACAGTCTTTTAGCGCTTCGAACCTGAATAATCATAATATACCTCATGCCTTTTGTTGCTCCTTGAAACACTATAACTTTTAGGGGAGAGGAAATAACTTTTGCTTGTTGAACAATTTGACTTTTATAGCCATTTTCAAAGATGCGCCGCACTTTTACCATTATAATTGACACTATAATAAATTCTTTATTCGTTATGATCGATGAATCTTGTAATGTATGTAGAATGTAATGCTGCTAACTGCTCATGTCACAAGTGTGTATGCGTTATGTAGGAATAATTTTAATGCAGCAGACCACCATCATTATATAATTTCAAGCCATCAGTGAAATGGCTTTAATTACTCACGATGTGTTGATAGAAAGAAATATTCAGCATTTTACTATGTATATTAATACTAATCTTCCCCAAGGGGGTTGATATCAAGCTAGTGCTTTAATTTCGTCGTATATCACACATCTGTGAACACACCATCTGTTCTAAATACAATTGAGAATGCTTGGATGGTCTTCGAATTCACAACCTGTATTTACAAGCTATAAATCAGCAGCAGCAGATAGAGGATGGTGTTATTTTATTATACAGACCATATCCCTTTTTAAAGTTTCTCCCTTTCTTTTGCTCCTAAATTTAATCACATTTTCTTGAGAAACAACTAGTATGATTACCCAAAATAAACAAATAGTGGGTGTAGCTAATAAGATAATAATAGTAGTTGTCTATGCCTTTCTATTGATAAATTTAGGCAATAATGCATATTATAAAGAATTGAACCGATTTTCTTTGCACTTTTCGTTCTTCTTTCTTTCTTTATTATTTTTTATTTTCTTAATTCTTTCTTGTTGGTTGCTATACTTTTCTATCGTAGCATAATATAATCAACACTCTCACATATCTACAGTGGCGCTTATCACATTATTCAGTAGTTTTGCTTTAGTTGCAATGGCAGCCTCATCTTATGCAACCCCACGTATCGCCAGATCAAAAAGCGGAGCCGATCTCTTATTTGACCGAATGAAGCATGAACAATTTCGTCATGAGGAACAATTAGCAATCGAGTATTTGAATTCAAAATTGGATTTGTCTTTATCATTAGATAATCCACTTTTTGAAGAATTGAAAGACGGTGTTTTGTTATGCAAGTACGTATGCATAGGAGATGAGAGAGAGTGAGAGAGGAAGTGAGAGAGTGAGAGAGTGAAAAAAAAAAAAAAAAAGGAGGGAAAAAGATAGGGGTCCGTGTGTTATGGTTGGACAAGACATTGATTGTTTATCCTTGTAGTCTTGTAAATAAACTAAAGCCTGGCACAATCAAGCATGTGGGCCAAAGGGATTTATCATTTATCAAGGTAAAAATGAATAGTTGGCAATACAACAATTTTTTAACCAATATTTCTTCTTTTTAGATGGACAATATCACTCGGTTCTTACAAGGAGCTAGACAGGTAAATATTTCTATAAACATATAATTGATTGTGAGGTGAAAGGGGAGGATTTGCGGTGCAAACTAGATATGAAAAAAAAAAATGAAGAAATTCAACAATAGGAGAGCATATTATTAATTATCTTGTAAATGTAGCTTGGGCTCAAAAGCGCGCAGCTATTTGAGACTATAGATCTGTTTGAAGCCAAAGATATGACAGCTGTAAGTCTTTTTCTCTCCTTAGTTTTGTATTATAGCAGACAATTTACCCCTGAATTTGTTTGTCTATATACACTACTCCCCTTCTTGAAACTAAATCAATATTATTATTAGGTCATCCACACAATTTTAGCATTGTCTTGTCTAACCGAAAAACAAATTGCAGCGGCCCACGATCAACAGGAACTACTTAAGCAGCAATTACAAGAACGATTGGACGCAAGTGAAAACAATCAAGATGAAAACGACGAAATAATAGAGTTTGCTGCTGGTCATCAATCCATTAACACAGAAGATCGTTCATCTAGTTCTAATACCCGAGATAGCGGTAAGTCTTTATTCTTTTTAATAACAAAACAAGATGATTAACGTCAGCCACTTGGCTTTAGATCAAAATAACGAAGATGATGAAGACGAAAAGCCAAATACTAAATACCGAGACGTACGAGATATTTTTGGTGGTTTCTCTTCGGAAGGAAATGATTCAAGACTTCGGTTAAATAGAGATGCACTTGCTGCTTCTCGCAAATCAGGCCTCCGATCTACCTACACTGCCCCTTCAGACACTTATGATCATGACGATGATTATCAACACCATAAAGTGTCTCGCACAACACCCTCATCTCCTACCTCTAATAGCTTCTCAAGACCACCTAAATCACCACTTCGCCTTCCACCTCGATACGATGACCACAATGGCGATCTCCCTTCATTAGATCCAATGGCAACACATTCATCTGTATCCTCTTTCAATTCGTCTGTTTCTGCTATGCTTCCAAAAACGCCTAAAAACGCATCTATTCGCAACAAGCCTAAAGATATGTTGGAAGACATGACAAATCAGCAGCAAAAGCAAAAAAAGCAACAGCGTCGATTATCATCTCCTGTGGAGCGCAATAAACGACAAAACAACACTTTTCCAAACCGAAATAATAACAACGGTGTTAATGCTTCTAGCTCCTCAAAGAAGCGGGCAGACTTAGAAATGATGAAAGAAGAAGTTGCACCACCTGTCAAAGGAGGCAGTTTGGGCCATAAATTGGATCGTCAGTATCGAGAAACAGCCAGCGAAATCTTGTCAAAGAAACCCGCTGAGGATGACAAAGAGGAAAGACTATTATCTCATACTAAAGATGACCAAACCACTACACACTATGTAAGTTTTTTTCTTTTTCCAAAACATCAAGTACATAAAACTCACACAATCATTGGCCATGTAGCAATTGGGTAACTGCATTGGTAAAGGCCAATTTGGTTCTGTATATCGTGCGCTTGATTTAGCAACAGGAGAAATCGTGGCTGTCAAACGACTCTTGTTTGAAAATGGCGAACTTGATCAGGAAGTGATGGTAAAGAGTCTCCCTAACCACGACACTCCTTGTTATTTATATTCTAACTTGTTTATACTTTACATGAAACAGAAAGAAGTCGCTTTACTCAAGACCCTCTCGCATTCTAATGTCATTCGCTATTTGGGCTTCATCCAAAGCAAGCATAGCGTGAACATTATCTTGGAATTTGCTGAAAATGGCTCTCTCATGTCAACATTAAAGGCATTTGGCGCATTTCCCGAGAAATTGGTAGCTTCCTTCTGTATGAAGATCTTGAATGGCTTGGAATACCTTCACCAAAACCAAGTGGTTCATTGCGATTTAAAAGCTGCCAACATATTGACTACCAAAACAGGTGATGTCAAACTAACCGATTTTGGCGTGTCCCTGAATCTGAAGATCAAAGGAGCTGATGCAGGCTCTGTCTCAGGCACACCCAACTGGAGTAAGTCTTTTTATAGTTATACAAATCATGTCCAATGTTAACCTTGTTTCTAGTGGCACCCGAGGTCATTGAGCTGAAAGGCGCATCCACAAAATCAGACATCTGGTCTCTTGGCTGCACACTTGTCGAACTTGTTACCGGCAAACCCCCTTACGCTGACATGATTGCTATGTCTGCCATGTTCCGTATCGTCGAAGATCAATGCCCACCTTTACCTGAGAACATTTCTTCTGACATGAAAGACTTTTTGGAGGCATGTTTCCAAAAGGACCCTGAGTCTCGCCCATCAGCTACTCAATTGAAGCAACATCCCTGGATATTGCAGAATCAACAGCGCATCAAAAAGACTGAAACTTATTCCCATGATTTATCAAGCTACTTGAGAAACCATCCTCAGCCCGTACCTCTTTCTGAAGCCTCGGACGAAGATCAATCCCAGCCAGAAGAAATGGATCAAAGCAACTTGACGTTGAGAAATAGCAGCGGTATCGATATGGGTGAAAGCCAAATGACTCTTTACGATGATGACGAGGAAGACTCTGAGCAACAAGTTGAACGTCTCAAGGTGCCACTTGGCTTGAGAGACGAAGAAGATTATATCACTCATCGCTTTATCCATACTTCTTTTGGCAAAGGTATATACATATGGAAAAAAAACAAACTTGTTTAAAACATTGACTAACATTAAATGACTGTAGTTGTCGAATGTAAGGTCTGTGGTGATGTAATGACTGCACAATCCATCTTCTGTGAAATATGTGCCCTCATCTGCCACGAGCATTGTAAAAAATCAGCATTTTCTTGTCCTCCCAAGGTCAACGAACAGCAGCCATCCTACGATGTAAGTTTTATAGCACACTGACTCCAAATGAATACATATACTGACAGAATCTATAGTGGGTTTTCTCTGCCAAGATCTACAACCGCAGCCGTAAATCTCATGACATAAGAGTCATCCCCAACTCAAAGAACAGCAGCATCCGAAAAACGTCACCAGTTCAATTGAAGCCCGAGGATGCAGAAAGTATTCGACAATACGCACTGGCACTTGGTTTGACACCACAGGAAGAACAGGCCTTAAACGGCAATCAAGCTTTATTGTCCCATACTCTGTTGCTACAGCAGCAAAACAAGATTGATCCCGGAACTCTAAGACACAAAGCCATGACAACAAGATCATTAGGAAAGAACGAAAAGAAGAAACGACATCTCAATGGCAGAAGACAATCTGAAGAATGCATCATTTCTTGAGCATTTTTTTTTTTTTTTTTAATATTTATCTTTTTTAATGTAAATGTATATCTTAGCCTTTTATTATAATTACTGCATCCTCTCCCCTACTCCTCCCCTCCGCACCCATACTCACATAATTCTCTTAGTTTAAGATAAAAACGCAAGTTTTTATTTTGTTTGAAATAAAAAAAAATATTTAAAGCAGCCAAAAGTTCTCTATGTATTATCTAAGCAGGGCATCTCGTAGCATTATTCGTAGCTCACATTGAGTAAAACGCACCCCCATAGCAGGACAGAAAAGAAAAAATAATTGATTTATTTGAATTATATAGGTATATTTTGTTACTGTTGTTGGTCTAATGCTAACGTTTGCGCTTGCTACGGCGTGGATTTTGAGATACATTGGTTGTTATTGGAGACGGCATAGGCTACAAAACGATGAGTTTACGTTATCTGGTAAAATATGCTCGAAACTTACATTGCGCTGACGACCTCCAGGACCTCTCTTTCCGGTTGCATTATTATTGCTGTTTCTTTGATTTGCTTTTGTACTAGAATTGACAGTAACAGTTCTTCCAATATGTGAGGCTGTAGCATTACTTTCATCACGCTTTCTCTTCAATGTTGTTGTTGGGGTTGACTTGGTGATTTTTGGCGCAATAGTGATGACTCTACCGTTATTCGCTTTAGGTGCATCTTTGTTGACCATATTCACCTTACGTTGGTTGATGATATTTTTCTTATTTTGCAGAATAATACCACCCTTGTTTAGCATATTTACATTCTTTTGCTTCTTACTTAATACATTGTATTTTGTCACATTTACTGTTATGTTCTTCTTGTTTTTGGTGGCAGTTGCGGGAGGATTTGCTTTAGTAATTCGACCCTTTTGAATCTTTTTAAGAGCAGGTGCCTTTACCGTTGACACTACCGCCTTTTTACTATTGTTTTTGGCATTGCTGTTCGTTTTCTTTCCTTGTTTTTCCTTCTCTTCCATTTTTTTCTCAGGTAATCCAAATCGTTCCGCACGTTTTTTCAGCATGTCCTTTTGAGCATCGGTGGACACCCTTTTCTTTTTCTTGCCATTTTCTTTGTTATTTCCCGTAGTTTCTTTGCTTTTATTGGAGTTTTTCGCAGCGGTGGGCGTAGTTTTGGAATCAGCGTTGGCGGTGGTAGTTGCAATGCCAAACCGTGCAGCTCGAATTTCTTTCATCTCCTTTTCGTCCAGCTTGACTCCAAAGCGCTTTGATCTTTCCAATCGACGCTCTGCTTCTAATCGTAACTTTTCGGCTTTATCATCGAGACTTTTAGGGGGTACAGACGTGGCTTTGGCAGCAGCAACAGCAGCAGCAGCAGCAGCTTTAGGTTTCGATGTGATAACGCGAGCAACAGTAGTTGTCGCTGCTATAGGAGTACTGGCGGTATCTGCAATGGAGGGCTTTTTGTCAAACGTAATGGGAGTAAATTTAAAAGTCGAGCTGACGGTAGTTTTCACAGTGGCTGTGATTGTTGCAGCAGAATTGGTGGAGTTTATTTTGGGAGTCTCTGTTTGTTTTACGACGGTATCAACTGTTTCAGTCGCGCTGATGCTGGCGATAGGCGATGCCGCAGTGCTGCTTGGTGATGTCGCAGGGGCGGATGAAGCTGTCGACTTTGTTGTCTTTTTCTCGTTAAAAATGAAATCAACATCTTCATCGTCAGACAAGACACTCTCCTTCAAAGGAAGTTTCTCAAGAGCAAAAATATCGTCTGTGGCAAGCTCACTGCTATATATGCAGTTTTCGCCTTTGATGTTAGTGCTTGCAATATGCATGTCGCTTTCTACAAAAAAGAAAAAACTTACACAGGAGTTTTGCTCTCATCAAAATCGCCATCTAATTCAAATTCTTTCTCTAGACTCTCTAGTGCTTTACGCTCGTCATCCTTGACAAGTCTTGCAACCAACTCTTCTTTTTTGCCACTCGTAGAAAGGCCGTTCTTTTGTAACAGCTCTAAATAGCGTTTTATTAGGTTGAAAAATGTATAAGATTGTATATATTTACCTTGAAGCTCTTTGACTTTGAGGGCTTTGTACTTTTCAGACATTTGTAACGAGAAGGAGTGAAAAGAGCAGAAAGAATTAAATAGGGATTTCGTGGTATATATAGGCAAATTTTTACTCTTTGGCCTGATGCTGTGGTGGTAATTTGGACTGCCAATGTCTCGTGCTATGTGCTCTTTTTCTGTTGATGATCCAATGGTACACGGATGTCCACTTCCATGTAAACCCTAGTAGCTATTGAATTTGCGTGTGCTTAGTGTAGACGTGTCAAGCATATCAGACTTCAGAACAAACTAGCCTTCAAAGAACCGTGTTTAATTGAGTCTGCCACGTTTCAACCTTTCAATATAAACATTGCCAAAGTTCAAATGTGGGTTAAAATCCAAAAGTGCATGGCAAACCAACCCGGCTTATCAAATGTGCTTGTAAAACAAAAACCAGAACGCTGTGTATAGGTTATTTGATTCTCATGCTAGCAGCATTGAAAACCATCGCTCTAATGCAACTCAACATGTCTAGTCCTTGGCTTTAAAGATCCTCCATCATGATACGATGACAGCGGAGGGGAAAAAAAAAAATACATAAACGCGGATACTCTTTCATTTCGTTTCCTTTCCTTTCCTATCTCTGTTCTGCGCGTTTCCATATCAAAACTCAAACAAAATGGCAGACTCTAATCCTTTCGGTGCGTTGAAGGAAGACGAAGATACTTATGAGACATTTCAGCAAGGAGAGCAAAAAGATGCGACTGTAAAGAATTCAATCCTTATGAAATGATTAAACAAAGCTAATTTTTTTCTCTTCTACCCACTACATGAAATAGTTTTTCCTTGTCAAAAGCCTGGTAACAGATGCCAAGCTAAACCTTCCAGATGCACAAGCTGTACAAACCGAGGATCACCTTTCACTGCTAGAATGCTCAAGCAAATACGGCTATTTTGTAGCTGCAACCGCAAAAGGTAAATCACATATATGAGAATGTGTCATGTGCAGGGTATCTAGAACATTGACTGTCAACGTTTTGCATTAGGCTTTTGTCTTGGAAAGACTGAAAAGCTGAGAAAAACAGTTTATGCGACAGGAAAAGGTGAAGCTGCTCTATTTGAAGAGTTGATTCAAGTCGAGGTCAAGCAGGGGAAAATCCATCACATCAATTTATCAGCAGATCAACTCGAGTTGTTCGTTAGTGTGGCGAGTGGAACTCTTTTGACATACAGTGTTCGAGATATTGTACAGCAGGTAGTGTATTCATATATTAGTCATTTTCATGGTATGGAAATGCTTATTTTTTTTTTTTTTTTTTGTTGCGTACAGAAGGAATCTGCTTCACCATTACAGACTTATAGCGTGGGTTGTGAAATCATCAACCTTCATCCTAACCCCGAGGCTTATCCTGATATCATCGCTATCCAAACCAAGAAAAACCAATGCGAACTGATCCAAAACAACGGCGTAATCGCAACCATAGATGATGTGCATAGCATATGCTGGTCCCGCAAAGGGAAGCAAATTGCATGTGGTTCCTCGGACGGATCCATCAATACTTATAATCTGGAGGGTAAACTTGTGGTCGAAATCAAGCCTCCTGCTGCTTTCCAAGGCGACGAAGAATCACGCCGAGTTGGTAAGTAATGTAAATAAGTTGAAGAACGCATGATTAATGCTGCAATTACCCAGTGGAGAGCATTGTTTGGCTCGAGAATAAGCTATTTTTCGCCATCTACACTCCAACAGTGAAAGATAGCGACCAAGTACATTCAGCATACATTGTAGACAGCAGCAAAACCACAGAAGACGAAAGATTTGTATTGATGGACGAAGTGCTCACTTTATTGGCCTTAGAACATCCAAGTGCTTATTTCTACTCAGTTGTTGTGCGCAATATTGGACCGGAAGCAAAGACCGTTATCATTTTAGCGAACTCTGCGGCGAATGAGTTGAATGTGGTTGGCCAAGATGATGACGGTAGATGGGCCACTTGGATGTTGGACACCACACCGAGTCTACCGCTCAATAGTGATGAGACAGATGACACATATCCTGTTGGGTTGACCGTGGACTACTCTGCTTCGGAACCACTACCACCATTTGATGTCGCTGAAAGTGAGACACCTGTACCACCAATGCCTGTTCTTTATGTCATGAATAACGAAGGTTTCTTACTTTGTTTTCATCTGTACAATGCTAATCTGGCAAAATCTGGTATCAAATTTGAAGACATGGTAGAGGCTCAAGACCTTGATACAATCCCTTCGCCTCAAAAACCTGCAATAACTGCATCAGAAAGTAAAATTCCAACTGCTATACCTAGTGCATTTGGTGCCAACAGCCCCAGTCCTATAACTGGTTCAACTGGATTTGGATTCATAAGTGATGCTTCGCCAAAGAAGTTTGCTTCATTGGCTAAATCAACTTTCGTTGAGACTTCGAAACTACCACAACCTGTCTCAACTTTTGGGAGTCCAAGTACATTTGGACAGTCTTCCGGATTTGGTCAGCCTGCGTTTGGGTCTACTTCTTTTGGATCTGCAGCTCCTGTCATGAGCAGCCCTCTTTCCTTTGGAGGGTTCAAAAACGTGGCAACAACAGCACCCAACCCAAGCTCCACGGATACATATAGACCATTTGGTGAGCCTTCATTTGCTCCTTCAAGACTGGGACTTGACACTGAGCCTACGTCTGCATCTACTCCAAAACTGCCACCATCTAGCGATGAGCAACCTTCGTCATCTACCAAACCCCATACATCCGCATTTGGCCAAAATCTTTTTGGCGCTACTTCGTTTACATCCACAAGTGAACCTTCCACAGCGGAAGACGAAAATACAAAAAATCAAGAGTCAGTGAGCGATGCGATGACAGCGAAATCCTCTGGTGTAGTAAATGATGATAAACCCCTAGACAGCGTCCCAACTTCAAAGGAAAAATCCACTAGTGATGTGTCAAATGAGCAAGAGCCCACTCCTCGAACAGTATCTGAAGGGGATCAAGATGCTGGATGTAGTATGTCATTTGAACAAGTAAAAATATCGCTGGAAGATGATGACGTTGATGTACGTAGTGGTGATAGCGACTTTTCCAAGACTGAAAGTAACCAGGAGGACAAGGAAGTAGATGATAATAGCATCAATTCAGAAGACGATTATTTCGACCGAGAGAATCAGACCAGCTCTGAACAGGAAAGCGGCGACGAAGAAGATCAATTGGCTGCCCAAGCTAAACTCAAGTTGAAGCAAGAACATAAAGCTGAAAAGGAACGTAATGAAAACGAAAAGAGATTAGAAGAAGTGGCGAGATTAAAACAAAAACGAGCCGCCAGTGAAAAAAGATTAGCAGAGGAACAGCACTTGGCTGATGAAAGACGAATCGCAAAGGACACACATGCTGCTGAGGTCAAGCGATTGGAAGACGAAGCTGAGCGATTAGAACAGGAAGCCAAGAGACTAGAAGACGAACGCATTGCAGAAATAAAGAGAATGGAGGAAGAACGAGTTGCTGAGGAAAAACGCTTGGAAGCAAAAAGAGTGGCAGCTATCAAACCAGACCTCCATTTTACGCTTGTGCCCAAAAATGACGATTATGTTGAACCACATGTGAGATCCAAAGGTCTTGCACCCATGGCTGCAGAATTTGAAGAGATTTACTTTAGTACACTGGAAGAGATGGAGTCAGTAAGTGATCTATGGCTGTGTATATCTGTACAAACAGAAAGATTTGAGCATTAACGGTAAACATCGCACTAGACTACGAGATTTTTAGGACATATGGAGAATGAGCTCTCTGCTAGAAACAAGGATATCTTTAATCCAGCTCGTACCGATACTTTTGATAATTTTAAATATGCTTGGAAAATCGCGGATGCAGAAGCAATCTCTTACATCGTTGATGATTTAAACATGGAGTCTAAATCAGCAAAGTTGGCCGCACAATATAACCAGGAGCGAACTATTGGGCTTCTTGATGATACTGAAACATGTAAGCAAACCAAATATGAGCAAAAACTCTCCAGTGCACTGAACCCCTTTAGTGAAAGATGACAAAGATGTCATAGGAGAATACCTGGACGCAAATGAATTTGACAAACCGTTGGAAGGTGTAGCTCTTACCAATGAACTAGAGACCAAAGAAAGCTATCTACAGGCAAAGAGGCCTGATATTGATGCTTTGTTTGAGAAAATAGACTCCAAATTAGCTCAATTGAAGGAGCAATCCACAGAGCAACTCCCCACCAAGTACAGGTAAATTGCGGTTTTTTTTTTATGTGTTCTTAGATCTAATTCTTTTATTTCTTCAGTAAAATGAAAAGATTCGAGTTGGAAAAGATTGTGCGTGATATTCGAAGAGATATCAATACATATGACGATAAAGTATATCGATTATCAACCAAAGAGCTGGATCTTCGACGCAAAATCAAAGATTGAATCATTATGTAGCATACCAAATAAACTCGATAGCATCTTTTACATGAATGTGACTCTATCCCCAACATTTTAACAATAGTTTCCCAAAAAATGGCTTCCTCACATTTGTATTAATTTCTTTGCCAAAACAAAAAAAAAAAAAAAAAAAAAAAAAAATCACAAATAGTATAGATATGTCTGCACTCAATACAATCTTTGCTGCTGTAAGTTTATAGTGTAATTTGAAATTGAGCATTACGAAACTGATACGGCTTCCAAAAAAGCATGGCATTCTTCATGCAGCCATTGCTCTTCAACTCTTGTTGCTTCCCCATGCAACTACATTCATCATTCCTCATGAATTAGATTTGACTCAAGTTTTATTGCTACGTTTCTATGGCGCTGGTGTTGCGTGCATTGCCATCATTAGTTTATTGTGCCGTGATATGCCAAACATGCTGCCTTGCAAGCGCGGTGCAGGTATTTCTATTTTATGTTCAGAAAAGAGAGATGTCAAGATCAAACTAACATCTTCGTTGTTTTAGCTGCTGGCTTCCTGTTCTATCACATGATCATGACCTTGGTGATATTCCAGTCTCGTAACGATGGGCCTCTCCCTGTAGAAACCAGTTGGGGCATATCTGCATTTCATGGAATTCAAGCTTTCATTTTATATGCTTGGTACACTGCTACAGCTGGTCAAGTTAAAGCATTTTTGAAGCAGGGTAATGAAGCCAATAAGCAAAAGAACCATTAGATGTGTATAGATTACTCAAAATCAACTGTACATTCCCACATCAATAAATCAAACACTGTTTCTATTAATGCAAAAAGTTTTTTAACCAAGCATATTTGCAAATGATATTATTTATCAATTGCCTTTTTTTTTGTCATATATATACTACAATTTGAAACTATTTCCTGGAAACCCACAGGGGACGCCATAGTTACTAACGGGTAGAACCAGTAAACATGTGAGTACATTTATCATAGTGCAAACCATTTGGCCCAGCGCAATGTGCAGTGTCATGCGTCCCGGACAACGAGTGCTGTGGCAGGCATTTCATTCTCCGCGACAAGCTCACTCAGGTTGACACTGGTGGTCATTGAAACCAGATGAAATGACAGGCAAGCAAATGAATCCTCCTTTCCGTGCACACACGCCTTGATACAACAATGAAGTTCAGTGCTGGTATGACCAATACACAAAGAAAAATTAAATGAGAAAGGAAGAAAGAGATGATTGATATGTGAATTGGATGGATTGAAATTTTACGAATGGATGGATGGATACGGCAAAATCGAGACTGAAAACTAGCATTTTATATTTAACTATCATCCAAAGCCAACTATTCACATACATTCATTCACCTTTCTTTCTTTTCTCTCAAAATCAACAGCAACGTAACTGACATTTGCGCTTGTTCTAGATGTTAGCTCCTCTCGCAGAAAGAGCAGAAAGGCTCACTTCGCTGCCACCTCTGATGTTCGTCGTAAAATCATGAGTGCTCCTTTGTCCAAGGAACTCCGTGAGAAACACAGCGTTCGTTCTATCCCTGTCCGTAAAGATGACGAGGTTATGGTTGTTCGTGGTACCTACAAGGGTCGTGAGGGCAAAATTGTCCAAGTTTACCGTAAAAAATGGGTTATCCACATTGACCGTGTCTCTCGCGAAAAGGTTAATGGCGCTACAGCTCCTATCGGTATCTCCCCTTCTAAGGTCGTTGTTACTAAACTCAAGCTGGACAAGTCTCGTCTTGCTATCCTTGAACGTAAGGGCAAGAAAGACGCCATGAAGCAAGTAAGTTTGATATAACGCAAAGTAATGTTCAATCGTATTAAGAGTGCACTCCATAGTAAAAAAAAAAAATCTTCTCTTGGGAACATACTTGAATGCTGACCTTTTTATTTTGAAATAAAAGAGGAGTTTATCTGTTTTTTGCAAGATGTATATGATTTTTACGTCGAACACAGGAATGAGCCCATAGATCTTGTTGGCAAAAAAGTTATTTGCTATTGAAACAATAAGTTCTCGTACTTGATTTCTATTGAATAAACCTCCAGAGAGAGAGCGTGAATTTCTGTTGTGCTTCCAGTCGCAGACGAAGGAACAATGAGTATGTCGACATGGAGTAATGTGGCAAGCAATGCTATACAGTTTGCTCAGATGACGAAAAAAGCAGATTTTCTTTTCATATGCATTTTCAGTTAATGCTTGAGCGCTTTAGCTGCTGCGAGACAACCGGGTATTCGTGGCAGAGATGAGCCAAACGGCATTACAAGATTACGAAAATAAGAAAACTCGGTCGACATTGAATCCTAGGGGGAAAATATAAAAGTGTTGATTTAAATTGCATTGACAAGAATCCTTCTGATGGAAATTTTGAAGCAGAACTTGTAGCACTGTTTACAACTACATAATAATCCAATGTCGTTTATTTACTAAACAAGCACGATTCCTGCCTATCGAACGCGACATTAAAGAAGAAATTCTGCAAAAGTATGATAGGAGTTATGGCTTGGCCAAAGAAGGGCTCTCCTGTAATAGCTACGGTGCCTTCACCTGAAGCGAATGCAATATCCGCAATTGGGTTCCAAAACGCATTAAAAGATAAAGCTTGGGAGTGTACAGTAACTATAGCTAGAAACAATGACAGGACATAATCTGAACAATTTGAAGGCGACGCTTGATGTGATGGACAAATATCGGGAAAATGAAGGGACATTATAGAAGCACAAATCGTTTTTAAATGTAGAGAAAAGGAAATCATAAATACAGCACAACAGGTAGAGATGATACACAAATTCAAGACGGTCAACAATTAAGAAAAAAAACACATAAAGAGACTACCGGTACAGACGAACAGGACAAGCGGGGAAGTTTGACGACAATCATCTCTGTACATCCAAACCAAACATTTCCATTAGTTTGACCTCAACATTTTCGCTGATCTTTTGGCTGGTTGTTGACGGACAGTTGGGCATTCGTACTGATGGTGGAGGATAGCAATGTTGCAATATATCTTAGGGGTTCTTTGTTTCACACGTTTTTAACTATGCCAGGAATGCCACAATGGTTGGAGCTTCTGGATAGAGACATTATCCTTACACGAAACTGTACAGAGGAGTAGAGAAGTTTGGTGGTATACAATGCGGACTTGATTCACACTCAAATGGCTGCTTTTTGCTGTAGATTACTCTGGATAAATACATTGGAATCAAAAAAAATATAGAAACCAGAGGTTAACGAGATACAAAAACTTTATGATACTTTATTTAAGATCAAAATTGCATCTGCTATTTATACTTTTACAACTACATCAATTTATGGTGACTCATTTAGATTTCTATTTATTGACAAGACTAATTCCCAGTAACCCGTATCACAATAAATCATTGGAGAATCTTTAATCTTCACCTGAAGTATAAACATTACCGTGATCACTTTTACATATGATATGATGACATTAATCATTGCATACAATCACGGATAGGCTATTATAAAAAGCAAATCAAAGCCTGTCTTATGCGCCATCTACACGTCAGGCATGATCATCGCTATCTGAGCATAAATTGATTTCCCTTGGGCGACCTGTCTGTCAAAAAATATCTGCAAAAATAGTTTTGTTTTTCAATATTTATCATCAATATCACATATTTGCTCATAACTTCTGCTAAAATGACAGTAGAACCGAGATCTAACTTGGAAAACTTAGCATTGACTTTGGCAATATCTAGCAGCAACATTGACATTTATGTTTTTATTGATATCTATAAAATTATCATATGATATCACAAATTTACATATCAGAATTGCATATAATTGATGATAGCGTCAAAGGGCGCAGCGTAATGTTATGTAAATGTTGTTAGTATAAAGTAATAAAGACTTTTCTGAATAAAACCAGATACAAAACTGAAGACTTTTATTGACATAAGATATGATCTCTATTTATACTAAAATATATCCCAATCAATGTTTATCCACATAACATCTGATGTTTGACAAGAAGTGTCAAACCTTATTAAATCACAGCATTTCCAGGACAGATAGACCTATTCTTCTATTGTATATTAATGAGAAGATTGGGTAGGATGTCTTCCCGACATCCCGCGATCTGATCTTAATGCCTTCTTTGAATAAGCTTGAAACCTTGCAATAGGTCCAATTACAACTTGTAGCTTATTCCTTAAAGAATTAGCAACAATTAATATCACGATCCGTACATTCTAACCAACTTAGATATGTGACATATATGTAGCCTTTATATGGATACAAGACTGTTGCTTCAGCCAAGATATGGGTGGCTCTGGACCTACCAAGATCATTGTTCAGCACCCGGATTTTTGATACCACTATACAGCCACTGAGCTTTCTATTTGAAAATCTTGATATGATATTGCACAGCCTCTATGATGTGTCTTTCAAGCAGCAATAAAAACTAGAGTATCACAAATCTTGAATCCCGAATCTCACTTCTGAAATTATACTTGGAACCACTGGTATGATTTATCCATCATTTATTGTTTTTCTCATTTGAAGGCGGTATACCATTGATAGAAGATAGTTGGACGAGCCTGTCACAGAGTAAGAATGATTAGACGACACGCACAGAAGCGATGCATCAGAAAACGGTAAAGTATAGGAGCGCCACATACGATGAGAATGCGCAAGAAATTTATGCTCCTCAAAGTACTTGCCTGTAAACAAACAAACTAGCAAGTAATCAAACACCTTCATACATTAATTCATCCCATACCTGCATACATTTACAAACTCTCTTTTTTTTTTTTTTATTTGTTTATTTATATACAACTGTCCCATGTGTAATTAATAAACTTAACTGATATACATACGTTATTCTTGGATCTGCTGGGTTTGCCATTGTGCACTATGATAAAGGTTGATAATTGTCATTAGAAGCAGAGATGAATTTAATGCGTTAGCCTCGGATTGTTTGCACCAGTTTAGTCTGGAAACATTGTAAGCTGAACGAACAAAAATCGAATATTACGTATACATACACTCACTGTCTGTATATTTTGACTTCAAAATATTGGATGAAAATGCAATCAAGAAAAGACTATAACACAATTTCCTTTATTCAACAAGTGCCTAGGTATGATAATACCATTGTTATCGACGGCCAAAGGAGGATAATACTGTAGAGCGCATACGATTCCAACGAGAGTCGGGAGGCGTTGGTGGCTCAACAACCGGTATATTAACAGATATCATTTGCTCTGGGGTATTATTAGTCATACGAGCAGGTAGTTCGATCACATTTTCTCGGTTTGCAGCCGCTGCTTGTTGTGCAGCCTCATGAATTTGGCGTCGCATATTCCGCGGTAAGCTTCTTGCCATCCAGGACCTACTAAATTCTTCGGCTTGGTCAGCGCTAATAGTAGGACCAAAAGCACTGGACGGAGATCTGTTATGGCTAGATCTTAATGACGAAAAAAACGAATGATAGGACGGAGGTGGAGGAGATGGTGTAGGCTGAGGTGTGCCTCGGCTATGATCTATAGTTGAGGCTGATCGATTTCCTTCCTCCACTTCCTCCAATTCCTCCGCTTCGGATTTTGGCAAATCCAAGGCACAATCATGTTTGCATAATGGGCAAGATGCAGATTTTATGGTCAGCCAAGGATCTATTTGGAGACTGCGTGAATACCAGTAAAGGGATGTACTCCTTTTTATGTCATTTACCTATACATTCGCAGTGGTACTCGTGACCACATGGCAATTTACGAAGTTGGTCTCCCAATGCAAATTCATCCAAACAAATTACACAAGCATCGTCAAATTCACCACTTGTCGCAGCAGAGGCAGCAGTGTCATTGGATGCATTTGATACGACTATAGACGATAGTAGTAATTCAGCATTCTCCAATGCTTTTGTCGACCGAGTGGACTCAACACGAGATAACTCCAAGTTCGGCTCATCTCCAATAATTCGGGTAGGAAATACGGATAGCGATGCAGGATCGATTGTTCTTTTTTGGGCTTGCTGTATATTGCCAGTTTCCAATAGGCCACTTTCAAATAGTGCACGCTGACGACGTCTTATACGCCAAAGATGCCAGTGCATACCAACTAGGTGAAATATCGTCATATTGTGCAAAGTTTAGTAAGAGAAAGAGAGATAAGTTGGGATGATGGAAAGCGATGGAGGGTTAGCAAAAAGAGAGTTACTAAATTTAGTGTTTCGGGTCATCAATCAACAACATACCGGACGCTAGAAAGCTAATTGCCAGCAATGCAACCACTATGATCAGAGTAAATTCCCAAGCACTAGGAAAGCCACCCACAGCAGGGTGCATCACAAGATTTATAGCTGTTTGAAAAGTAGTTGAATTGTCAAATGTTGTATTGATAGGTTGCGATGATGTGTATTCCAACAAGCTGAGCAATTCCAATCCAATATTCAAATCCACATAGTACATGGTGATGGTGAGGTTTCCTTTTATGATTTTCTATGGCCAAGGAGTCAGGGTAAGGTCATCTTTGATCGAGTAATGGTTTTACCATGGATCCCGATGTATCGTCATCTCTAAACGGGATATCATCATATATAATAACGCCTTTTGCACCATCTAATTCAGAATAATATACTTTGTCATAGAAATTACATCCACCACCTTTTTTAACCAGTGCAATTTTACTAGGTAGGAACGAAACAGAGGGCGGCCTTACATTAAATGAAGCGTTTAATTGGCAAGAATAGCCTCTGTCATATAAGGTTCCCTAAAATACATGCACTTGTTAGCACAAAGATATGAGCTGGTTTTACATTCGTACCTCGAGCCCTGAGGCAGCAGGGGCGGTAAGGTTTTCAAATGGCACAATTCCAGACTTGTAGTCTTTTTGATGAAGCACTGTATTTTGTAGATCCATGACTGAACCATTGGAATATATCAAAACTGGATCTACAGTGGGGAATTGTATTTTACTAAAGGATTATCTAAACAACGAATGTTTTGTTTCATTTTGAATGATTACTTGACGATATGTAGACATCACTTGAAGAGAATAAACTAGCAGAGACTATATTACATAATGAGACTACTATAACTAATACTGTCTTCATTTGTTATTGTATTGCAAGGAAGTGAAATATACAGGGAGAACAAAAAAAGAAAAAAAAAAAAAAAAAATCAAGAAAGCAATCAAGCGGAGAGGTGGTGCCTGTGCAATCAACCTACATGCAAACACCACAATGGTCCGGTAAATATATATTATATATGGTCTCGGGGAGTACAACATTCAAATGGTCCTATAATGTGTGTCCAGCTTCTGTCAACATGCAACAATGATAAATCATGACAATTATTTACAAGTGATATTAACCGGATTCAAGTTGCATCGTCTGTGGTGCTTAAATAATCATGTTAGAAAAATATGTTTGGCAGCCTTCAAGAAATGCACCAATCAAAGTAGATATACGGATCAAAAGAACCGTTGTCCATATGAACATGTGTATTCCAAAGCTACTAAACGAGAGCTTGGGGTTTTTATTAATGTATGATGTTTACTTTTTTTTTTTTTTTTTTTTTTTTTAATCTTTCCCTTCGGGGTTCAACCTCCACATCTTTTTGGGATACTTTTCTAATCTCTTGACAATTGGTTTGATATAAGCCAACAGCATGAGCAGCCCCAACACAACACATAGTGTACCTACAATAAAGTAGCCATCTCTTTCTAGTTGGCATGTGCCACTAGCCTGTTTACACCATTCTTTACTGGTTTCAACAGAACACGAAAGATACTCCCCTGATTCATTCGGCACAGAACATGTATTCACTGTATAATAGTCCACAGCTTCCAATACGAAAAACTTTGGCCAGGTACCACCAAAATTGCTAAATGTGTTTAGAAGCTTCACCACATTTAGTTCTTCAGTACCACATCCAAAAAATGTATTTCCAATCTTACCGTCATATAAGTGCCGCCAATGATGGGATCAGCAATACTTGTCATAAAGGCCGAAATACTGACAAATTGAACAGTTGACATGAAGGAGCTCAACACAGTAGAGAGCATGATCATACCAAAGTAAAACGCACCGACAGGTTGGTCTTGAGGATATCCTGCAACAATCAACATGCCTAATGCCGAGCACGCCAAACGTCCATAAAATGCATACAACCAAGGTTTCAAAGGACGAGGCCCATTGGACCATTTTGCAGCATAATAACCGAAAAATATCTGCAAAGGGAAGTCCAACAAGACTGATAATGCCAAATCCTCTCTTGAAAATCCTTTTTCCAGCAATTTGAGCGATGTTACAGCCTCATGACAGATGAATCCAATCTTGGATACCAGCAGAACACCCACATAAGAGCGCATGTCTAGTAATACGTCAGTATGAAATGTAGTACGTATGTGGCCTTGACTTACGTGGTAATTTGCAAATCTTCCAGATGGTTGAATATACTCCTCGGATCCCCAGCTGAGCTTCCTCGTCCTTGACATCAGTTTCGTTCTTGCAAAAGACTAGATAAGCAGTTACTACCATGTACATGATGGACCAAAATCGCATATAGGACCCCAACTGTAAGACACCCAGCTCTTGAGGTACGCTACGCAGGTATTTGTTGCTGAATTCTGATGAATTAAAGCTTAAAAACACGGTGAAGGACAAGAAATAACCACAGTTGAGGCCAATTGTTTGTGCTGTAGATGCGTAAGACAGCGACTCTTTGGATAGAAGAGTCAGTGCCCAGCCATCAACAGCGATATCTTGTGTGGCGCAAAAGAAGATGGTAGTCAGAAACGAGTAGGTCAATGCATAAATAGGGACGTGATCAGCATTCATCATGGCGTCGATGTTGTTGCCGAGGACATAAAACAAGATGCCTGTAAGGATTTGAATTGGTACGATCCAGGATTTACGACGTCCAAGTTTAGGCGTATAAACTGCGTCCACAATAGGCGACCATAGCAGTTTGAGTGAATAGGGCCATGAAGAGAGTGAGAAAATGGCGATCTGGGAATACGATAGTTTTGCCTTGAGTAAAAACGGGATCGACCCAAAGCAGAGGCCGATGGGGATGCCCTGTAATAAATCTACAGAACGATGGTCAAAGGGAGAACGGAAACCCCGTAGCAACGAAAAAAAAAAAAACTTACATAATATTACGAGCAGGGCAAAGTTGCCATAATCTCTTTTATTCAACGTTTGCACTTGTTCTACCGGGAGTTCATCCTTATTGTCGTCTTTAATGAAAGAGTCCAATTCCAGCTCTTCCAAATCATCGTGAGCAGCGGGTTTCTTGTTGGACGTACGCAAAGTTGTGCTTGTCGTTTGGTGATCCATATGAAAAGATGCTGTCCTTTTTTTCAATTCGGTGCTCTCTTTATTTATACGGAAATCACTACAAGTTGGCGCTATAGGTTCGTCGTCTAGAGAAGAAAATATATAAGCAGCTGTTGGCATATATTATAGTAAAAGTAAGAAGGGGAAAAGAAAGGGGGGTTGTTAATTGCTTCCTGGATAAAATTAGATAAATACCTTTTTTGGGTTAGAACACGAAGTTCTCTTGCTTCAAAGGAAAGGCATTGAAGGGCTAACTCACCTTCCAATCAATACAACAGTTGATCCAATGAATTATGTTGTCCGGGCCGAATAAAATGTCTATTGTAGGCTAACTTTTTTTTTTTTTTTATAAACGTGGACATAACAAATATTTATAATGAAAACGGTCAATTAACGTATGGTCATATGGAAGATGTCATGTCAATTATCGACGATCCTAATATTATTTTTGAAACTTTGGTTAATCATTCTTCTTATATGAAGAATAAGCTGACTGAAAACAAAAAGTCAACTACTTCAAAGCCAGTGAAAGTTCTCTCAAAGTGGACAAATGCAGACTATGGCTTTAATCAGAGGAATTATCTGTGGGACAGAGGTATGCCGCTATGGGCGGGAGAGAATTAGGTGTCGAAGAATGAGCTGCTCAGCGACGGTGAAGAAGCTAGGAAGAGATTGACACGTTTGCGATATTGCGATATCAAATACGATAACTTAATATATACGTAAAATAAAAAAAGAAAAACAATAGATGTGGTAAAAGTAGTAGCAGACTATAAAAAGCTATTCTTCATTAAATGAAGAATACAGTGCTTCCATGCACAATTTGCATTGCTCAGAAATTGAAATCATTCAATGCTCTCCGGGATCTTTCGAGATTCGTTCTACTCTGCCTCCTGCTAAAGTTGTTTGGGGATCTCTTAAGACCTTCTCAAGTCAAGGGAACTTCTAAAGCTCCTGCTGGTGGTCAAGAAGAAGAGAAATCCGAGAATAAGGGTCCACCCACATCCTTTTCTTTGCCCTCCCAAACAACATGTGTGGCATGAAATGGTCTTCGAGTTCCTGTGGCCTACAATTGTCACTCAAGATATCATTGACGGACTATCTCACCTTGACCTAGATCACCACCTTGGTTACTTCAAGTACTCTGGTGTCCTGTCTCCCTCGATCATTGTGTTCTATACTCTTGCAGCCATTTGGAAGCACATTTCCGAATGACTTTCTCACCATTCCTTTTCTCCCTGTCGCCGTAATTGTTGATATACGCAAGGACTTTCTCTTTCTTATTATTGAAATGTCCCCTTCCGATTAGTAGATTCTTTCACACTTTATAATTCTTTTCTTTCTCCTCCGATATATTTTTATGTTATCTTAAATATTATTTCAGGACCCCTTCTTTGATATTATAGAATTGACAGCATTAAGAGGATATTATACATAAAATTCGTTTGTGGTATCTAGTTTACCCTTGACAAAATGTAAATAAACAATTCCTTATTGTATAGCGTTTACAGCTTTTGTTTACTTGGAGTTTCCAGGCTCTCTCGTTCTCCCACTAACTATACCAAATGCCGTGGTGACGTTTTCAATATGTTATTTTTCAAGTGATATAACGAAGAGAGTCATTTTATCATTATATATTCAATTAGTACTTCATAACATATTTACAGTAAAGTTCTTTTCATGATCAATAGTCTGGAAAGAGTAATTATTTTTTTGTTTTTTTAGGTATACGAGAGACGGTAGCATTGCTACTTGATAACCAATTCAGTGGAGGAATCGGGCCGGGGCGTTTCAAACTATCAAATCTCTATTTTTATAGTTCGCATTATCATTTTATGTTCATCTATTAAGTCAGCAATCCAATACCACGGAAAGAATATACAATCGGGACTCGTCATAACGGACGGGTTGGTGTACAAAAATGTGTTTGGTATAGCGAGTTATCCCCTATTCAGAATTTGATACTTTACAGTCAGTGCCTGGAACCTGGAATCTACCAGAAGCTTATTATGAACCTTAACTTTTGTTACTTTATATAGCTGTGTCATGTACTAGAATCGATATTGACGTGATATCATCGCCAAATAGATGTTTTTTTACAGCTTAAAAGCAAAAACTTGAGCTCCCTGTGCCATTCTTGACTGATTTTCATAATATAAAGTGCCCTGAAAATACCAGAAATAGTATATATTGGGAAAAAACTATATTATATATGATTTTAGTGCAATTTGAACATGATTTTTTTTTCGATGCAAAATGACGGATTTTTTCACTTTTTTCCTTGTATCCACACATCTAAAATCATCGAAAGTGCATTATCCTCGATTTTGACCCCAAAAATGCAATTTTTTACTATAGCATATATTGGAGAAAAATGATCGTAAAAGACTGTTCCTTGATCTGAAAGACTGGAAATGCTCTTTGATTAAGCAAAATTTTAACTTTTCCCTCTTAATCTGTTTTGAAGTTTTCTCGGCTTAACTCCTTCCATAAGCATACGAGAATTATGAAATAATACCATCGTGTAGAGCTTCCAAAAATACAGCTATTATCATAGATTGCCAGCCGAGGTATGCATAGTATCGGGGGATGATATCTTGCCTTAAAAAAGTAATTTTGTTTTCTAATTGTACAAATGGAGTTTTTGAAAGAATTTCTTCTTCCTGATTTTGGATGCGTTTAATCTCCGCTTTTAGAGAAAAATGATGTTTTTTTTTTGGAAGAAAGCATTAGCTTCGAGAAGCCATAGCTTACCCAATTTAAAAGAAAAACAATTGCAATCTATTTTACTTAATTTTTGTGCTTTTTGGCTTTCTAATGGTGGTACTTGCATGTCTGTACTTGGCCTGACGATCTCATGCTCCGAATTTGAAAAATACTTTTTCCGAAAAGTGGCTACCTTCATCTGATTTCAACTTGAAAAATACAAAAACTTGTTCTAAGCTATGCAATTATATAATCAAAAGGTGTCTAATAGTCAAATGCATTACTTTGCGTTACTTTTTTTTGTGTTTGAGATCGCTAAACATTGCTTTCTAACAGTTTGTGTCTTTTTCTTGACAATAACACACTGTTGTCAGCATAGACCAAAAAAAAGAAAAAAGAAAAAATCAGACACCTGAAATCTACGCCGGCTCTACAAAGACACACACTTTTGAACCATTTCAATATTATGAGAAAGATGGCGCAGGTTTGACTATCTGTTCTACTGCGCAACTAGATATAGAGGACCCAGCTTGCTACTTGTCTGACAAGACCTTGTACACTAGAAGGTGCTAGATCAACTAAAGGTATAAGAATGTGCCAGAGAAAAGGAAACAATTTGCCACCAAGATAACACACCCATTCATAAAAAAATAATTGTTTAGCCCAAGCACATGTAAATGAACCTTGTTGTCCGTTTCTGAATCCATTTAAAGGTTTTAGATCCAAAGTCAATGGACATACTCACACTTAAAATCACAGATGTTTGTCAATAGGAAACCGTAACCTTTTCCAAAGACTATTTTGAACTTCAAAATATGATGCAGATAGCTTATCTCACAACACACACTCTTAATATTTTCACTATGATTGAAACAAAATAAAGTAATTACTCTTTTTCTCTGTATGGAAATACCCACTTGAAAATCTTTTTTTGGGAGACATTTCTTTTCTCTCAGAAACTTCAGAAATAAGGTTTTTTATTATCACAATCCCCATGGCCTTTATCATTTACTTTTTTTTTTTCAGAAATGTCGCTGACGAGCTGCCTACTTTTATCCTCTTCTTAATACAATCGGATACTAGTACGTAGCCCACAGAATAATATTTGTCTCTTGGAAATACCTTGATGCTCTGCATTGCTATATAATCCAAGAAATCGCACGAGAGTGTTGGCGTTAACTTCTATCATGTAGGTATTTGAGAATACTCATTCTGCTTGCTCCATCGTTTTTCCATTTTAGAAACCATTATGGCGTATTTATTGATCTTGGACTTGCACGTGTTTGTACCTCTTCAATGAAGCCGCCAAAGGTAAGTAGGCTAGAAAAAGATACCAATCATTTTTGGAAGTCTGGTGAAAATTTGAAGAGTGTGGCAGACATTAACGCTGGATATATTGATTCTACCGGGAGGTCTTATGGGCTGACATCGTCATTCCTCGCATGCATAAAACTAAAAACAAAAGAACAAAGAGTATATGCCACCACTGCTTTATTACCTGTATTATTGACCAAATAAAAAACCATATTTTATTACACGCAACCGCTATAACAAATAAATTTTTAACTCTTTTTTTTTTTTTTTTTTTTCCACCAAATGCTTTCCTCCAGTTGGGGTAAACTTCCAAACGAACTTTTGCAGCTCATTTTCAAGTACATACATGGATCCAAGGGACCCAAAACGGAGAATCCTGGCTACATTGATCATGCCAGAATACCAAACACCAAAAATCTGTTGGCTTGTCAGCTGGTATGCAAAAACTGGAGCAAGGCAGCGCAACAAGTACTGTATTGCACCGTTCAATTGGGAAGACGAGCAATTGTGTTTTGCAACACGGTGAACAAACATGCTCCTTTAGTTGGCAGTATGGTTAGAAAGATATTACTCTTGGAGGGCTTCAAGGTAGGGAGCAACAACGCTTATAAAATCATCGACTCAATCATGCAAAACTGCCCCAACATTCAAGAGATCCACACGCTCTTCACCGATCAGAGCAATTTGGTCATCTCGTGCCTTCTTGACGAAAGGAACCAAATAAAGCGCCTTGCAAAGCTTATCACCCTCAACAAATGGAAATTTCTGGACGCAGCCAAGTACGAAGCACTCGCAACCAAATACCGAAAGACGATAACACATCTTCAATTGCCCGCATTGGTGTACAATGAACATACCCGAGGGTTTTCACAGCACCAAGAGGTGGAGCAAAAGCTAAAGTCCTTTCCTGTTTTGCAGAAGCTTCACATGGCAAACTTTCACTGCGACAATGTCACCGTACTGGACCAGCTGATCGATAGCTGCTCCCTTACAGTGTATGAGCTGAAATTTTCGGAACTGTTCACATCCTGCTGTACGATAAAGCCACCTCAAGACTCTGTCAAGCCGAATACGACTATCAAAAAGATGGCAGTGCTAGATGGTCGCATCTCTACAGCTACCTTGTACTACCTTTCTGCCCTCAAATTGCGAGCCTTGGAAGAGCTGACATGGATGAGTTTTTCAGATAACGATATCGAGTGGTGGAAGCATTTGGCAAACTTGTCCTTGTCGCTCAAAGTGTACGACATCAAAGTCTCGTTTTCAGGGCTGATTTCTGAGCGGGATCAATTACACGAATGCTTGCAAATTGTCAGCAATACGGCTCCTTCTCTGGATTGTGTAGCAAACTCCAGAACCTTGAAGCTGTCGTGTCTCGGCAATCGTTCGGTCATAGTTCATGGCAAGCCCAACGTATCCATGACAAAGACCCCAAACTCGTATTGCTTGGAGATTGATCAAGAGGATCGTTTTAACTTGCACATCCTTGACCTTTTGGCTCGCTTGCAGTTCTACTCGGCAGATTTGATAAACTTTAGATTTCAGGCTGCTATGCGTGAAATACATGAATCGTTTGCGTATAGGGTTGGAATGTGCAGCAGCGATGATGAAAGTTACGACAGTGATTCAGATGCCTACAAGGAAGACATGGTCAATGCCACCTTGTGTGCCTACGAGTTTGTCCCCTCAAGTGAAATAAAGAAGGCGCTGCATGCCAACCGCAGCGTTAACAACAATGAACACTGGTCCATATTAGATGGATTACTCACAATGCTGGACTCGTCCAAGGATCCAAAGCTATATCTTAAATACATCATTGTATTCGAGGAGCAACGTTCAGCGGTAGATATTATAGCTCAACAAGTGGCGGCTATATCGTTCAGCTGCTCAATTCTGGATGCGATGGTGTTGCCTGCAATATCTCTCAAATTGCCGCACATTGGTCGGCTTGTAATGGACGCATGCACTATACTAATGGAAAAACCCTACAATCTGGAACTGTTCCTACCAACATCAAGTATACAGACACTGAAGCTCGTCGTTCGTCCACTTGCCGAGGGCCTATCGCTGTTTCCTGACTACGACTATTTCGCATGTCAGCTAGAAAACAGAGAGTTGCTTGAAGCTGTATCACCAACAGGCCACTATATACTGAAAATTGAGACAGACACAAAGACTCATGTAAGCAAACGGCAAAGTGGCAGGATAATCGATGGCAATTTCCCAGACATGACGACAGGCACATCAAGCGATTTCCTAATTTACATTAAATGCAAAAGGCTCAAGCAGTTTCTGTTGACTGATGATCCGGTGCAGGAGCAAGGATTTGAATCCTTTGAACGATAGCGTTCCTTCTGTGGCATGCAGTTTTATTAGCACTATTTTATTGCGGTTTAAATGTGTACAAAATGTCTATATAGCTTTTTATAATACAAAAAAAAATTCTAGAGTTTCTGTTTCACCCTTCTTTTCCTTGGGCGTGTCTTCATTTTTGGCTTTGCGTTGTTCCGGTTTGCTTCTATCCGTTTTAGCAGATGCAGCCTATATTTCGGGCTGCTTAATTCGTCTCGTTTCTTGGGATGATGTATCGCATTGACAACTTGCATTGCCCTTTCAAACTCTTTTATGTCACATAAGGTATCAACGACTATGCTGACGACCGCATAATTCATTATTATGTTCCTCGACTGCACGTCTTTCAGGTAGTCCAATACTCGGCCATGTTGTTTTCGCTTTGACGCATCCTTCATCAAGATGGTATAGGTGAAAATCGTAGGGCTCAATGCCCTGTTGTTCAATAGGCTTCGGAAGAGTGTGTGCGCTTGCGATGTCTGGTTATTATCCAGCAATGTCTTGATGAGCGTATTATACAGCACGATATTGCTCTTTGGCGTGAACAGCGTCATTTCCTGGCACAGTGATCGTATCGCATTCCAGTCGACAGGCTTGTGCTTTGCAATGAGATTGATCAGCATGGTGTATGTGTAAATCATGGATCGAGCGTCTTTATTCGAGGCAGGGC
Source organism: Parasitella parasitica (assembly GCA_025201805.1). Classification (NCBI taxonomy): domain Eukaryota; kingdom Fungi; phylum Mucoromycota; class Mucoromycetes; order Mucorales; family Mucoraceae; genus Parasitella; species Parasitella parasitica. The sequence goes on from MU619255.1 coordinate 235,248, forward strand.
GAATGCTGTAATAAGAAATAAGGGTATCATGGATAGCATACATCCCTTGGAGGTTGGATGATTTGTATAGCGCTCTTGTCAGCTGATATAATGATTCTCGACTAGGAAACCCGCCCTCTTGGATCAACTGCAAATAGACTGCCAGCGCTTCATTCGGTCGGCCTTGAGCGGCTAATTTTCTAATAGCAATCGACGGTTCGGCGGGACGAGCATTGACGTGTAGATTAGCGTATTTTTGCGTGGTGGATGCATGTCGACGGGCTGCAAATGACCATGTAACTGGCAGCGAGGTGTGCAGCATTTGAAAACGACCACATGCTATACAATTTGTCAAGCTTTTTCGAACCGGCTGTGGCGGTAAAATACTCGATATGAACAGGTTGAGAATGCGAACATGCCGCATACCATGGAACTGTTGTATAATTGTTGACAAGAAAAAGGGGGGGGGGGGTTTCTTACAGAGAGAGAGAGAGAGATTTAAAAAAAAAAAAGACAGAGGGTCCTTGCTATTTATAATGGATATGGGCAAGGGATTCAAACATACTAAGAGCACACCCTCGACACTCTTCTGGATCAGTTGCCCTCAAAAACCACCATTTGACAGTGACGTGTGGAACCAATGTCATCTAGATCAAGTTGCCATTTATTTCAAAAGAATCAATAACGACTTTGTCTCTAGTTCTATATTGTACCAGCCAGTTTCCGTTTGGGAGCTTGTAGTAGAGGTTTGAGTAACTGCTACAATGCGGCAGGTTCTCTTGGGTATTGTTTGATATAGTAGAGCATGATGAAGAATTTGAACAGGATAAATTATCATCGTCAGGCAAAAACAAGGTGCTTGATAGGCTGCTAAGGTCATCATCTTGCACTACGAGTTCCTTATTTTTGATGTTCCTGTTGCCATGGAGAGCGTTTCTCAAGGACTTCTTCAACTGAGTGAGCGTTGACTTCATATTGTATGCTTTCATTCTTTTGCAAGAGAAAAAGATAGAATGAAATCCTCGCATTTTTATATGTTGTTCTCTCTGCATGCACTACTTAATATAAAACAACATTGTGCATAAAAAGGAGTGGTCTCTTTTGTGTAATTATACATCAAGATTTTAATTTGATCCAACACAACAATCAGGGAAAAAAAAAAAAAAAAAAAAGGTCTCGACGCTGGTTTATTCGCCTTGAATTTATATTAAAATCTGACCTTTTGAAGCCATTCATTTGCGCCGAGGAACATCTCAAAAGTAGATTTTTCAATTGATCTGGCCTTGTCAAGCGTCTCGATTGCTGTGAAAAGCTGGCTCCAGAATGCAAAGCCCTTCTCCAAATCAGACTTGACTGAATTACATGTAGGAAATGCTTTTTCGGTTAATTCCAGTGCTTCTGCCGCGGATTTCCCTTCGACTACCCTTTCCAGATAAAATTTACAAACAAGGCCTAAAGCAACATTCACATCGGCCAGGTAAGGGAGGCTTTTTTGTTTGTAAGACAAAGTGTGTGTATGTGTGCAAATGAATAGAACCTTCTTACCTGTCTGCAATCTGATAATAGTCCTTTCTGTCTTTTTGCACTAGTCCATTCAAAAAGAACGACAAGGTCAGCATCTCCAGCAGATTTCTATAGCTACGATTAAGAGCTTTTACAAAGCTATTAAAAACCAGCAAATCACGATTCAAAGGACCACTCCAAGGGGCACTCTGTCATGTTGATGATTAAAAAAAATAAAAAAGCTGTAGCTACCAAAAACCATTTGTATACACACACTACCTTGAGATCCATTGGTAATAATGACAATGCACGGGAGAGTAAGATAATGTGCTTCTTTTGTGATTCGTCGCCAAGAGGATGAGAGTAGGTTTTGCTGTATTCCTTGTCTGTGAGGACCTGAAATCGGACCAATTCGAGCGCTGTCAAAAAGGCTTCCTGTGTCGATAATGTGCTGTTGGATTTCAAAGCCGAGTAGAGTGCTTGGCCCCATGGTGTGTAGATGTGCTTGGATGAAGTCAAGAAGCTACAAGGGGTTATGCGTCAGTATCGATCATGTTTACGCTCTGAACAGATAACATACTCTCTGACCTCCAACGTCTTCCACAAAACGTTAGCAACAATCTCGTTCTTATCGATTAACGGTTGTTCAGGATGAGGTCGAGTGATTGTCTTGCTAGCTTTTGTCTCGTTTTGAACAGCGCGGATGCAAAATTGGAGGTCGATGGCAGATGTCTATCGAATTAAGTCAAGTACACGTTCGTATATGCGCACCCTAATCATCCCTACCTTTTGTTGCTTTAGCTCTGCTTGAACAAACTCATTTGTAACGTTCCAAGAGCTGGTCTTTTCATATATAGTGTTTAACGGTGTAGCGTCAATTCGAGTTGTTGCATTTCCCTCTGAAGGCTGATGGTGCATGATTTGCTCGACGCTAGGTTCGAACCAAAAGTAGCTTGCAATTTTGCGGGTTTTGTAGAACGGATGCAGCGGTTGTGTCAGTAAGCTGAGTGTTTGTGTGCGGATGTTGAGCAGTTGGGTCAAGAAATTTTGATATTCGATTGATTCGCCATTGTCCAGGGGCGCACTTTCGATCAGAACACCAGACACCAAGCTGTTGATGGATTGAGGTCCGACCAATCCTCGCATCAGGTAGTAGTATAGTTCATCAGGAAGACGGTAGCCGATAAATTCGTGGATATCGTTGGGTGCATTTTCGATATTGAGTGGTTTCACTTCACCGTCGTCGTGAACAACTAGATGATATTTGACTGCACAGCGCGTGCGGCAGAATGTGTCGATATAATTGGTCTTTGAAACGGTTGGATTGTCTGAAAATGCTTGCACTGCGTTGAATCCAGTTTTGTGCTGTTTGATCAAATCGTGGACACCTACAGATTTTCTCAGTTAGCCGCCTCGTTGTACCATAACAAGACATCCGATACTTGCCGGTAAAGGTAAAGCTAACATGTGATGTGTTGAGAGGAGGAAAAGTAGGGCAGTACTCAAAGCCAGCCAGTATACAAATATCCAAGAACTGTTCGTCAGAGACATGCAAATCTTGGAGTACTGTTCTTTTATTGATCCAGTGATAGTTTCCCTTTTCGAAATCGACGCTCGTTATCATCTTGTCGATATCCCACATCAATAACTCGGATCCGCCGCAGACAGCATTGACAAGTTGTTTAGGATGCGTGTACATGTATGCTAGCTATGACATGCTTTCAGTTTTTTTT
>MU619255.1:239457-261246 GCA_025201805.1 Parasitella parasitica
GTATGAAAATCAATGCCACAGCTATGTCGTCTGTTTTGTCTTTTTGAAAATCTCTGGGCATCACCTTATCTTGTAAAGATATTGGGTTGCATCAGCCAAGTGCGTTTTGGTAGACTCGACAATATAAACCTTAGAAAACATCGGAGCCCCACATTGACCTCTTATGAGCTGTCAGTATACAACTTGAAATAAAGTGAAAAAAAAAAAAACTCTCCCTCCCCCCATTTTTCTGTCATCTTATTATCGAATCCTTCTAGTAAAAGTGATACATACAGCACACCAGCCAAAATATGCATAAACCTGCTCTCATCAGTGAAAAAGTAGCGTTTTAAAGCATCATTTTAAGCATTTTCTGGACAAAATTGAAGCTCAAACGCGGTTGGAACTATCTCTGGGACTATGTGGCATCTTTGCTGTATGTGTATATTATGTGTTTTTCAGGGCGATGAAATCTCTGCGGAGATTCGGGAGCTAATAGGATATAAAAAAGATCTCGAATTATCTCCAACATGGACCACTACATTTTAAGCTCTTCACATTATTAACCAAGCATCGTCATGTCTGGTAAATCACAGCAAGTTCCTGTCGGCAACCTTCACTGCCAAAAGGACACATTCTGTCGCCAATTCACAACAGAATGCATCGCATGTTCGGAAAAGCCTGACAAGAAGGGCTTCTACCAAGTCGAGCTTGTTGACACTAGTAAAGTATTCGTCCACGACATTGTCATCCACGTCCCACGTTAACCTATCACGTGTACCTAGTTCTTTTTCCTGAAGGCGGTGGGCAGCCTTGCGATACAGGCTACATCGACAACATCAAAGTCCACAACGTCCAACGTCAAAAGCTGGCCCATGTTCATTACACCAAGGAGCCTGTCAGTGTGGGCCCTGTCTCGCTACGTCTGGATTGGGATCGTCGTTGGGACTGTATGCAGCAGCACAGCGGCCAGCATTTACTCAGTGCGGTTTTGGAGCAGGACCCTTACAACATCGAAACCATCTCTTGGAGTCTAGGCGAAAAGAGGTCGTTTATAGAGCTACCCACCAGCACCCAGAAAGCGGCCATTACGCCTGAACTGCTGAACGAAGTGGAGGCTATTGTCAACCAGCTGATCATCAAAAATGTACCAGTAATCACGCACTCGGAAGAGGCTAGCGACGACAAGGAGACTCGTCCTGACAGCTTGCCCAAAGACTATGTCGGTGGCGGCCATATCCGCACGATCGAAATCCAAGGCTTAGACAGAAACCCGTGCTGCGGGACTCATGTGCTTGCGCTTGGGCAGCTGCAATGCCTCAAACTGCTCAGCACGGAAAGCGTACGAGGCGGAAATACGCGAGTGTTCTTTCTGGTTGGCCAGCGCGTGCTTGATTCCTTTGACGCAAGCTACCAAATCACACGTCAGATCACCCATCTTTTGTCGGGCGGTCAGGAGACCTTTGCAGAGAGCATCCAAAAGATCCAGCAGCAAAGCCGAGACAACATGAAACGAGCAAAGAGATATCTGGAGCAGCTGGCCCAGTTTACTGTCAGTGACATTGCCAAAACATTGGAAACCCAGAGATCTGCCATCGTGTACAAGGAGGATGGCGATATGGAGTTTTTGGGCATGATAGCCAACGGCATCCGTGATCGCCAGCTGCTGGAAAACAACGACAAGGTTGTTGTTTTGGCAGCTGGGGAGCGCAGGACGGGAGGGCCGGTTATTGTGGCCGGATCTGATAACGACATTGTGCAAAAGACGGGTAAAATCCTAACGACGGTGCTCTCTGGAGTGAAGGGCGGTGGTAAAGGACGATGGCAGGGAAAGGCGCAAAACTGGGATGGCATCGAAGAGCTGGAAAAGGCGTTGCAAGACGAAATCAAGTGATTTACCTATCTGCTATTGTTTGTACATTAAAGATAACCGTTCCCACTTTTATTTTTTTTTCTGAGTTTATGTAGACCCTTTCTGGTATTTCCCTTCATTTTTCAGCTTGTTCCAAAAGAAAAACTCTTTATGATTGAATTCTTGAAGCAGCACACTTGCTATGATGTTCTACCGATAAGCTTCAGGCTTATTGTATTCGACACAGACTTGCCAGTCAAAAAGGCGCTCGAGATCCTCGTTCAAAATGGTAACAACGGACAACGGACAAGGATGCAAACAGTCAGCTTATTTGTACATTTTTTACCAATCTTTTGAGGCATCGTATCAGCCCCACTTTGGTCTAGCTCCACGCACTCGTTTGCCGGTATGCTCACCGTGAGTGACTTTATCAGCCTTATCCAGCATTACTACTCCCATCAATCGCATCAGCGTGAAGTCGAAGCAATGCGTTTATCACATTTAACAGATCAGATCAAGCAAAACTACCCTATACATCCAATGACCACGCTATATGATGCTGCCGTGTTGATGTCTTCAACAAGGGCACATCGGATTCCACTCATGGACTCGAACAAGGAGATTGTCAGCGTCATGACCCAGTATAGATTGATGAAGTTTATAGCAAACAATGTAATATGGCATGTACTGTCCGTATGCCATGCAGCCGCTAACTCCCACTATATATACACATACATATATATATATATATATATATAAATGCATAGTTCCAGCAAACAGAATTACTGAATATACCCTTATCAAGGCTTAATATCGGTGTTTATGGCGAGGCGGTAGCGACAGCCACAATGCAAACGCCTGTCATTGATGTCATCGCATTATTTGCAAACCTGAATATCAGTGCTGTTCCCATTGTAGATGACCAGGGCACTGTATTCAACATGTATGATACAATCGATGTGATGGTAAGCACGTGAGACATTCTATTGCGTTGTTTGTTTTATCAAGCTTCTATGCAGAGTCTTGTGAGATCAGAGAAATACGGCGATCTCGATTTACCCGTTGGAGAAGCATTGAAGTCCAGGCCAAAAGTACGTACAAGTCTATCAAACTATAACATTACACAGCGCCTAAATACATACAACCACACAACAGAACTTTCCAGGCGTCTGCACATGTACAATGGATGATACCCTCTTGTCTATATTCAAAACTATAAAAAAGAAGCGAGTGTACCGGCTTGCAGTGATCGAGCCGGCAACGTTCAAATTAGTTGGATTGCTAAGCATATCGGATGTATTAGGATATCTAGTAAAAGCGAATTAAAGAGCAGTATATGTATATATATATATATATATATACAGTTTTAATCTATATAGGTTTGTGTATGTATGATGGATGCTATAAGGGGGAGGGGTATATATATATATGTGTGTGTGTGTGCGCGTGTAAGGTATAGTGTGAGCATGTTGGATGCTTTATCGAACAGTCTGAGCACAGTCGATATCACCATCGGAACCAAAGAAATCATCGTCTGAATCATTGTCTACAGCCGGCAAGGGCAAGGAAGTTGTTTCGTTTTTGACAGTTCGTTGCACTTTGACAGCCCGTTCATTGGTAATGTGGATTGTAGCTTCTTGGGCGTCAATGTCTCTTTTGCGCTTTTTTGCTTCCTCCTTGGCTTCAGTCAGCTTTTCGTTCAGTGTCCTGACCTGCTGCTCTAACGTGTATATCTTTTGCTTTTTGTGATTTAGCAGCCGCACAAATTTATCAATCATGACAAACTTGTTTTTGCTCTCTTTGATGCTCATGGACTCGATGGTGTCTTTGAGTTCGCTGTTAGTCTTTGTAATGTCCGTGATGCGCTGCTGCAAGGCCTTGTTTGCTTGCTGCGTATTTCAGGTTAAAATTAGGGAATCTCTCGCCAAGCCAACGCATTGATTGGCAACTTACTGTAAAAGTGAATGATGCAGTGGTGCTGTTTGCAAACCATGACTTGAGCAGATCTTTGTATCTGTCTTTGGATGCTTTTTGCAGCAGAAAGGAGCCAGCAGTCAGTGGAATGTCGCCGTCGAATGTTCGCAGACGCATCTAACTCGCCAAAGGTTCAGTGATCATGTGTTTTGGACAGCAGATTTTTTGACCTGTTACGCACCTGCAATTCCTGGCTCTCATTCAAACCAATCTTCCATTCCAATCTACTGCCATTGAACGACTCCTCGCTCAAAAATGCAGCTGTGAGCACATTGTTCCTCTGTTCTTTGATCAGAGCATTGGACTCTGGAAAGCTGCTTAGCAGTAAATGACGGTCAACTGGTAATTGATAAATCAGCAAGAAAAATAGTGAGCAACCAGCCAACCGGGTTGCTTACCTGGACATTGCCAGTAATCTTGCAAGTCTGTAACGGTAATGACTCCGTAGTCGATCTGCCCACTCTGCTCCAAGTCTACGTTTACATTAAACCATTCGCATTGGACATGAAATGTATCGTCTCCATCGACAACATCATAAAATGCATATGATTTAGTCATGTTTATAACGAAGATTAAGGAACAAACATGTTTGTATAACAGCATATTTTCCGCTATAAATAAGAAGGGTCCCCCCCTTTTTTGATCCAGTCACGATCGAACACTCCTAATAAATAGGTAGTCTGCAACATTGGGTCTACCAAGTTTTCGTGTTCTTGTGAATAAACTCCTATTTCATCCTCACGACATGAACAGCCAGCAAGACGGCGACAGAGATCAAGAGCGACAGCAATACCCGCCAACGACGACGCCAGACAATATACTTTCAAACATCTACAATGTGATTTCAGGCGCAAGGCAGTCGGCAAGTCAGGAATTCACTCGTTTCTGGGAGGGATTAGGACATGCTCACACACCTACCCGCAACAGCAGTAACAGCAGCAGTAGCAGCAGCAGCAGTAGCAGTAGCAGCAGAAGAAGAATAGCACCTACTTTGTTACGAAATCAACACTACAATAGAAGCAGCAGCATCAACGGAAGGTTTTTACCCGACGACAACGTTCGCGGCACCGTCAAGGATGTTGAAATTCAAACAGACGATCTTTCACAGCAGCCACCAGCATCCACTCCACAAAAGAGATCCTTTTCAGTCGTGGAAGAGTATCATATCCCTTTTCCAGTAAGGAAACCGTTTAAACGATCGCTCGAAGCAGATCATCCATCTCTGCAATGGCCAGCCTCTTTATCGCGTCGTATAGAAACCAAGGATGACGACCTTGAAGGCCAGCAGCAACAGCAACAGCAACAGCAGCAGCAACAGCAGCAGCAACAGCAGCAGCAACAGCAACAAGAGGAAAAGTCCTCTATTTCAGAAAAAAACCCTACAATAAAAGATACCAAGAAACCTTTGGCACCACCACCGCCACCGCCTCCTTTGAACATTCAAGCATCTATCAGGGCAGCCTCTCTTTCACCGTCTCGTTTAACATCGCCGTCAACAAGACAAGCTTCTGTCGCCAGGACAAGCGGCCGCTTCACTCCGTCTCCAAACAGGGATATTATCACGGGATCGAAATCAGTACGTCGATTGACGTTAGAGCTGGAAGAGCAGTTTTCGCCGAGATTCCCTTCTCCATTTTCCCCAAAAAAGCAACAGCAGCAGCGACAACATGATTCCCCTTCAATAAACCAAGATACCTATGAAAGAGAAACAGAGTCCCCAGCTTCCCAATATCTGTCGTCGTCGCCGTCATTAGCAGAGGAACCAAGCTCATACACACCGAAAGCATTCAATTTTAACGCCCCCCTACCGCCATTACCAGAAGGATCAGGCGTGACAGCACCAGAGGATACCCAAATCACTAATGACGAGGACGACCGTTATGCCAACCGGCTAAAGCAGAGGGAGCTGGACGAACGTGTAAACAAACTGGAGGAAAAGGTCAGCATTGCGAGGACCAAAATGACAGAATACAGCTCGGAAGGTATCACATCGCCTACGCCTTCACACATAATATCAGATACTGAAATAGCTATTCCACCGTTGCCCAAATCAGATATCCCGGCCTTTACACGAAATGACCGCTCTACTGCTTCTAGTCCAAACACTGTGACAGACAGCTCGCGCACTTGTGCAGACAGACCTAATCTAAGCTCCAGTCCTCTGAGAACGACCACGATGGTGAATCAAGGGGGCAGCCTGCCTTTCGGCTATACCTCTACTGCTGCATCTGCAGCTGCCCCATATTCATACAAGCACGGCTCAAGCATTCCGACTAAAAACACAATACCACCGACCAGCGCTGGCAGCCCAATTCGCAAGAAACCCGCCACGTCGCCCTACAGATCAAGCATGACCCGATCTCCCCAAAACGACAAGAGTTTCTCGCCATCTTCAGTGACCTACACAGCTGCAAAGGCGGCCATTCAAGAGGCAGTAGACAAAAAGAGCTTCCCATCTCCGTTTGCAGAGCAAAGAGCTGGATACTCTGCAGCGGCACAGAGCGGGTCTAATTCATCGAGTCCTCACCCGGCTCCAGCACCACCGCCTCCGCCGCCTTGTCGTTCGACAGAGACATCATCCACCTACTCTGCGCCCAAGAATACGCCGTCGCCCTACCTGCAAAAGACCATGTTGAAGCCTAACGACAAGCATAAGTCTAAAATGAAAGAGTTGATCCAAATGATACCCTCGGTAAAATTGAGAAAGACAGACACATTGATGTAAGTTTTTTTCGCCCTGTGCTTTGATGTGCAAACCACGTCTGCTAATCGTTAACAATTGCTAGTGGCCCGGACGGCGTAAAGCGACCGAATCCATTCTGGAATGAAATCTATAACCATGGAAGAAGGCTTTGAACAAGATTATATAAATCCTTTAGATTGCTATCTATTTTTTTTTTTTTCGAAGAAAAGTGATCAAGTGTAAATAAAACGGAATAAAATATTTTTGCAAGACCAGTTTAATTGTTTTGTGAAATATATAGATACATAATTTTGAAAGACGTTTTTCGTGTCTTTTTTCTTCTAAAATAAATGAAATATGGGATTTATGTTTGTGTGTGTGTGTGTGTGTGTGCGTGTGCGTGCGTGTGTGTGTGCGTGTGCGTATGCGATTATTTACTCTTTTTGCAAGATGATGCCATCTTTTCCTAGTCGTTCAATCTCTGCCAAAATAGCCGCAAAGTTGGGTGTAATGAATTTCGAAACGTCAGATTTCCCCTTGGCAGGTTTCTACAAGAATGCATCATCAATACCATACCTCTTTCTCCATCCAGCATGCTCAACACTTACCAAAAAGCCATTCTTACTCATGTCTACAGGCACACTATTGTACCCAGCATTGACCTTCCATTGCATAGGTGCAGTGACAGCAGGATTCCAAACCAAGGCTAGTTTATCGCCGCCGTACTTGTTATTAAACACCATGACAGTGTGGCCGTACACCTTTTCTATGTCTGCTATAAACTCTTGCACAGGGTCAAATTGAGCGTAAGGCTTGTCGCCCAATTCAGCAACGCCAAAAGCAGACTTGAAGTACTTGGCCTCTGGATGCATGTTTTGATAGTAGCGAGTGCAGTGCTCCACATCCAGGTCGAGGACAACGGCGTAGTCCTGCATGGGGGTGATAAACACACGCTTGATGTCTTGGCTGGATGCAGCTTCTTCCACGACTTGGACAGAGGCGCGGGCCAATGCCTGAATACGAGCAGCAATAGCTCTCGCAGGCCTCTTGGCGGTCCAGCGATGACCAGAATGATCTTTGGCAGTGGCAATGGTCATGACACCTACGCTCAGCTGAGGGTTGGTACGACGATGTTGGTTGAACTGAGCGACGATTTCTTCATGGTCTTTGGGCGTGAGTTCGCCTTCAATATCGACAATCAAGGGCGTGGACTGCCAGTCCCAAGTAGCCAGTAAACCCAGAACACGGACAAACGCAGCAAAGGTGCTTGCAGGCGCAACCCACGGGTGAGATTCCAAAAACACATGAGCCACCAAAAGCTCCACCATTTCGTCAGACACGTGGGGCGACAAGAGATGGGATCCAACCCAGCGTTTGGTGAGGCGAACAGTAGAAGAAAAAGCGGTATATTTGGCACACATGGCCTGTACGTAAAAGGTATGTGTCGGCTTGTAACGCAGCTGATATTTGTATTTCTCCAATGCCTCGACGGCCAAGCCCTTGTTTAGCTGTGTAGTGGTTTTTGCGTCGGTAATCTTTTCAAGCAACGTCGCCTCCTGCTCCAAGCAGATATGACAGCGGAAGAGATAGCCAAAGTAGTACACGTCTAAATAGCCACGGATGGCCAGAGGGTTCTTTTCACGCACGTCGTCGACAACGACAGAGTCTACGTCGAAGCGAGACTTGAGCTCTTCAGACATCTTGAGGTAGAATGCGTCCTTGACCTTTTGCAAAACTGTCAGATCGTCAGGGAACTTGGCAGAGCGCTCGATCTGAACGACGACGTCAATGGCGTCGAAATAGCGGGCGGTTGTAGGATATTGCACCATGTTGTTAAAGTCAACAGGGTTGGGCAAGGTCACTGCAGAGTAGCGCAGATTAGCATGAGCAGGGTAGATGTTGGTGATCAGGAGTGGCAAAGCGTCGTCTACTTGACGCAGTTGCTTGGAGAATTGCTGGTAAGCCTGCATCACGGGCTGGAAACCGCTGGTCTTGAGCTCAGGGCTAAACAGATTTTCAGGGACTTGCTTGGAGAAGTTCAGATAGCTGAAGAGCTGGCCAGCCCAGTAAGTTAATTGAGATGTCTCGACCTTGAGATGCAGCTGCAGCAGATACAAAACAATCTTTTGCACAATCAGGCTACGGTTTTCGTAACCTTGCGTTTGCCAGACAACAGACTCGACGATAGCGCCATCTTTGAAACGACGCAGCTCGGATTTATTCCCCCAAAACTCGCGGAATTCAGCAACGGCTTGGTCGTTTGAGGAGTCGGGCCCTTGGTCCACTAAGCGAGGCGCATTGTCAGAGTTCAGCAGCAAGCCAATCGTGACAGTAACCGGGACCTGACGTATAGCATCACTCAAAGCCCAGGAATCCTGGGTCTCAGGGTGCTGGACTGCAACCAGGTCCACACGATTGGTCAAACCACGCTTCAAAACATTGCCAACACGAGCTACGAACCACGGCAGATAGCTGTGATAATCGGCCTTTGCCACCTCGTCAAAGCCATCGACAGCGTCATCCTCAGCAACAGTAGTAAACGGAATGCGCACGACATTATCGAATTTAGACTTGGTATCATTGACATTCTTCAAGAAGAGGGCATCGAAGCGGTCAGTGGGATCGTTAAAGTAAATCATGGCAAGCTTGGCTTCGTGCTGTAGCTGAGCCAAGCCAGATGCTGTCATAGCGGCAGCCAGGTTGAGTGTGCCTGAGGGGTCAACAATAGCTACGTCGTAGTGTGTCTGGAATTCGGCCGCAGAGAATTCAGGCTTTTCACTCTCGCCCAGGAAAACAGGCGTGGTGGCAAAATCATGCGTGGCAATGAAATCCAATGTACCGCGCAAAAGCTGGTACGAGCTGTGGCTGGCAGACAGCTTTTTGCCAGTGCCGTCCTGGTTGCCTTGTATCAAGTATGCCATCAGCATAGCAAAAACAAAGGGTGTGAAGCCAAGGCTGGTGTTGTGGAAGCGCTGATGGAGCCATGTGCGAGCCAGCAGGATGGCATTTTTGAATTCAGGGCTAGCTTTGCAGTGCTGGTAAAGGAATGCCAGGTTACCGGTGTAGGATGTATCCATTAGCAGAGAGGCGTTGTAGTGAGGCGTCGCTTCAGCAGGCTTGACACAGCTCTTGCCAGGAGCTAGACGGTGAATGGGGAATACATCGGCACTGACGCTAGGCAGGATGCGGATGACGCATTTTGCCTTTGTAAAGTCTACATCAGACTTGTCACCGGCAGGCTTGACCAGCAAAATCGGCTTGCGAGCATCACCGTTCATGGTGCTGTACTCTACAAGGAACTTTTTGTTGGCAGATTTGATAGCTCTGGCCAGGACAGCCAGATAGCAGGCTCGCTTGTGGTGGTAACGGTAGTTGGCGTAATCTTTTTCTTGAAAGACCGAGCTGGGCATCTGCACAGCGACATCGACGTTGAATGTCGACTTTGATCTCGCAATCGATTTGAGGCCATAACCGCCAACAATGTGCATAGCGGTTGGCTTTTGGAAGGCAAACGAGTGCAGTGCTTCCTTGGTGGGTTGAGGATCAGGGAAAGGTGTCACAATCTTGCTGCTTTTCAGCATGTCTTGAGCAAATTCATGCAACTGCACAAACCATATAAATACATTGCCCTATCCAGAGCTTTTGCGCCAATTATAAACTTACCTTGAGTTGTTTGCCGTCCGGAATACTGTCGAAAATGGCCTTCAGATGATGGAGCGCCTTCTCCAACGCCTTGTGTTTCTCGTAGTTGACAGCTACCTCCGCTAGCAGTTCATCAATCTACATAAGCACATCAGTCCTGTGTCCCTTCCCCTCCCTCCCCTCCCCCCCAAGAATCATCACGCAGCCACATTTCTTACCTCCAACTTGAAAATGTTTGACTTGTACAGCTCGGCTGTTTCTTTGAGGCCCTCGAGTTCACCTGCAATGACGTCGTCTTCCGTTGCTTTGGTCTTTTTGATCCGAGTGCTTTCGAGCACATCTTCGTTGTCGCTATCGTCAGAATTGGCTTCCCAGTCGCCGTTCTCTTCTTCTCCGGAAAAGCCAATGTCCCCAGCATAATCCTCTGGCTCGTCCGAAGACTGCTGATGCTTCTTTACCTTGATGTCCCTCTTGGCTTGCTAATATCAAATATCAATTACATGTTCTTGTATCAACACTCCACGGTTTACCTTGCTTGCAGGCTCAGAATTCAAAGACTTGCTGTATTTTCTCTTTGCTGCGAGGACCATGAAAGATGATGAAAAGATGGAAGAGATGTTTTTCTTTGGAGTGTGCACAAGATTACATGAATGAATTTTCAAGAGGCTTAGTGTGCAAATGGGGCCCCCCACACCCACACACCACACCTGTCAACTGCCATCGACTGCTTTTCATAGAAGGCTTTTTCCTGAATGCATCTTTGTAGTTGCCCTCTTTCATCGTGACCACTCCAGAACGAAAGAAAAAAAAAAAAAAAAGCTTTTTGACGCCTTCATTTCAAACGCTTCCTCTCTCTCTCTTTTTTTTTTTTTTTCTCAACCCTTCTTAATTGTAATACATTAGAGAAAAGATGCTTGTTCTTTACGAGACTGCTGCCGGCTATGCTTTGTTCAAGCTTGTTGATGATGGCAAGATAGAGAAGCCTGATGAGATCTTCAAGGATTTCGAGACTGTTGAAAAAGCCAATCAAGCGTAAGTGGTTTGCGAGTTTGAGTTGTGACATGTGTGGGTCTAATTGCAGTTTTGCGTGTAGTATCAAGCTGAAGGCTTTCAAGAAGTTTGAAAACACCACTGATGCTTTGTCTGCTGTTACTGGTATCGTTGAAGGAAAGATGCCCAAGAATTTGAAAAAATTTTTGGAAACCGAGATTTCCGAAAAGGAGATGAAGAAGGAAAAGCTGGTAATCAGTGATCCTAAGCTTGGTATGTTTTTTTATGGTTTTTCTTTTCTTAATTTTTGCAGATGGAGAGTTTTACGGCGATTCTAATGACTTTTGCAGGCTCTTCTATCAATAAAAAGTTGGGTATCAATGTTTTATCCGACTCCACTGTGCAAGATCTTTACAGAGGTATCCGTCAGCAATTCGAGTCTCTCGTCTCAGGTCTTTCTCAATCCGATCTCTCCGCCATGTCCCTCGGTCTTTCTCACTCTCTCTCACGTTATAAGCTTAAATTCTCCCCTGACAAGGTTGATACCATGATCGTCCAAGCTATTGCCCTTTTGGACGATCTTGACAAGGAACTCAATACCTATGCTATGCGTGTCAAGGAGTGGTATGGCTGGCATTTCCCTGAAATGACCAAGATCATTGTGGATAACCTTGCCTATGCCAAGGTCGTCAAAGCCATGGGTTTCCGCACCAACGCTCACGATATCAACTTTTCTGACATTCTTCCTGAAGAACTCGAAATTGAAGTCAAAGAAGCAGCCGAGATTTCCATGGGCACTGAGATCTCTGACGAGGATATCGAAAACATCTTTGCTCTCTGCGATCAAGTGATCAACATTACAGAATATAGAACCCAACTGTACGAATATTTGAAGAATCGTATGAACGCCATTGCCCCCAACCTTACTTCTCTTGTTGGCGAGCTCGTCGGTGCTCGTTTGATCTCCCACGCTGGTTCTCTCATGAACCTCTCCAAGCAGCCCGCATCTACCATCCAAATTTTGGGCGCTGAAAAGGCTCTTTTCCGTGCCTTAAAGACCAAGCACAACACACCCAAGTACGGTTTGATCTACCATGCTTCTTTAGTTGGCCAAGCTGGCCCCAAAAACAAGGCCAAGGTTGCCCGCATGGTCGCTGCTAAAGCTGCCCTGTCCCTTAGAGTGGATGCTCTTGGAGAATCTGAATCTAACGAGGTTGGCGTCGATGGTCGTTCAAAGGTCGAAGCTCGTATTCATATGCTCGAAGGCCGTGTCATTGCCAAAGCTAACAAGGATACTAGCATCCAAAACCAATCCAAGTTCAAGCTTAACAAGACCCAACAATACAGTGAGGCTGCCGATGTTGTAATGAGCGATGCTGCTCCTCTTAAGAGAAAGATTGAAGAAGTTGACGCTGAAGCTGGCTCTGAGGAAGAAGAGCCCAAGAAGGCCAAGAAAGAAAAGAAGGAGAAAAAGGACAAGAAAGAGAAGAAGGAGAAGAAGGAAAAGAAAGAGAAAAAGGAAAAGAAGGAGAAGAAGAGCAAGGATTAAATTATAGAATTCAAAAAGCAATCAAAAAAAAAATCATATAAAAAGGGACCATTATACATATTCTAAACAGCCAGTTTGGTGCTTCTTTTTCGATCTTTTTATATACATATAATCATCACCTACCACTCAATCCACATACTTTGTACGTAATCCTACAAACAAAATCCTCAAAACTGCCATTTTACTGTTGTCATTTCCCTCTTTTTTTAAAAAAAAATATTATTATACATAAATAAACGTTTAAAAAAACTCCAAAAAAAAAAGGAAACATCATGCCAAGATGATACGTCAATCAATAAAAGAGAATTTTTGATTCTGGTGTTTTAAAGATCCTTTTGAGGCAACTATGTTGGTAGGTACTGTACGACTATTAGCTATTTCCATGCATTCATCATAAATTTTATCAGTAAGCCATTAAAATCCATTTTTTGGGTCGCTACCAGCCATAATCAATAACCTATACCATACGAGTTATTAAGCTGGTTGTTGAAAACAGTCAAACTGTTCTCCTAGAATAGAGTTACACCGTACCACAAATCGAAACAACCCACAACCTGATCTTCTTGAATCAGAGAACAACCTACTTTATTAGATGCAGTGGACTTTGGCGTATCTTTTGGTACTAACTTTGTATCGTTTACTCGCTATTTATCCACATTCCAACGATCTTATACGTATCTGACAACTTTTTTTTCCCGTATTCGGTGAGCTCAAACTTCAAAATCGGAGCGTGCATTTGTTTGGCAATTTTGCAACATAAAATTACCATCAAAATAAATCCTGCTATCTGCTTTATTATCATAAAAAATTAGGCGCTTTTGTTGCTTAAATTGAGGCCGTACACTACCTTCAAAGTAGTACTTTCTGCTCACAAAGTGCGAATTAAACGAAGATGGAGAATTCCCTGGTGACCGAGTTTTCGCCGTACCAAAAATGCATTTACTCACATAACGAATTTTATCAAATAGTGTTTTTTTCTCTTTACAGTAACAAGATCCCTCCATCTAGATATTATCCTCTTCTTCCTCGTCACTGCTACTCTCGGGTCTCTTTTCTGCCAAGTCCAATACTTTTTTGTGTATGTCTACATCGTCCAAGATGCGTTCAGGATCGTTTCCGGGAATTTTAAGATGGGCTTTAATTATGTTTCGCATTATTATTTTTTTTTTATTTCCTATATCATTTTTAAATTTACTGCATTTTTCACAGCTTTACTATTTCCAAGGATTCTGACTCACCTGCTGCTGATCCTGGAATCAACTCTTCTAGCGGATCTCATGCTTCGTTGAAGGTTGCAACCTGGTAGTGCCGATGCTTCTTCTCGTGAGGCGCAAACAGCCACAATGAAGCCTGAGGAGATACGTCTGAAGAGTATTACAGTCGCTTTGCTCTTGCTATGCTGTAAGACAAGTTATTCGTCCAAAGACTCTACTTTGGGCGATACATTTCCTCTTGGGTTTTCCAGCCTATTGGAAAATCCAAATCAACACAATTCGGTGTCCATTGATCTCGTCTGCTTCCTCGTTGTCTTGGTGCAGATCTCCGTGAGTGGTTAATTGAGTACCGGAGGGTTACGTTGGGGTGAGACGTTGACCTGGGAGGTTATCAAGACTTCCATGGTGCTACGATATGGTGTTCCTAAGGAACAGCTTCGCTTGCCTCGGATTCGTGCTTTCCTAAACTGTTGCATCCGCAACGATGAGGTCGTGGACTCTTTCTTAGAGAGATTCAAGAAACTCCAAGTCAAGGCGGAGGTTAAAGACCCGTACGTTGTTTGTACGGTGCTCTTTGACTCTTTTCCATTGTCCTTTTGGAATGTGGTGTCCGTGTCAATGTCTCAGGTGCCTGAAAAGAAGTTCTATGACCCAGAGTACATGGTCAATGTTCTGCGCCGTATCGCACATTCTGTGGATACTAAGAATGGTACTCTGGTTCCCGACGGGTTGAAAAACCGTAAGCGTGGCCTAGACGAGGGAAATAGGCGCCCTCATAGTGATGATTTTGGGAAGGACAGCAAGAAGTCCAAGTGGGCTCCTGGTGGTTCTGGTGGCTGGTGGCTCTGGTTCGTCTGTTTCTGAGGGCAGACCAACGGGCAAACGTTGTTGGAAATGCAATTCCAACAACTGGTCTCGCCAACATGTTTGCGGGACGGGCATCAGATCCAAGGGATCTGCTAAGGTGTTGCGTGTGTTGTCATCGGCTTCTTCTCCTTCTTCTTCTTCGTATGTCTCTTCTGTTGACACCGCTGTCAATCTTGCTGTTCTGTCTGCTGCTGCTGGGTCTCGTAGTGGTGCTTCGTCTGCTTTTGCAGGTGATGTCGTTTCGTCTGATGAGGACGATGTTTCTTCTGGGTTGGCTCTGGATGAGCCAATGGAAGATGTAATTGGTCTTGGTGACCTGAAGGGTAGAGCTTCTACCCTCGTTTCGACAATGGCCAAAGTTTCGGTCAGAGATGATGCTGCTGCGATTACAGCTTTGAATGCTCAGGATTGTAAGTTTGACGTAAGGTTTAGCGCGGCTCCAGCTATGAAAACCAATTGCATTTGTGTTCCTATTGTGGTGCAAAATGTATTGTGCTTTGGCTTGGTTGATAGTGGAGCTACTTTTAGTTGCATTACTAATGAATTCTTTACGTTTTTAGGAGGGCAGTCAATATCGACGTTCTAGCCTGCTGCTGGTATTGTCCAGCTTGGACATGTCTCGTCTTCTGTATCTCGTGTGGGGTCAGTTGACCTTAATATTTTTTATAATAAAAATGCTGTAAAAAATGAATTTGAAGTTTTTGATTTTTATTCAAATGAGAATGTACATATTCTGCTTGCCCTTGACATTTTGTCGAAGACAGGCACCTGGTTTTAGTGGTTCAATCTCTGTTTTTCGGTTACTTTTGTTGTTTAAACTGATTTTACACATAACTTTTGATAGACAAATCACCCCGTGGAAACCAAGCTTTGCTCAAATAGCCCTGATTGTGCCTCTTTTAATCAAAGGTAAGCCAATCTATACTTTGCTTTTAATCAAAACCTATTAATGTTTACATTCCATTTTCACTTGAAATTTTTGTTTTTCGTTGATAACTTTACAGATGTTAACATTTTCATCAAAAGAAGTATTTTTATTAGATATCGCTGAATTTTTCCCAGGGTTGGTCTTGAAGATGGATTTGAGATAGGTTTTTATAACACTAATATGAGATAAATCACTGGATATTAGTAAGCTATTAACAAAATTGAGCAACTCCTTGTTTTTAGAGAACTGTTCAAAATTATCAAAATTGGGAAGATTCTATCGTTTTGGGAGCAAGAAGAAAGCACAGGAAAAAATCTAGATTACATTAACCATCTAGCATATTGGAAATACATTTGCTTTTGGATTCATTTATTTACATATCGCAGTACATTTTATAAGAGAATGAATTACAATGTGTTATCTTTCTTGATCAAAGGATCACTGCTTGATCTGGAATTTTGAGTGTTAGGTCTAGAAATATTATGTGCAGCTTCTTCATTGTCTTCCGTCTCAGCAGTAAGAGGAAAAATAGCAGGCGAACTGAGCCCGCTGTGCGCCATCTCCATTCGGTGCTGAGGCATCAAGTAATCACTGTTAAATCCATGCGAGCGTCTGCGCTCAGGATGGTGATAATACACTTGATGGATCGATTTTGTAGTACTTGATTTCGCGCCATCGCTTCCGCTACCACCACTACCTTCGCTATCTTGGCGATGAGGATCTCGTGAAATGGTTCCGCGTTCGATTTGATCCAATGTAGCATCGTCTGCATTATTCTGCTCGTTTTTCAAATGCTGTAAACGGAAATCACCTGCAGATGTATGCTCAGCCTTGGCGCTGGGTTGCTTGATCTGGCCTCGTTTAAACATGGAACGCAGAAGATTGATTTTGGGGTGAGCAGGTTTGACACTGGCAATAGAGACAGCATCGTCATGTGCCGTCTTGCGTGCTTTGGTGAAAAGTTTATCATCTCTTTGCTTGGATGCGCTTTTGGTTGCAGGTAGAGTGTCAGAAGCAGAATCCGCTGTCCTATTTTCACCTTCAATTCTTCGCAGAATTTCAGCCAAATGCTGTGCCAGATTGCCGCCACTACCATCCTGATGGTTATGGACGAAATCGGACTTGCGACGTCCTACGGGAGGTCTTCGGGCTTCTTCGCCCTTGACAGGCATTTTAACAGGCAGCCACAGTTGAGGCAAATAGCCGACTAGAAGAGGATTACCATACTTTTTAAGACCAGCATCCAAAAGACCAGGATTGAGTTGCATAGGCGGCTGACGATAATCAGTCGATTTATCAGGTGTAGCTTCGTAGTCGTCTTCATCCAATGCAACCTTTCGGTGGCGAGGGCGAAGAATAGTAGACTTGCTGTCAGTCTTGGAGCCAGTGGGGGCCAGCTGGGGCTTAAGGTTGACAGCTGACAGAGCGGCTTTCTTCCAACGGCTGCGAACTTCATTCTTCTTCTCCTCTTCTGCTTTTTTGTCCTGGATCATCTTGGCTTGTTTTTCAGCTTCATTCACTCGTTCGTCGCAAGATGAACCTTCTTCATCGGAATCTTCATCGTTGGAATCTTCGTCGTCTGACGTGGGCAACTTGTGCAGGTTATCCTGAAGCAGCTGCATGGGCAGATTATGTGCACTTTGGTAATAAGCTCTATTAAGAATATAACGGAATAGAAAAGTGATAAAGATGAGAGGGACGAGGAGACCGCCAAGCACATACGACCCTCTAATCAAGAAGAGGCCCATCATGGTCAATTGAAATAGAACAAGAGTAAATATAACACGAGGGATCACCATGGTCCAAAGTTTACCAGCGGCTTCGTAAGGGCGAAAGTAGACTAAGTGTAGAGATCATTAGTACATGTCTTTTTAGCAAATGCAAACGCTCAGAATTACCATATAAAAATTGGTATTTGTACACAACGTAAGTAAAACAAAAGTAAATTGTACCAAACAGCAAAACCAAGGGACACATGAGAGAGTATTCAAATACAATGGCAAATACTAGCAGAGGTGCAGGATAGCCAATTCCGTAATTGAAAGCCCAAGGTGCACGGTTTTCCGCATGATCTCTTGGCGTGCTGCAGAGGAACAAATGGTTGAAGCCACGAATGATGATTGCACCAAGCAGCAACAGGTTCAAAGGCATACTATCGAGAAATATGTAAATCATCCTGTCTAAAGAAAGCAATCCTTCTGTTATATACTTGCATTAAAAACCCTTGCAAAATAGTATAGTTGACAAAGAAGGGAGCAATCTAACTTATGGTGAGTGGCCCTAGAAATCTGATAAAATTTGTTTTCTTTTCTCAACTTACTGTAGGTAAAGCCTTGGCTAAAATTCGAGGTATTTCTTGGGGGTCGTTGGCAACCATGCTTAGAAGGGTGATTAGCGTTGAATCAACGACCGAGTACGATATCAAGGTCAAGAAAATCAAGAAAAAGTATTGCTTACTGAGTGTTGATTCAGCAATTGCACTTCGAGATCTTAAGCCCTGATAGTACCCCATGGCTAATTTACAATGACATTAATACAAACCGCTGCAAAACTATATGTGTGAAAACTTACTGTCAAAGAGCAAAGGCAAAACCGACGTAAAAATATTGAGGATTAGAGGAGGAATGAATGAGTTAAAGATCAATGCAACGGCAGGAATCGATTCCATACGTTCACCAAGAGAATTGTTCAATTTCTTGATGTTGGCAATACTGAGAAGTGCTGAGACGCCAAAGACAGGAACAAACCAAGTGAGACAGATCAAGACGGTGATGGCCCAAATAATCGACTCACGAACGATTCTTTCGCGGCCACGGATAGCAATTGCGCTCCACAACACATCTCTAGGCTCACAAGCCATACCGGTACGACATACAAAGGGCTCAGGGCTGATGGCAATCTGAGATGCAGTAATCTGGACATGTGTTTAGCCTAACTGATGCAATTGTATGGCCCTTTTTTTTACACTTACAGCACTGCTCATAGATTCAAAAGTGACAAAGGCGACATTGGTCATTTCAAAGTTGGGCGAGTTTCGTTGATCCATCACGACTTTATCCAAATCATCAAACAGCTTTGTGTAATATTCAATAGCGTCAACTTTTTTACCGCCTATTCCCAGAAATCCACCTACACGAGCAGTAGGCCGCTTTGATTTTGTGGTCTTCTTTATGCTGATTGGCTCGACAAGCCCTTTAAAAAACGTCGTATTGCCCAGTCTTTTCTTGAGCTTTTTCACTTTTACAGTGGAAGATCTCTCAGATCTATCATCCTCTTCTTCCTCATCACTGCTGCTCTCGGGCCTCTTTTCTGCCAGGTCCAATACTTTTTTGTACATGTCTACATCGTCCAAGATGCGGTCAGGATCGTATCCAGGAATTCTACACGGGTTACCCCAATATTTCGCATACGCTTTTTCCAAGTTGGTCAACGCTTGCGCTCTTTTTTTGATCATGGTATGCAATCGGTGGACTGTTCGTACGACATAGCAGCTTTCGACGGGACCAATCCCCAAATTCTCGTAGTAATCCGCCAAGCTCTGATCAGACCTCAAGTGGTCGGGAATGCCAGTAACAATGACAGATCGAGAAACCATGGATTTCGACTGCTTCAAGAGATACTTTGCCCGAAGGTAAATGTAGTCATTGTAGTTTTGGTTTAAAAAGTAAAATGTAATGAACGTAAACACATACGCAAAAACGAGATAAGCGATAATTTTGTTGGAGTCATTCTCGATAACTGAAATCGACACCCTCTCAAGTGCTGTCGTAGTGTTGCCCAAATGTGTGTAATCCGAAGTCATGGTGATTGGTATAAATACGACAAGGCCAAAGAATGTGCAGACGGCAAAGATTTTGATGCCCATAACTACAAACTTCAACATCTGTTTGTTGTCGCGCATAAGTTACACATGTCCCTTTTTTCTTTTTCTTTTTTTTTTTTTTTTACCAGCAAAGCATCCAAGCCAACATTAATCAGCATTTCTTCATCACTGATTTTTAATAAAGGCCATATCCAACCAAACAAAGATGTCGGCAATTCAGGTGGTTTATGTCTACAACAAAGGTTGATTTAATATAAACACTTTCGCAGTAGCAAGGATGCGTGTATCACGTATTTTACCGTTTCATGTTTGCTCGAGGAGAAAACAACACTGGTACTCTAATCAATTGTTGAGATTTCGATGCTGATTGGGAATCAATAATGGGCATTTACCTTGTTCTGAATATACAGAAGATGAGGAAGAAGATTATGCCAATTATGACACATATAGTAAATTGAGACCCAATATTGGCCGTATGTCTGGCATCGTCTAGATATTTCTCTCCTATACGAAAATCCAAGTCAAAGCCTGGACCTTTGGATTGTGTTGGAGAAGGTTCTTCTGACGATGTGGCTGTTGATGTGAATTGACTGCTGCTGGTAGCCGACGCAATGGTGCTGGATATATTGTTGGATATAATCGATGATATTGTTGGGGATATAATGGAGGACAAACTCGCAGTTATCGTTGAACCTGACGGTTCAAGCGTAACTGACATTCCTTAATTACAAATTGGCAAGGAGAACAAGAAGAGAAAAAATGAACAAGAATCATTTAATGTATTTTATGTGATCGCAATCGTCCCTCAATCTCAGCCCATCACATAAATTATGAAAAACCAAGCATCATCGTCATACAGAAATTGGTCTATGACCATTTTGTAGTTTCCAGCCGAAAGGGTGTATTCCTGTTGCTCTCATGTCACTTTTCTCTTATTTGTTTCTTGCGCTAACAGCTATGGCTTCTTTCAACAGCTTGCTTTTCTAGCATGGTTTGGAACCCTTAGAGTGGTGGCTTTCATCCTAATTTTACCTTGGTACGATTAAAACTCATGTTTAAAAGAAACCCACTCATGTCAGATGACTTGATTCAGTATACCTCCATTGTCTGATAGCGCCAAGGGGTTTTTTTGATCAATTCAACATGCAAAATCATGACATTTGGTTTAGTAAAAAATGCAACGAACAAGGAATTATTTGTGTGAACCAGAAATGTGAAAATATACAAGATTGGGAACTGAGAGAGGATGATATTTTCTTTTCAAAATGATATATTGATGAAATCACCACTAGTCATCGCAGGGACAAGTATAAACTAAGAGGACTATATTGTTGGCCATTGCTATGTATAGTTTAAAGTTTGAGACCATGGCCACGATTGGATTAGATTATGAACCATGTAACTATCATAAAATGATCACGAAACTAGGGTAATTCAACTTTTGAATGTTAAATTTGACTTTTTGTTGCATTATCAGAGCATGTATGACGAAATCCAATATGCCGTAGTAAGCTAAATTACTTTATAACATACTTCGCAGAGCCAAGTTGTGTGGTCTACTCGTTACTCAGTACCCCTACAATCTCCTTTATTGTTATTTAATGAGTTCTATTCATTTTTATCTTTCCGGGCCAAATCTTGCCATTATTGAATATATCTACATAGTCTTCAACAATTTAAATACGAACACCCAATAGTTGTCTTGGCATATACGTTTTTGATGATCATAAGGATAAGGATAATATTATTATGCTATTTTATATTTGTAAGTTGAGCCGAGCTTTGGATGTGAACTTGAATCTATCAATTCTCCTGAATTAATTCAAACTAGAAAAAGTTTTGGAGATACGGAGCAACAATGATTCCGCCGCAATTCTGGATTTTTCAGCCGTTAACATTGCCAAGTAGCTAACTCACTTCCTATGTTGGCAAAATTTTCATACAGGTCGCCATTGCTATCGTCGATTGAGGCCATGTTGTTGAAAAATATCAAATGAAAATGGCTCAAGGTTCAACTGATTATTGCATTTATTTTCTACTTGGATAAATTTCTGTAAATAAATCAAATATTTGCAAGAAATCTTTTTGACAGGAAAGTAATAAAGATCATAAAATTTGTTCGGGAACCCCAGATTGAGCAGCTGATCTTGTGCAATTATTCCAAATGCACATATGTTTTCTGAGGAATTTTTATTCATTGAGTCTGCTACAACTTTTTTTTTCTTTTTTATTCCCCGGATATATCCAAGCTTTGGAAACCTTTTTTTTTTTTTTTTTTTTTTTTTTTT
>MU619255.1:263082-285891 GCA_025201805.1 Parasitella parasitica
AAAAAAAAAGCCTAAAAATGTGGGGTGGGGTAAAAGATTTCGTCCAGGCACCAATTGTACTCAAATGGTATAAAGTATAAAAAGCTACTGATAGAACCGGGCCTTTCTTTATCCCTCTCTTTTCTTTTGTTAATCCCTTTTGTTTGCTTTCTTTGTATAATCCTCTCCTTTTTATTAGATACGAATTATACTCATAAATCACCATTGCCGTACAACCAATTCAAAATGAGGCACGCTGTATTATGTGATGAACTAGATAATATAACTCAGTCATACGATTACGGTATTGTGCCTGGCTCGGCAACTGTATTTGTCAGAGACGAATTGAACAACATTGGAAGACTGGATTTGACATTGCTGGAGGGTGTCATGATTGTAGTGGAGGTCTCTGAAGAAGGATATAAGGTAGAACTTAGTAAGATTAAGGTTGTGTGGGAGAATATACGGAGTTGAAACTAACACCTATTACCCAAAGGTGGGATCATGTTCACCACTCTCAAGCACAAGTACTGCACTTGCTACTGCTCAGATTGTGCAAAAAAACCTTGAAGTTCCATTTGAAACCATGGATAACTTATTAATGGCTATTTCACCCATGTTTCGCGAAAGGTTTCAACAAGCACTTTATGATAAATTAGAGAGTGTTCATCGACACCAACAACAGCCATCGACAATGTCGACATCTATGCCAACAACAACAGCCGAAACGTCAATACCACCATTAGCATCAGGTTCTTCATTTCAGCAGAATTCTACTCCACATATATTATTACAGCAACCTTCATCATTACAAAATACGCAACCTCCAATACAAGATCACTCTGCATTAGATATAACTACTCAAGATTTGTTTGATGATATTCATAATTGGCTGCATCAATAAATAAACGAGAGTGGGGAAGAGACAAGGAAAAGTTTGATTTTCAATACACGAATATACATGTGATATTAATTTTAGGTCTAATATGCATTTTTTTTAGCAATAATTAAGTTCTTGATGTGTATTCCTTTTCACTTTCTTTGCATTTGGCATATAACAGCTCGAGTTTCGTGGATTTTCTCTCGAAGTTGATAATTCAAGGGAAAGAGCAAAATACGATGTCAGGAAACATGAAGAATGATAGTAATGATCATTGCAAAACATTATTTATCCAGTAACAGGATCACGAAGTTCGTTTACTGCGCACATAAAACAACATTTGAGCAAATGCGTTTACGCAATTTCGAGTATCCTTAAATCGATATAGTTATGTTAAATGTACGTGTGCTAATTGCGCCCATATACATTATATACGTATTTAGTATTCGGATTTTACCGACTAAATTGATTTTAAGGCTTTCCAGATGATTTTTGGTAAGAAACCTATGTTCATTCTTTGTTTGCACATTTGCTCCTAAATCAAACACATTATCACACTCAAGTCATAGTACTCTAATGCAGTATCAAGTACCATTTTCAAATCTAATGCCACTATACAACTAGGCGGTTGTATGAAAACATTAGAGTCAATGTCTTTAGTGTTTTGCAAGCGTCATGAAAGATTCACATTCTACCGTTGACATTACAACCAAATTTAAAATGTGAGTGCCGCACACAGTTCGTATATTTGACACTGATGTCATTCTCATTTATTTCTTTCGATACAATCAAGATCTTTGATACAAAAAATGGTCAAATTAATAAACGTTATCTTTTAATATGTATCTTGTTCTTAGAATCCCATATTAATTACGACATGCACATGCCAGCTTGTCCATGTCGAAGAATCTACCGTTTACCATTTTCTCTCATTTGCATCCGGCTCGGACATTTTGTCAAAATAATCGCAAAAAATATTGCAGACAGCGAGATTCGAACTCGCGCCACTCTCGTGAATACGACCTGAACGTATCGCGTTAGACCACTCCGCCATATCTGCCAGATATCATCTCAACAAAATAAGTTTTAATATATCCTAATTACAATAAACTTTATCACGTGATCATGATTTACATTACCCGATGTATCTCCCAGTAACCATGGTATTAAAGAGACTATTTGTTTTTGTAAACCACAAAAACTAAACTACCAGATTCACTCACTATTTTCATTAGTTTTTTATATTCATAAAGACTGTTAAAAATTTTAACTATTCACAAATAGTCTATAATATCTATTTTGATAAGAAAATGCCATCGTTTTATACTAGATTATATCTCTATTGTAACACTATTTGTCATTATGGTTAAATATTGAACTTGGCATGTAATACCAAGTTAGATACTTGTTATATTGTACATAAATAGCTTATTTCTTGTCAGTGTGTACAAAAAATTACCAATATAATAGCTGCTTAATCTCATGTCTTTCTGACACAACAAAAACTCACTTTCATTAGCATCGTATTTCGTATCTACATGTAAAATAACTAAACCCAAATTTTGATGGCAATCTTGGCTTTTTATGCCAGAACGTAATTCATGTAAAGGTGATGGGTCTTTATGTGGCAATTTTTGGTTTACTTGCATCCAAACTCAACAATAAGCGTTTATTTGCAAAATAGCTATTATTTCCCAATGAATTAAGTAAAGAGACCACAATAAAATAGAATCACGGTGAACGTAGGATCTTTATTATCAAATAAAAGGAAATCAAAAACTCTGGTCTTGAATTTCTTTCTTATTCATAGACCCCAATTTCATCTGTATGTCATTTAAATGGTATTAGAGAACCTGTATTAACTATTATCCTAATAAAGCGCAACCTTTTAAACAATTCTAGCATTATAATAAAAATAAATAAGCTTAAGATTAAAAGATTACACAAGACTTTTACTTTCACAATAAGCCCAGGTAAGTCTGCAAAAATCTTGAAAGTAGAATTCCTCTTTGAGAAGCTCCGAATATCTGAATAAAAGACATTGCGGTTCTCTTCATACTAAGATGATGCAAACCCCACATTACACCTTAATAAATTATGGGTGTGATGAGCTACACAAAATGTCCTTCTTCATCGAATAAAACGATATTCAGATGCTATTCCAAGGAATCTGATACTAGGTTTTTTCTCAGATCCCATTGTCCTGGTTTTTAAACGTCTTAATACACTTCCATTTGAACCTCCAGTTAATAGGCAAAAACTGACATCCACTGCATAAGACTTTTGATCTAGATTTAAATATAATACATTAGTTAGTTTGTTGATTTCTATTGTTTGGAGGATTCTCTTGGGATGTTTTGTGCCGCAATTCTAAAAGGAAAATTCTATGGCATTCTATCGTATCGGCCATACCTTTGTTATCTTATCTTGTGACATACCATCTATGCCATATATTTCACCCAATCAAATAAGCTCATTTCTGCCTATGGGTATATTTGCATAGTCCAAAATAATCATATATGCATCCAATCAATCTAATTCATTTAAATGTTTGTCATTTTGGCGTACTTTAATGAACTATTATACGTAAGAAATTCTTTATTACAGAAATATATTATTATTTGCAAACTAGATCAATGCTGTCTAGACTTGGTCAACAACCCAATACAAGCTTCGATTGCTATATTTTATTTGAAGGTGTTATTAATTCCTCCGATGGCTATATTTGAAAATCCCAAAAGAAAGCTTTGCTGCGGAACAAATCATGATACAGTACAATAGATTTGCCTGTCAAGATAAATTTTGACATTTCAAATATGAACTTTAAATCCACTATAAGATGTATTCGGTGACAATTATATCCTTCTAGTTTATTGTGAAATTATACCATAGTGTTTAAAGAGAAGCGAATCTCATATTGCTTCCTATGACTCATTCCTTTCCAGCTGACATACTCGTCCACGTAGGTAACCATGGTAACAAGGTAACACTAGGTTGTCCTTCCCCGTCACTGTGCCTGAGAATGTATAACGATCTGACATATTGTCATCTATTCGATTATTCATCAATATGGGACGGTTTCGCTCCTGATGCTGCATATATAAATATAAGAGCAATGTAGATCTTTTATTTTTTTCAAACCTAATTTCTTGAATCAAAAAATGCCTCTCCCAAATTATCACATAATCCCATCAGCAACAGCGAAAAAAGAGGTTTTGAAGGTCATTTTAGATGAGCCTCGTCTTTACGTCGAAGAATCATTGGGATCAGTCATGGTTCGAGGTGAAGTTATAGTCAATTTCCCTAGAGATACTCAAATACAAGGTCCCATTGAATTATTGTTTGAGGGTATTCAACGATTTCAGCCATGGTCATGTAAGTTTTTGTGTTGTGCATGATTCGTTTGATAAGAAACACTGATAGATCTCATAGTGATCATGCGTGGTGCACCGACTGGCTCTTCAATTGAAACCAAACTACAGGTTGTTGAGTTGTCACTATTGCCTCCAAATTCCAAAGGAATAATGCCTGCTGGCACACAGCGATTTCCATTTGAATTCCCAATTCCTGCTTCATTACCTACATCAGTGTATATCAAAGATCGACTCGAAATCTTTTATCAGATGAGCGCGACTCTTTCCCGCTCATCTCGAAATGACATTGATAATAATGACGCTCTAGTAAATCCTATCCATTGGGTAGATTGGGCTCGTCGAAATACTATATTTAAAAAGAAGTATACTGCCTGCTCACCGTTAAGAATTGTTCGTGCTATGGAATCAATTGTTTCAAATGGTTTACCGGCGGTAACAACAACAGCAGCAACAGCAGCAGCAGCAACCACAGGAACAATATCAGCAGTAACTTCCAATACAAACACACCTTTATCATCATCAAATGCAGAACCAACAGAAGAGTCTGAAGCGGAGACTGCCAGTATACCAATTAGTCAACGTAGCGTGCAGCCATGGAATCGACGTGGCTTGGATGCCTATCAAGGGACGTACGACGAACAGCATGATCAGCTGGCCTCATCATTTGCAGGCCGAGCTTCGGGCAATCTAAATCAGCCAATTCACACTTTGAGTGGTGTCGAAGGAATTCGATACAAGATTAGCGTTGATCGTACTGCTATTGCTCTTGGTACAAGTATCGGTGTTGAATTAATGATTGAGCCTGTCTATACAGATGCTGTCATCAAATCTGTTCTCCTTAAGGTCGCTGAAACTCGTAGATATGCCATGAAGGTGCCTGCTGGCCATACTTGGGACAGCAATACGCCTGAAACCAAGAAAATGAATGAAGCGGTTACTTTGGTGCTGAAATGGGCCGACGGCTATCAATTTGAAGACGAAGAAGACGAAAGTCGTGTCCACAAGCAAAGCAAGTCTTCTTCCTCCAACAAAAAAGGTGAACGGTATCTTCATCAACGTGTACAGAATAGCCAATATTTAGCTTATTTTGATCCGCCATTGCCTGGCTGTCCTGAAGGCAAGCAATTTCTCAACAGTACGTTTGACAAGAAGAAGAAATTCGTTGGCGAAATGCAAGAACATGAAGCCTCTTCCTCTACGGCTGATCGAGATATGGTCAATCTCAAGGAATTAAATCAACCTATCAAAGTGGGCGAGTATTTCGGTGGTCGCTTTGTGGTACCTATGCCAGACTGCTCCCATATTTTACATCCTAGTATGGACTATGAGTCTATCAAAATTAGTCATTGGATGCAACTGGTTGTTAGCATCGAAAGCAACGGGAAAACATTTGATCTGCTCTTAGAATCGCCTGCTCGTATCTTGGATTGCCGTTTAGTAGCTGATGATGAGTGTCAGACGGTTTTGCCTCCTCCTCCATCCTACCAGCCAGGCGATGGTCATCTTTATCATGAAAATAATTGGTCACAAAGCACTTTTTGGGAGCAAAGAGAACCCATTACCTTTGTCTCAGGTTGGGGATCTTGTGTGCCTTGTCCCTGTGAATACAAGAAATTAAAAGCGGTGAATGCATCGAAGAAACCTCCTTCTAGACTCCAAGTAAGATACGGTACCACCACAACCAGTCCAAGCAACGGCAAAGGCAGTGGCAACAACAACAACAACAATAATCAAAATAATGCTGACAGTTGTCCCTCATCTCATTTGCCTGAATGGGGACCACCTCCTTGCTACTCTGAAGATTGATCTGGACCCATCCCCCTTTATATTATTACTCTAAACTAATGCTATAACAACGATAACAGTAACATTCATAAATGTACTTCTATCGGCTATATATCTCTGCGCAAATGTAAATACTGATTTTTGAATAAATAATGTGCCAATCTTTTATGCACCAAATCCACTTTTCGCCTCTCCTGACTCATCCTGCTGTTAGTAACGTTGCCAAGGAGTTCCCCGAAAGCGATAAATAACATCATCTTCATTCATCGCTTCTCCCTTCGCAACCCCCTGATGCATATGCATACACTATATAATCCGAGGTTTACGACAACTCTTTTTCATTCAACTCTTTACATATTAATTCACAAAAAGATGCCATCAACAAACAATATTATTATTCTTCTCTCTGTCCTTTCACTGTTATTTGTTGTCAATGCTTTTAAACAAAATAACGATATTGCTCCTCTTCAGAGACTCAGTAAGAGAGAATGTGGGTTCAATTGCCAAAATCAAGATTCTTGCAATTCAAAATGTGGAAAACATGACGAAAGCTTGCACTTGGGGCTCTATTTTGGTGTCTGCCATCGTGGTATTTGCTTCTGTGGATGGATTCCTGAAAATTAATTCGCTGTGATGTGGGCCTTGCACACATGCTTTGCAAGCGACAAGTTCCATTTAAGCAAGCGACAATATTTCACCAAATCATACTGCCTTGTTGCTTTAATGGAGCTTTTTATGTAGCTTTAAAAATAACTAATAAATTCACTAGCAAAAAAAAAAAAAAAAAAGAGCACAAAGATGTAATATAGTTGTTGGGTAAAAAAAGTCATATGTGATGGTGTTGAAAGTTTGGCGTACCGATTCTTACTAAATCCTCAAACAACACATCTTTGCTTTGGTTTTATTAGTCTTTCTCCCAAAATATAAACAAATACGTTAACAGTATAACAATGAGAATAGTCTAAACTCTGTAGCTACGACTTTCGTTGAAGATGTGCTAGGAACACTAATAAATCGATACCAATCCCAGTTATCCCACAAAAAGTCGACCAATAACAGTTTACTGCAAAAACATGCACACCAATTAAATAAATGTACTCCTCTCTTTCTCTCCTCGTCGTTTTTCTCAGTCAACTTATATATAAATGAAAAGATTCGAAACCACGGCAGAAAACAAACCGGGAAAGGGGATTGTGATATGTTCCTGCTACAATGAACGCTCCAAGTTCGAACGTATACATGCCCAGTATCCACTCAAATTTATTCCTACCACGGGGCATGCAGATCGTTTGGCAGTAGTGTACATGTTGAGCTACGGTGGTGGGGTCATCAGTGGTGACACTTTTTCAATCGAAATGACGGTCAACACAAATGCCATTTTGCTACTAATGACACAAGGCAATACCAAGATCTTTAAAGATCGTGTGCACCAGAGACTTTGGCTGGCATCTCTACAGCAACAGCAATCCAGTGTGCCTACCATTTCGTTTTCCAGTCTGTTGCCCTCGTTAGATACCATTACAGGACTATTTAAGACACCAGAGCCGCCCAAAAAAGTAGCACCTTCAGTACAAATCATCAATTCCATGGTAACAGCGCAGGCCACACTATTAGTGATCCCCGATCCAGTGACCTGCTTCCGCGATTCATCATTTCAGTCAAAACAGCTCTTCGAATTACAGGACGATTCATCGCAATTAGTACTGCTGGATTGGTTTACAAGTGGTCGTATTACTCGAGGCGAGAGCTGGTCTTTTCGCCATTACTCCAGTCGCATCGACATCAAAATTGCTGGAAAATGGGTCATCAAGGACGCCATGGTGTTGGAAGACGAACAGTACATGAAACGTTTGGATCCCAGAGTAGAGGATGAAACAGCTTATGCTGCCCGTTTGAAGCCGTACTTGTGTTTTGCAACTTTGGTCATCATTGCAAAATCAAATGGCTCGTTAATGAAGAGTGTGGACCGAATCCAGCGGAAATCTGAGGAAATGAGATTGTTGCCACTGACGCTGAAATCAGACGAGGATAGAAAAGTGCTGTGGTCTGTGAGTCCTATTCTCAAGGGCAGAGGTGTGCTTGTGCGTGTGGCTGGCATGACAACAGAGCAAGTGAGGGATTTTGTCAAGCTAGAGTGTCTGAAGGAAGGGTTAGTTGGGATCATTGGCGACGGCATGTTTAGTAAAGTGCTTGTGTAAATAGCCCTTCAATAAAAGGATGATAGACTTATTATGTAAAAATATAATGACGTCTGGTGACCTTGAAAACGCTGTGGTAAAACTTGTATCAAATATGTCCTGATCAAAAGGACGCGACTGGTACAAGCAATCCAAGCGATTCGGTTAATTCCAAGCAAGCGTATGCTGTGATCTGCCCAATTTGAGATGAGCCAATTCAAAATAAGCCGTCTACAAACACTGCTATATTTATGGAGATGGAGGTATGGAGTCTTAGGGGTTGCTAATGAGACTCGGATAGGTCTGTTCTCAATTATGCAGCCTTTGCATTTCGTTCAACGCATGAAGCTGGTCAAGTCGATGGTTAAACTCGACATACTCGTAGCCACGAGGCTGTGTTTTTCTGGGGATTTTTCATGGTTTTTACTGATCTGCAGAAACCTACATTGGTTGAAAAATGCGCTATATTATTATAGTTTCAACAAAGGATTTCCTTTGCCGGTATGCTGGTGGCCGCACTTGTTACCAGTAGTTGCTCAGAACCACCCATAGCTGATGTCATAAAGAAATAACGAGTGTCTGGGCTGTCTCTTCTCTATTATTACCTGATGTTAGTAAGCAGCACATCATTATACATGTAGACACGTTTGTACCTTTTGTCAATCAAACTACCTCCTGAAGCCAATTTAATCTAAATGTGCATGATGCCTTTCCGTTAAACTTAAAGTGTACCTTGTGCAGCTGATATCGAACTGATGGTTTTGAAAGTAATTATTTCTTTATACGTCTGCATAATCCAAAGACACACCTACGATCTCGACTTGTTTCGAATCATTTCAACTACTACATCAAACATGCAAACGAAGCCAAAGTCGCTGGAAATAGGCCACGTCCGGATCTTCCATCCTATTTTATAAACATACATTTACGGTTTTATTTAGTCTATTTGAATGCACCCAAGCAAGCCAATGCTAATGTGGTCTTGCCGTGCTGGAATGTTAAGAAACAATAGGAAAAGAGGCGTCTAATGTCTGAAACACAACGTCTGTTTGTTACAGCCATTGGCACAAGAACCGATTGAGCATGTATAGTATGTTGAATTGGCTAGACGAGGCCTTGATCTTTCATGACCTGATAAGCTTACAAAGTGAGTATACAAAAAAGAATAGACTCAATTCATTTGCTTTTACCTGATACATGGTAGCACCAATCTTGGCAGGAGAGGGAGTAACTACAACTCCTGCTCTCTCAAGTGCCTTGACTTTATCACTTGCTCCTTCTTTTCCACCAGATATGATTGCACCAGCATGGCCTATG
The DNA here is from genome assembly GCA_025201805.1 of Parasitella parasitica. NCBI lineage: Eukaryota > Fungi > Mucoromycota > Mucoromycetes > Mucorales > Mucoraceae > Parasitella > Parasitella parasitica. The sequence continues at coordinate 272,595 of MU619255.1, forward strand.
TATCCATTGATATTGGCAAGTCAGCAAGGCAAAAATCAAATAAAAATACCCATTCGACGTCCTGGAGGCGCCATCATGCCAGCAATGAACGAAACAACAGGCTTTGGCATGTATTTTTGTTTGAGGTTGTAGTCTTTTAAAAACGCAGCAGCGTCTTCTTCAGCTGAACCGCCAATTTCTCCTATTAGAACAATACCCTCAGTGTTTTTGTCGTGAAGCAGCACCTTTAAAACGTCAATAAAGGTAGCGCCATTCAGAGGGTCACCCCCAATTTCAATGCACAGCGTTTGTCCAAGCCCAGCATGGGTTATTTGTTGCACTGCTTCGTAGGTCAACGTACCTGATCTAGATACGACGCCTATTTTACCCTGTCGGATGATGCTGCCGGGCATGATGCCGATTTTACACTCGCCAGCGCGGATCAATCCAGGGCAATTGGGCCCTACCAGACGACTTTTGCTTTGCGTCAGCAACGCTTGCTTGACACGCATCATGTCACGTATGGGAATGCCTTCTGTAATAGCCACAATGAGTCCGATATCGGCCTCAACAGCTTCCATAATGGCCTCAGCGGCAAACGGTGGTGGTACGTATACAACAGACGCATCTGGCTTGGTTTCATTAACAGCCTACATCTGCATTTAGTATTTTTGGTTGACATATGCGTGCATTTGCTTGCCTTCTGTACTGAACCAAATACTGGTAGTCCTAAATGTGTTGTACCAGCCTTTTTGGGTGATACACCACCGACCATCTTGGTGCCGTATTCGATAGCTTCTTCCGAATGAAATGTGCCCTAAATGTTTACATGCATATAAGCTGTGAATGTCACACATGCATGATCCCACAATACAAGAAAGTCTACTTGTTTACCAGCAAAGCCTTGACTAATAACTTTAGTATTTTTGTTCACTAGCAAGTTCTTCAATGTAGATTCGTAGCTGCTAGTGGTTAATTGCCTGACTAAACTCCAGTGTGGTTAGACGTATGTATAACAGCATGTTTCATCCAAGTTTGTACTACTTTTATTAGCCTGCTTGATTGAATTCTTGAGCATTTCGAGTTGAATTAACAGCAAAAACAACGAATGAAGAGACTAAAACATGCAAGGACTTATCTCTCTTTTTATTTTGAAACATGAATTGATATGGTAAAAGACAGGTTTCATAATTACTTTCTAGCTAATAAAGTTGCCAACTGATCGCTGTCGTTGCTGTATCTTGATTGCAGATTTGCAGTGGCTGTCGTCGTTGCAGTGGATGACGACGATGATGCTGATGAGGATGAAGCTGAAGAGGATGAGCCACCGGTACTGCCATCATTGTTGCCTGCATTGCATGTGCCATTGTCATCTAAATATGGCTTCTTGATTTCGTCTGAAAACGACACTCTTCGCTGATGCTGCCTTGTCGACTTTATTGTTGGCTGCTCTTTGGCTTCTTTCCGAGCTGCTTCTTGTAGCATGGCACATTTGAACTTGTAATTAATGTTGGCTCGACTTCTTAAGAACATAAAAAACTCTGATAGCTTGGAGAAATCCCAGTCTTTTGTGAACTCTTGTATAAATCTCTCCCTCTTTTTGATGCATGTTGTGTACGGCGCAGAAATCAGAATTGTGGTGATTAATGTAGCTGTGAAATGGGTCGCCCACTGTAGCGTTAATTTCCTGAGGAGCTTGGCCCTTTTTACGTCACCTAATAGTTGTTTAATTGTTTAATGTTTGCAAACGCAACGAAACTATCAGTAAATACCTTCTTCATCAATCCAGTCTGCTGTCACATGTCTCACCAATATGCTAGTAGATTCCCATCGCCAATCTGTGGATAACCATTCCAGTGCGTTTATGATCCTTTCCAATGGATAGTCGTTTGCAATACGATGCAAATAAACAGATGTGACCAATACGTTTTCTTCTGATTTCAGCCATGCATGAAATGTTGCATCATAGTTTGAGTCCATTTTCTTGATGTTGGCTGATACGTCTTTCCAGCAATCTGATGATGATGGTGATAATGTGGACGTTGCAGTCGCAGCAGGTGCGGTATCTAATTGGTGCACAACATCAATAAACAATCTGTGCTCTGTTTTCTTCTCTTTTTCTCGAACTGTACCTGTCCTCTTTTTAGACCCTGCCCAGTCGCATATTTTCTCTCTTCGAGGCGTAGTATTCAGTTGCGTCGAGAAAATAAAAGACATATTGATATATTATGGCAAGGAAACAAAGAAAAAAATAGGAAAAAGGGGTAAAAGGGAAGGAAAGAGAGAGAGAGATATATATAAAGATATCCTAATACTGCTCCCTCCATACAACGGGTCTCGAAATCATTAATAAATATTGATGTAAATCATGAGTAACAATTGGATTCAGGGGCACTTCTAAATCCCAGGTTAACCAGTGGTTCCAGTGGTGCGGTTACCTTGTTTCCTTCCTTCACTATTGAATCAAAACAGATATGAACACAGATGTTCTGATTATATCTCCAAGAGCTAGAGTTCTTGATATACACACAGTTGATTCAGTATGCTGATGCGGAAATGGTTCAAATTTACTTTTAAATTCCACAAATAGCAACATGCAAATGTAGTGCTGCACCAAAAGCCAATATAACAAATGTAAAAAGGAGCAAGAAATATATATATAGTATATTTAGTTAAGTGTAGTCAAAATATCACAAGAGCGAAAGGAAGCCTTTTTATCCTTGACCATCTTTTTGACGAAAGCATTCTACCGGACTCTTCGATATCTTTGCAATTTTGGACTAATAATTTGCGAATGTATTCAGCCATTCCTTCTCTGTTAACTCTTTTTTGTTGTTGCGCCTAATATCCAAAGTAAGTTTGTTGCTCCAGCGATAAGGCACTGCATAATGAAAATGTTCTTCGGCAAACACAATTATTGTGGTCGTACGCGGGGTATTTGCATATATTATATGCACTTGTAGGTGATAGAGTTCATCGGCCTCAGATCCTTTTTTTGTTTAATCAAGCAGACTCAATTATAGCATTGGACAAACCCCTCTCCCCTTTTTTTTGAATAGTTCTTATCTCCTTGATTAGATGAATATTGGCGTCGACGCTGTTAGGAGATGGTTAACTACGTTTGACTATAGTATTGACGTCAGTAATCAAGCGTAAACATATTCTAAATAACAGCTATTCGTTTTTACATAGTTGTTAAAAAATCTATCCAAAATTGTATTTGGTTGTTAATCCAGCCATTTCCAGAGTATATACTCTTATAGAAATCTTGGCTAGGACCATTTTGATACTCTCAAGGCTGCCAGACACTGTAAAATACAAAGCGCATATGTACCAAATAACATTAATCACTTGCATTGTATCCAAAAAAAAAAAAGCCGAAGCAGCTATTAGATCAAAAGTTATTGATCACAATAACCAATGCTCCTCTTTAAAAACATCAAAATGTCCAAAAATCACAGATTTTAGCCGCCTATTATTATGATATCTAGATCGATAGGTCATTATAAAGGTATACCTTTAGGTTCTAAAATTTACTTTTGGTATTCTGTTTCTTTTGAATTAACTTCTTGAGTTTCTTGTTATATTTGATTGACAATGGAGCTAACGTTGATGAAGTTGCTCAAACTAGAATTGTTGTCATCTCCAATATACAATGTACATGTTTTATCGTTGTTCTTTACATTATAAAAACTGAGAGTATATGATATTGCATATTATTTACTTCATGTTGTTAACTTCATGTTATTTATTATTTTATTTTATCTTGACTTGCAGGCTGTATCAAAAGAAACTGAGTTTCAATTGATTTGTGGCCAAGATTTCTTTTCTGGATCGATTTGATCGTTCCATTGACGATTCTGCTTCTATCAACACAAATTAATACATTAACCTTGAGTACATCTCTAAGCTTACTAGTGGGTAATTTTATGATTAATCCACTGGTATAATTTTTATTAAAAAATATTGCTTATATATTGAGATATCTCTAAAAAACCCCAAAACCGATTTTTTAAAAAAAGGTGAGTATTTTACATATAGAACATCAAAACAAAAGCTTTGAGGCAATGTAGTAGTTTGATAAAGCTTATTTGAGCTTAGAAACACTATAGTAAAAAATGCTGATTTTGGGGTCAAAAAGCATCAAACGTCCAAACCTCCGTTTTTGACGCATACTTGCAAGGCAAATTTTCAACTTTTTCATCGATTTTCAAAGTATCTCCAAATTGGCTAAAACTAACATATGTATAATATCCTAATCATAGATGATGATTGAGCATAATTTTGAGCTTACAAACGGTCTAGGATTCATAATAACAGGCGGCTAAAATCTGTGATTTTTGGACATTTTGATGCTTTCAAAGAGGAGCATAGGTTATTGTGATTAATAATTTTTGATCTAATAGTTGTTTCGGCTTTTTTTTTTTTGGATACAATGCAAGTGATTAATGTTATTTGGTACATATGCGCTTTGTATTTTACAGTGTCTGGCAGCCTTGAGGATATCAAAATGATGTTAATCTCAATATTTTAGATGTATATTAATTTAAAAAACAAGATATCTGTAGCCAGATCAACAAGTAGATTTGTTTTCTCGATGGAATTCCATTAGACTTTGAAACGACTACCTTTCTTCGAGTGGAAATGGCAATACCTGAAGACACTGCTTCATTTTGGATAAAATAAGTGGCCGGGCCATGACAAAGAAGCAAAAGTTTTTTTTATGGTCTCCGGCCGAACCAAGTTTTTTTTAGGCTACTAGTGAAGGCAGATTGATGTATCGTTAAGCCGTTCTCTTTTCACTTACTGGTCATTTGTATGTATAAGTTTTGATAATGAAGGATACATCCATCTGTTATTATATAATAGAGATGGATGCACAAGATAATGGTGATAAAGTACTAATCTCTTCTATTTTTTTTCTTCTAAAAAAAATCAACACCCACCTTTCAACCTCAACATTTTTTCTATAATTCAACAACCATACATCACTAAAACAACCAATTTATAGATCATGGTTTTGAAGCATAACAACCAGTTGCCTAACCAGCATTTCCGCAAGCAATGGGACCTTCGCGTTAAGACTTGGTTTGATCAAGCCGGTCGCAAGAAGTCTAGAAGAATCGCACGTGTCCAAAAGGCTGGTCGTATTGCTCCCAGACCCATTGATGGTCTTCTCCGTCCTGCTGTCCGTTGCCCTACTGTTCGTTACAACATGAAGTTGAGATCTGGCCGTGGTTTCACTCTCGAAGAACTCAAGGTTTGCGATTTTTTTTTTCTGGATCAAAGAAAAAAATATTAAAAAATTTATAATAGGAAGCTGGTGTCCGCCGTAAGGAAGCTCGTTCCATTGGTATTGCTGTTGACTTCCGTCGCCGTAACAAGTCTAATGAGTCTCTCGAACTTAACGTCCAACGTTTGAAGGCTTATAAGGCTAAGCTCATCGTTTTCCCCCGCAAGGCTGGCAATGCCAAGAAGGGTGATTCTGAGGTAATGTATAGCAAGAAGATGTGGATAAAACATGTGAAATGTCAGATGAAATGATGCCAAATATGGATATGTATCGTAGTTGAGTTGCTACACAACCGTTGCATTGATATGATGGTTCAGATCTGAGGGTAGAAAGTGATTATGAGGAAATTTTCTTGACATTTCGTACATGAATCGGTTGAATTCTCTTTGCAATTTAAGAAATGTAAATTAATCAATATTGTTTGTAGGCTGCCGAAGTTGCTTCTGCTGTTCAATTCCGTGGTCCTCTTTTCCCCGTTGAACAAATTGCAGCTGCCCCTGAAGCTCGTGCTATCACTGCTGAAGAGAAGGCTACCAACGCTTACATGAAGCTCCGTTATGCCCGCTCTGCTGCCCGTACTCTTGGTGCCCGTGAGAAGCGTGCTCGTGATAAGGCCGAGGAGGAGGCCAACAAGAAGAAATAAATTAATTCATTAAAATAATCTATTTCTCATTTTTTCATTAAAAAATTGCTCTTTCATACTTTCTTTTTGTACTGAAAAAATGAATTGTGCATATAACTGTAGTCGTTTGGGATCGAGAAATCAAAGGCTACTAAAGAAACTATAAATGCAGGTAGAAAACGTAAGTTATTCTATCCCAGGGTAATAAACCATACCATTAAGGGCCTTGCAAATCTTTATGACAGCCATTATCTTACTGAGGATTATTATTTTAAAACTGTTATCTGCAACCTAGCATTGCTATTGAGCAAAATATGCCTTTTTTCTATCTTCCGCTATTTATAACCTTTTGGTCAATAAGCTATTTATGACCAATGTTTCTTAGCTTATTCTCTCCATTTTTACCCAAAACGTAGCATAAATTATGTCTAAAGTGCAGTTGCGGTATGTATGATATGCTCAACAACTTTTTATCATCTCATGTCCAGCATCTTTTTGCTAATTTTTGAGCTTTTCAAACAAAACAACGAAAAAGATCACCTAATTTCAAAGAGAGGTAGATTGAAAATTTTAACTCTTACCACATTCATTTTTAGAAATGAAACAGTTGAACATATGTTATGTAATTGAAGTGGAGCCATCATGACGGTAGGATTTTCGAAGTTGGCAATAAATTCCCCGCTTTTATGGGTATAAATAGCTCTTCAATCCATCTTTACCCCCACAGCCTGTTCAACTATGAAGATGTCACATCCAAATACCGGTATGATTTTGAAAGATAATCATTACTCCGACTTGACAGATCAGGAAGTCAATCCACGTATACAATATGCTGAAAGGCCAATGATGGCATTTAGAGTCGTCGATGACTCCTTCTATTAGTGGGCAAAAATCACCCTATTATAATTTAAATGCAAATGGCTCTTTTCTACTTACACCTCTTAGGTACAGCTCAACAAGAAAGTGAATATCAACAAAAGGCACTTTTACAAACCATGAATTTATGACAAACGATACAATGGTACCTGTAAATTATAATCAGCAAGTATATTCCCCGTCCCCTTTACCATTGAGATATAGGCATGGTAATGAATTAGAAGAACAGCCAACGCGATCAAACCGAAACCATGCAGGAGGCAGTAGTGCTGGTGGCACCAAAATGACTGTCAACAAACGAGACAAGGCATTGGAGAGAAACCGACAAGGTATATACATACATTTGTTTGCTAATGTCATATTAACTCTCTTTATATATAGCTGCACTGAGATTTTGACAGCGAAAGAAGGAATGGCTAAAGCAGTTGCAGTCCAATGTTGATGTATTAACAAAAGAAAAAAACCGAGTTCTTGCGCAACAATCATTGTCACTCCCAGAAGAGATATTGAACCTGAAAGCAGTGCTGCTAGCGCACAGAGATTGCTTGCATGCACATTTAACTGCAAACAGTATCAATTTTGATAATTTACTGTATAGGTTGAGCAATAGTCCTAACTCTGCTGCTGCTACAAATACATCACCTCATGCTACTCCACTTTAAAATACTTTGAATGTCTCGTTTGTAGATAATAATGTATAATTAATAAAGCAGCATTTTATTACTATTGCTATTTATTTTGCCTGGTGAAACGACAAAACTCTTTTTAACTTCTTTGAGAGTGTCTTGCCTTTATTTGTTAATTTGGATGATTGTCGTCTTAAACTAGGCGTAGCAGGCGAAGCAGATTGATAATTGAATTTGTCTAAAAACATGCTCGTTCTACGTCCAAGGTTGCGAACTGAATCATCATTGATGCTTGATTTGGCTCTATGCAGTATGCGTTTCGGGGAGAACTTAGATGAAGGCGTAGATGGCGGTGTATTAATTTCTTCTTCGTCTTCATCATCTAGGTCAATATCATCATCGTAAAACTCACGCTCAATTGCTTTGGGCGGTTGAAGGCTCACTGGAGTTTCGGATTGATCTGTTGCCACAGAAGGCGATGGAATATTTAAGCTACTGCAAATGGATGGCTCTTGAAAGCTAACAGTTCGGGAGGCTGCGATGGAGACATGCTCGTCACTCGTTTGATGCACTTGCTCTTGTTCTTGTACTATTTCTTGGTCACTATGAGACGAAATTAACTCTATTTAACGGCAAACATGTCAGTAAAAGTCCACAAACAGAAAAGGGGGAAATAGGAGAGTAATCTAACCTTCTGGAAGTTCCTGTGCCTGCTCCTGCTCCTGCTCCACTTCCGAAATTTGGTTTATTGGAGCGGTGGATTCTACAGGGTCAGTCACTACAATCGAGGAAGGACGGGACCATACTTGTTGTAAATAAAGTATTGAAGATACTCGCAGCATTTGTTTGTGTATATGTATGTATAAAGAAGAAGAGAAAGAGAAACAGAAACGAAAGAAGAATGAGAGAGAGATTTAAGGAGAAGTTATAAAAAAAGTTAAACTCGCAGGTATCAGCATCAATAGTAGCACCAACATCACCACCACCAGCAACAGCAGCAGCATAGAAGCAGAAGTATCATCATACAAGCACTTTCCCTCTTATTATAAGTTAGGGCTCCAGGGGTTTTTATACTATAATTTACCTTTTTTCAGGGCGTGTCACATGGAATTACATTGTTAGAAATTATACTAAACTATACATCATATAATTACTCACTAATAGGGGCGTAATTTGCAAGTCAAACAATCAAATCTATACAAAAAAAGTGGTATTTTTAGCCTTAGTGATTGTTGATGCAAAACTGCGCATATGTAGAATCAATTGCCAACTGCATGCTGTCGATGTGGACGTGCAGAGTAGAATACCACAACATCTCATTACAGTCATGATTTCGCCTATAATATATTCTGTGTTTTGTTTAATTTACTCCTTACTGTTGCGGTTTTCCCACTGCTAATTGACTAAACTACTGAGCGATGAATCCAAGCATCTCTAAAACTACTGATTGAAAGAATGTAGTATCACATTTCCCCTCTGATTTGGTGTCCTTGTAATATGAACCAAATCAATCGTTTCAGCCTCACACCAACCGACCTGTACTTAGACAACTATGGTTTTGTAAATATTGTAAAGGCAATTTATGATGATGATGTTTTGTTTACGATTCTATTCAGCCACACATTTATACACAAGCACAAACAAAAATTTCAAAACATTTGACATTTCCTTGTGGTTTATCACTATGTGGTACGTGGTATTGCTTTCTACTTTATCTTTTTTCTATGATAGTAATCTTACAAATTGACCCATCATATTCTTTAAATAAAATATTGACAATCAGGCAAACTGAATAGTCATATCGTCTATGTTTTTACGCTGGAAAAAGAGTTACGCTACCATTCATCTTTATGATCATCATTACTACTTAATTTTAGAATAAATTAAGTTACTACCCTGGAAACGATATAAAAAGACTCACTTCTCAGACTTTTTGTCCAATATTTGCCTTTCTTTAAGCTTCTCAACTATTTTCGCTTGACATCTATGTCTCATCCTATTTTAAATATTATACCAACAATGCTAAGAAATTTATGTCTGGGTTCCCTTTTTGATATATTTTTATACGATTTGGAGATATATGTTTCAATCTAACAAGCAAACACGTCAACCACTCCATTTATCCGTACTCCAACTTTTTTTAAGCGTGTATTCACATTGGCGTGCCTGCGCCTTTCTTTTTTCTTTAAAGCTGAACAAACTATTACGGCAAAATTAATTAACGCTTCTCTTTATTAGCACATTATAATATGTGGATGTTTGACCTTAGTTTGAATTGAATTCTTCATTCGCTTGGTAATATCTACTTGATCGGCTTTTGCTGTTTCTCAATCCCAATGCAGGGTATAAAGATTTAAAAAGAACAGACTATCGAAGTAGTTATGGCCCAATTGTGGGGAGTAGATCATCTTTATTTCATAATCATGAAACTGTTGACGTTAATCTAAAACTGCAATAATAAATATGACTGTGGAAACTTTAACCTATTATGCTGTTATTTTGATAATTGAAGATCTTTTCAAACTCTTGAGGTCTGCGCTACATCTATCCTAAAATCGTATAATAATTTATAAAAGCAACTACTTGAGACTAATGAGGAATTCAAAGATGAAGCAGATTTTTCAATACAGCAACATGCATGACATGTTATGTACTCTCTGGCGTACGGTGAATTTAATCAATTTGCATTGCAGAGTAGAATTTGCTTGTGACCAAATGATCAAAGTGCATATTAATATTCAGATTATTTTGAAAAATTGAAAAGAAACAATAATAATCCATAATTCTCTCCTCCCGTTACATCTAATGAGGAAATCAAGACGCTCGAACCATGTAATGCATTGTGTCTGCTCTCAAAAGCAGCTCTGATTCAACAAGAGCTAGTTTTTTTTAGTAAAATGGCTTTGTATGATATTACAATCCATCTTGACCAAGAGTTTTGTATTTATATGAAAATAGAGCAATTATATACCCATCTATAGCGTGTTTCAGCAATTTTTGATAAAGATATGGGGTAGAAAAGCGGTTGCTTAACCATACTTTTTCATGAGTCACCCCTCATCTTTCAAATCTAATATCGGAAAGATGCTTTCAAAAATTGATTCCTCATTATATTTAAAGTAAAAGCCTTAAATAACTGTAGTCTCAAGTGTATACTATTATATAGAGATTGCCTGTTAGGTTATTTTTGCCTTTTTTTTTTGTTCACGATTGGTGAGGGCTTTTCTTTTAAAGAATCGTTATCATATCAAGCTACTACTATGTCACAGACTATCGACATCTCACACTTACAGTATGATCATTACGATTAGTAGCATTATATAAGAGTCATATTATTATAAGACATACGATGAAGTAGCATCTTAATTTGTGTTTAATACAACTTTACTGATTGATTGTATATTGAAACTAATATGTTTATTTTATATATATAAATTCAATGATGTGATAGAGAATGTAAAGGTTAGCGGACATTGTTTAAGCCGTGCTTTGGCTGCCCAGTTTTGTATGTCTGTATACGCAGTCTGCATTTTGACAGGTACCGTCGAAATTGCACTAACGTTATGTTTACAATGATGGAGTTAGGCATTCAAGCAACTAAAAATTATATTATTCTACAACTTACGACTTGACGAGCATAATACTTGGGGTCTTTGGGATGGAGAAAGCCACAATTTTGAATTTGACAGTTGGCACCTTTATGGCATGGCAATAAAACTTTTGGTGGGATATTGGCATACTGTATAAAACAAGTTTGCTGAGGTGCAACAGTTAAAATATGAAGAAAAGGGCATACAGGATTGGCGCAATATGGATAAAATCTACAAGGAGATGGTATTCTAATTATAGGTTTTACAGAGATGGGTAATGTATCAACTTGAGGATGAACGAAACAGCATTCTGATAATCTCTTTTGACAATGAGGAAAATCACTATATATACATATTCACATAATTATATGAATACAAGCATATAACATGGGATTAGTCGAGAAATGTGAATTCTGCTTACCGACAGACTTTCGTAGGATGAAAGAATTTGCACTGCGTATCGCTTTTGTTGCATTTTGGCCAATACTTACAACGTATTCTTTCAGTCTCATTTCGTAAAGGAATCTTCACAGGGCCCAAACGATCAAATACATTAAGTCTACTTTGCTTATGGTCACGACGGTGAGAATTACAGTTGCCAATACACAATTCGCTTGAACGAGAATAGCGTTCATAGTATGTAGCAGAGTAACGACGTTTATAGCGACTAGAAGACCTGTGAGCCTGACGATAAGGAGAGCGAGAACGACGTTTATGGCTGTCTCGAGAACGAGAACGACGTCGATCAAAAGAAACATTTGGAGAACGAGAGCGACGACTAGATGAGTTACTTCGAGAGCGGAAGCGATTACCGCGAGCAATACTTTTTGAACGAGAACGTTCCGGAGTAGGGCTGCGCACAAGTGAAAATGATTTGGAGTCGATGGCTGGTTCCTTTGTGGATTCAAGCTCTTTTCTGCGTTCGAGGAACCATTCTGTGAGACTTAGATCTTGAATGAAGTGTCAGAGGTTTAGCATAGTTAGATAGGTTGGTTACGATAGTTACCGTAGTCAGATCCTACAACTACAGACATAAAATCATTTGAATATTCCTTCAATTTAATATATACAACGCTACTTACGATTTAGAAGATCATTATTGATTGATTCAGAAGGAGTTTCTGCTTGAATCATGGCCACAATGTTGTCCGAGAGTGTCTCATCTACGGTGTTTGCTGATTTAGTAAAGAGCCAAGTTTGTCAACTTGGTATTGTTACCTCCTGCATCACAGTAATCACTCTCTACAACCTTGTCATGAATTTCTTTCTAAAGCAATATCGATAGTATAAGGCAATTCGGCCAGCTCAATTGATTTACTTGATGATACCTTTAACTTTTCCCAGAAACTAGCATCCATTTTGAAAATCACACAATCAAAAAAAGAAGAAGATGGAAAGAGAATGCAAGATTTTGAATAGCATGCCGTGTCAAAACTGGATTATGTGACGTGACCAGACGTGGCAACTCACGCCAAATGCAAGAAACAGTTGCATTAATTCTGTGCCAAGTAAACGACGACTATCTTCTAATTGAATAACACTCAAAGATTTGGCTCATCAACAAACAATGTACGGTATACTTAAAATAAATTGCATCTATCTAGACAATTATTACTCTCTTTTGCTGTAATTTTATAGTGATCTACATCACTTCATTTGAATTGACTTATCATCAATAGTTCAATCAGGCGTAAAGAATCAAATGTAGGATCATTTCCAAGTGGTTATCTCGAAACTGAACATCGTATTACAGAAAAACGTTTCGAGCCTATAAATTTTATCATGACTTTGAAGTATTACATGGTATAAATCTAACAGTAAATATTCAATCATCATCTTGTTGGATATTATGTGTTTAAAGAGAATTTGATAAAATTATCTGGCTTTCAACCTAAACATCAGATCAAAATAGTGATACTATAAATTCAGGGGTAATTTTTGTTTCTTTGAAGAGACGGAAAGATTACACGAATCAAGCCCTTATGACAGCCACTTTTTCATGTAATTCGACAAACAGAACCAAGTATGCATTAAGGGAATTTTTTTCAAAAGTTAATTTATTGATATTCTTCGCTAAAATGAAGTAGAGACTCTTATCTCATTCTTTGCGAGAATCGTCATCCACATGTTGAATACACTATAATATGGGATAAAAGAAGCTAAGAAGGAGAAGATATCCAGACGCCATGCATATGACTTTTGCCTGTGCATTATCCATAAACCCAGGGATACATGGTGATACAATTTCCGCCATGGGGAACTTTCCTATAGTACAAGACATAAAAATCGCCGTAAAACAAATCGAATCGAT
>MU619255.1:285906-312286 GCA_025201805.1 Parasitella parasitica
TTTTTTTAGTAATTACTGTTTTGGGCAGCGTGATACAAGCTTAAATATCTCAATAAATGAATCGAAAAAGAACAAGAATGTCATCAAAGCACGACCAATAGTTTAAAAATTGCTTTAATTTGGTTACAACCATTTCCATAACTAAATTACAAAGAGCACTGACATTCGAAGGAAGTGAATAGCTGTAAACCCACAAAAGATCCTTTTACGAAAGATAGCCAACATCGAACCCATCCCGATGCTTTCCATTTGTTTTTCTATTTTGTTAGTTGTGATTTGCTCTGCATTTAGTGCTCCATTTTAAATGTTGATTGATATGTAACATGGACCTACCCCTTTTTTTTTCAAAAACATGGACGTGGAACAGCACAAACAAGACATCAAATATCTTTTAAACATGATTTGGAAGTGATCATTTGGTAAGCTTTTAAGTGCAATGTATTTCTGTATCAAAGGCCAAGGTCACTCGCTGGATTTATTCTTTTAGCGAGCTAGAAACTTTGAGCTTATTTTTGAGTAACCGCGATAATCGAGGCAAGGACCCCGCATCTTATTCGAAATAGTGTAGACTCAAGAAATAATGAAAATAGAGATTTGATTTTGAATAAACTTACTTTATTTTCAAGTACAAAGGCTCTAAAAGGCCTTTAAAGATTTTAATTGAGAAAAAAACAATGGATGCTTTTTTAAAAATTACGTTTTTAAATATATAATATTACAAAAAATCGAGAAAATGGTGACAGAAAAAAAGTACAAAGAGTTGATCAGATCACGAAACTTAGTACTTCTTACCGAACATCCAGACTTGGAGATAATCGTAACCAGAGAGGACACCAGCACCGGCAATAGCACGGAGAATGTTGGCACCAGCACCCTTGAAGAGAGACTTAGTACCTTCCTTGGCAACAATTTCACGGAAAGCGTGGAGGGAGGAGTCATACTTGACAGCGGAACCAGAGGTCATCATCATACGACGACGGATGGTATCAATAGGGTAAGAGGCTATAGTGAAGAATTAGGATCCAATGTAACTTAACTTTTACTCTTGAAATGATATAAAAATACAACATACCAAGACCGGAACCGGTAGTGACAGCCCAACCAAGAGCGAAAGTAGCGAGGAAAGAGCTTTGGAGATTCTCGGGGAGCAAAGGCTTGAGAGAATCGTAGAGACCAAAGTAGAGACCACGGTAGACAATGATACCAACACAAGAGATGTTGAAACCACGGTACAAACCAGCGATACCGTCAGACTTGAGGGTCTGCTTGTAGACATCGACAAGACCCTTGAATTGACGCTCACCGCCCTTCTTGGCAGACTTGGCATCGTTAGCAAGACGAGTACGAGCATAATCCAAAGAGTAGACGCTATTATAATCATATTAGTCCATGCAGAAGAGTCTCAGGACAGGTGTAGCACTTACAAGAAAAGAGAAGCAGCACCAGCAGCACCACCGGAAGCCAAGTTACCGGCGAACCAGGCCCAATAACCATCTCTGTTCTTATCCTTGTTGAACATACGCTTGAACTTGTCCTTGAAGGCAAAGTTCAAAGCTTGGGTAGGGAAGTAACGGATAACGTTAGCAGTGTTACCTCTCCAGAAAGAGACAGCACCCTCATCCTTCATGGTACGAGCGAAACAATCGCTGATACCCTTGTAAGGAGAAGCGAGACGACCTTGCTTGATCATTTCATCTTGATTTTGGATCAAGAGCTTGATACGCTCGATAGGAGCAGCAGCGGTCTTGGAGACAGCAGCAGAAACACCACCCATAAGGAAATCCTAGACAACGGGCAATGTTAATATCGTGGAACAGGCACGCAGACACGACTCTCGCTCTCCCAGCTACTGGATACTTACGATGATGAACTTGTTATTGTTCTTAGCGTCAGCACTGGCCATTTTTGATTATTTGAATACTTTTTAGATAAAGAAAAAGGAGAGGGGAGTAATCTAAGGAAAGAAAAGTTTTCAAATCCAAGAAATTTTAAATCCTTTTTATACTGTTGAACAACAACCAGGGGGGCGTGCAATGGTCTCTCAAACAGTCCCAAACGTTTTTGATGATGGAGAAATATATACGGGGATCTTTTTATTTTTGGAGGGGTTCTGTGGAGATAAATTTTTAATGTTTTTGCCGTTTTCTTACCGCATCTTCATCAGAAGAAAACGAGTTTTTTTCTTCCTCTGGGTCATCATTCAATAAGCTTTGAAGCATGAGTCTTCGTCGACGTTTGGCAGCTTGATTTGCATCCACCATGTTTCTTAGCAAGTTGCCCTGTAACCCAAGGTTATGAGGTCCAATGATTGATTGGTGTACATGCTCAATCGATTTGAAATAGCGTACAGTCTAAATGGATACGAAACATCAATACCCAATGATTGTCTACTGCAAATGAACCTTACTTTAACATGGAGTTCCAATGTTGCATCTTCATCACATATAATCAATCCTTTTGGATGCATTTGTATCGCCGAAACTGTCCACATATGATTAACGCCTTCCTCCAGACATTTTGATAATGCCAAACTCTTGTGAGCACCCGTAATGACCACGCACACCTCTCTTGCATCCATGACCGTGCTATTGTTTTGTGCAAATTTAATTAGCACATTCCGAGAAAGAAAAAACTTATGAAACTCACGCAACGCCAACAGTCAATGCCAGTTTAGGAACCTTGGACACATCACCATCAAAAAATCTAGCATTTGCAATAATTGTCTCATAGGCCAGTGTCTTCACTCTTGTTCTAGATGTCAATGACGATCCAGGTTCGTTAAATGCGATATGTCCATCAGGCCCAATACCTACATAAACAGACATGTTTGGTTTTTGTGATTCATGCAAAGAAAGATACACACCTACCACCCAGAAACAGCTCAATGCCGCCCAGTTTTACGATATCTGCCTCGAATTTCGAACACTCATTGTCCAGGTCCTCAGAATTTCCATCTAAAATATGCACATTCTCTTGCTTTATGTCGACATGTTTAAATAAATGATTCCACATAAACGTATGATATGACTGAGGGTGGTCCCTATATTAATATCAACAATTTAGCAATATAAATATTTATGAACATTCATTCCGAGCGTGCCTATTACCTTGGTAATCCCACATATTCGTCCATATTGAATGTAACTACGTGTTCAAAACTTAACTCTCCTGATTTATAGAAATCAACCAATTTATGATATACTCCAATAGGTGAAGATCCTGTCGGTAAACCTAAAACAAAAGGCCTTTCTGCAGACGGTTTAAATTGATTGATACGCTCCTTTACGTAATAGGCTATTTATACAGCCATGGTTACCACATATTGGATTTTTGTTGATTTAAATTGTTTTACCTGAATAAGCAGAGACTTCCTCGTAGTCTTGTCGCACAATAAGACGCATAGTGAATTTTCCTTTAATATGCCTTTATTGTGATGGTGTGTATCGATTGACTTCTGCTGTGCTTTTCTTGATAATGAAGTTTAACAGAAAGAAAGAAAAGAAATGCTGGCTTGCTTTTCATTTGTTTCGTGAAAGGGAAAAATGAACTGGTGGACCCTGTAGCGCACATAGTCACGAGAGGTTCATCAATTTTTGCTGGTTTCGTTACATGTAAATTGAAGTTTCATGTTTATTTAGAGCGTCGTTTAATGTCATTATAATTAACTACTCTGCGAGATCGGCGACGACGGATACGTTCATATCTGTAAAATAGATTTGCAATGTCCTATGTGATAATATTGATCAGCTGATTCAATTCGGCAGGTGTGCTATTTCGTAGTATTTACCTTTGCAATTACAAATAAACATCCACCTAGTACATTTCTTTGTAACGTTTCTGGAAAATGGCGTCTTATGAATTTAGAATGGCTCAGATAGCTATTTATAAAATTTAGTTGACGGTTCTACCAGGCAGCTACATCAACAAATATCTAACCTTCCTACAATGCTGCTAATGGTAGGCCAGAGCAATGCGCCTATCACAGTGACACTCATATCACGACCTTCTCTACCGAATAAAACTTCTGTGTCTTGATCTGCGCTTCTATCTGTATTATCCTCAATGTCAATCTCATCCACTGCTGTTCTTCTTCTGGGCTGAGAAGGCCGATGATTTTCATTTGTATTTACATTGTTTATGCTGTTGTTGTTGTTATTGTTGCGAATCAACGATCGTGAGACTCTCTTTTGCAAGAGCGAATAAATGTTATTGTAAAATAATCTGACCCAAGGCAATAGACCAAACATAACAGCCGGAGATGGCGGCCATGTGATTCTCAATGGGTACGAGATGCCAGTAATACGTAACAATAATAACGTCGCAGCTGGCAACACATTGTCAGCCCATTTTGAACGAGACGCTATCAATGCAACAGGAATTGATGGTAATCCGAGCCACGTTCGCCAAGTCCAGTACGCTGGATTGCCAATTAGTTTTTCTCCTTCCTTTGTGCCAAACAAAGTCAACACTGCATATGCGCCAAATGTAGTAGACGTAATCAACATGGAACACCCTAGACCCAATACGGTGATGTAAGGAGCAGCTGTATGTACAAGGCTGTCAACAATACTCATCAAAACAAGTGGTATACTGTGAGTCTCGGATAACATGTATGTTGAGTTACATTGAGGACAAGACACTTTCTTCAATGGGGTATTCTTTTGGGTTTCTGCAATCCAATCCAGTAGACATTGCTCGTGAGATACTAGTGAGCATTGACAGGGATTGACCCATCTTCCTTCAGAGTCTGTATCTTCTCCAAAACAAATCCAACAGCGCTTGTCATTGTTGGCATTATAGACGTTACTAGCGGCAGAAGCTGCAGTATTGTTGTAGTTATGAATAGTTGTAACGTTGGCACTACTCGAACTTCGACTGGTATTGGTGCTGGAATATTCTTCATCTTCTACAGATAGTTGGCTTTCATCTAAGCCTGAGATTGGCTGATACCCGTACAGGCCAGCTTCTTCAACGAGAGTTGAGCTTGGGCAGCGAAAATGTGACATATGATTTATTGTTGGAAACGAGAGCAAAAAAAAAAAAAAGCTTAGATATTCGTGTGAAAAATACAAAACGGAATGCAAAGAAAAAAATATTGGAGATTTTCAGTGTTTTGCCAAAAAAATTGGGGTCTAATCCATTTTTTTAATTCTTCATGTTTGTTCTCCCATCAGACTCTCGTATTTAAAGTTATGGCGATCGAAGCCTTTTTTGGTGAAATCAGTAACAGCCATAGCTATCTAATGTTTCTAGCAAGAATATCTCTGCTTCGAAACTTAATTATACCATCATATTGAGGAACGATACTTTTAAGATGCGATGATATGCTACGCAGTGGTTCTTCACAAGGATATACCGAATATCCGTATCATTTGATGCCATCATCATTACCTTGAGCGTAAGGATAGATTAGTGTTGTGTTTTACATAGCTTCGGAATGAGTTTGGTGCGTGAATCGTACACATCACGAAAATAATATTTATTTTACCAGATTCGTATTAACAAAACATAATTTCGAAACACTCGTTCAATACTGATAGTAAAAGGCAATGTTCTTGAAGTAATTGCCATTTTATTTAACAAAATATAAAGATCAAGTAAACAAAACGCCTTTTAATTTTCTATATTTCCTTACGAAATCCTGTACATTATCTATATATTATTTCTAGTAAAGGATGGAAGCTTTCTGTACGTTTTTAATTTTGTTAACTCATCGCTTGCAATGTTAGGGAGATGCGTTCTCAAACATAGTAACTTTTATAGACAGGTTTGACATCAAGCTGCTCAGAGCGTCAAATCGCTTGATTGAAATGATGCCCTCCTAAGCGTATTTTGTTGCTATTAAGAAAGAGTTCAGCGCATATAAAATTCAATCAAGCAAGATCGTCTATAATTGTTGGTGTGCAGACGCATAAATGGCAGATGTATGGGGTGTAGATGAAAGCGACATCGGACGAAATGACCAGTGGGACTCCACTTCTATGAACAGATCTTACTTGACAGGCCTCCTAAGAAGGCTCATGCGATAACTTGGCTAGCTTCTCAAGAGAGGAGACGCTTTTACCTGCATAGAGACTCGTTATAACCTACAGAATAACTGAAACGCAAGGTCTTCCCCGGTGTGAGGATATGGCAAGACAGAATCGCTGCTGGAATTGCTCAGAAGTCTACGACCGCTGAAGCTTCTAGTTTCTTTCAGCACAATCTTGCTGCAAGACTCTGTGATCATGCAAAGAGACCACCCTAATCATTACCTGTGGGAGCACAACCTATTCCAGGATTCTTTGTATGTAAAGTTTAGAGGGTAAGTTAGATTGTATCAATTATTAAGTACGCATAGCTCTAAACTAAATATTTTGGTTCATATGTTTAGTTAACTTATTGCTCATGAAAACAATGATCCTTCAGCATGTAATTACGTTCTGTGGTACCCCATATTGTACAAAGGCTATTAACATTGGAATCAGCATGAACGCCACTCAACCAAACAACAAGATGGATGAGATCTTGAATCACATTAGTGGTATCTCAACTGGGCGCGCCCTGTTGAATATCAACATCACCATTCCAGCCGATGGAGATTACCAAGTTTCTAAGATATCAACAACTGTCCCTCCCTCCAACGGCGTCACTGCTGTGGATATTGCTGAAACGCATTGACTTCAACTTGATAGGTCAGTTGACTACTTGAGCAGGCATCAGGATTCCAACTTTGCAGACGAGTAGTTCGTTTTCGTATTTCATTAGTTTCTTTGTCAAACCTTCTTCCTTCTTTCGTTATTGTTAAGAAAGCTTGCTGTTATTTAATTAATTATTACTTGATCAACTTTTAAATGAAATTATCAACTTGATCCGTTTACTCACTTCATCAGTTTTGTTTATCGAAATAGTTTACTTTCATATATCGAATATTATCATTTTCGTAATATTCAATAAAACCTGTATTTGATAACTATCATCGAGAGATAAATCAATTCCGTAATATTTAATAAATCTTGCTCTTATATGTTATTATTTATATTCTATTCAAGAATAAATTCGTTTAAAAATTAGGATACCAATCGCATCCCCTGACCATGTATTGATATACTTTCGCATTTGATTAGTTGCTATCAGTATTATGCTGGTGTCCCGCTGTTATGTCTTTTTAGTTGCGAAACTCACTCCAATTCAACATAAATGTATTACGCCTCTCATAGCTCAAGCTATGGTATAAGTAAATCTATCAACCAGCTCAAGCAGATTGTCTTTCAGATGAATCGTGTGCAGACATGTTGGTTTTAATGTTAGTTGATAAATGTATAAAGAATCTTAACGTAAAGATAAATAATAATTTTTTTTACCTCGTATTTCAATCAATTGAAAACTACACACAAACTGACTCGAAATTAGTGAGTATCCTATGTCTACTGTACTCTATAAATTGTATGTGCTTATGAGTCAGATGGATTAATCCCTACGAACCACCCATGTTTACAAACTTTATAAAAAATTTTCCCCAACGGGGAATTGAACCCCGGCCGCGTCGGTGAGAGCGACGAATCCTAGCCACTAGACCATTGAGGATATTACATATTGATACGTGCCGTAAATTAATTATGATCAGATTACCAAAAAAGAAAGCACGTGATATGAGAAGATATACCAGATGTAGTCTGTCCAAGAACTCGGTACCTGAGACATTAAAAGTAGAAGTTGATCTTCAAATAAACATTGAGCTTTTCTTTCGTAATTTGCTTTTAATAATTGTTGCCTATTCCAATTGAAGAACAGATCACAGAAACACAGTAAATCCTTAGGAACAACTACTTAAATCAAATACGAATATCCTTTGTACAAACATTTCGTCTCGGCAATTCGAACTTAGAAGAACAAATTGCTTCATAAAAAAAACCAACTCATTTCACAACTTACCAGCACAAACGTATCAATTTTGTAAGGTGTAAAATTTAATTCTAATTAACTAGTAGGCATAATATAGAGGAAAAGTATGTGACATACACAATCAATGCTCGGGCAAATGCTGGATAAGAGAGAATATAGCAGACTTTGATTAACAGAATAAAGATGATGTTTATTTAATAAATTTCATGTTATGTTTACACTAATTGTAGCTGTTTCCAAAAGTTTCCATGGTTTTGTATTTGTCTATCTTAATTTCTAGGAACTACTATTTATTTATAGTATAAATAAAGCTTATTATTTTCTGCCTTTCACTTACCTGATTCTTCTGTATTGTTGGTTTTAAGGAATTTGTTGCATTTGAGGATAGTTCACATTTATAAAAGTAATGAATGTTTACTGTAATAAAAGAAACAAGAAAGCCTTGTATAGTGAATTTTCCAGTTGTTGCACAATGTATACTATTCAATTAGTTATCTAACTACTAGTAGTAATTACATGTATGAGAGTAGCTAGCTTGTATGGAAACTAAACAGGTTATTATTAGTAGAGATGTTACTTATGACATTTATATATAAAAGATTATTAAGAGTGGTTCATGAATTGGAAAGACTCAGACCTAGTGTTATCCATGTTGTTATGAAAAAACCACCACCTAAATAGCAAAGAGGCCCAAAAATTCAAAGAAAAGAGGAAGCTGGCAGTAGGCAAAGAGCAAAGAGCCTAGCATAGAGTATGTTGATGTTGAGGAGAGGACCACTATCGAAAACAACAAGCTAGGAGCAAAGGATGCAACTAATGCTCATTTTGTGAAATTCATGAATGGGCTTCTGAATATCATGGATATAAATGAGAATCATATGGGCAGTTATCTTGTAATGAATAATAACTGTACTATTCATAAATCTCATTCAATGATAAGAAAAATTGAGAGTAAAGGTTATAGAGTAGTGTACATATTTCCTTACTTGCTAGAGCTAAACCCAATTGAGCAGTTTTGCGCTCTTTTCAAAGGAAAAATGAAGAGCCACAGGTTGATGATTGAGGAGAATCTATCATAAAGAATTGCTGACGCATGTAACAATTCACGCTTCAGCGATCTCCAGGGATTCTGTGGAAAGTACAAGCGCCAAATTATTAGCTGCTATAAGAAGACAAACTTCTAATAAAGCTGCTTACTTTAATACAGTGCGCCCGCCGTCAGTTGGACAAATTTTCGAAAAGGCTGGTCAGATTTTTGCTTCAATGCAGAGATGTTTTAAAGAGACTGATTATTAAGATAATTTTGAATATTTTATTTTATATTTATACTAACTGTAAACTGATTCTAAAAGGGGCCATGGTTTTGTATTTGTTCATCTTGCTTTCTAGAAATCGCTATTGATTTATATGAGGACGTTAAATAAGCTACATAATATAATCATACTACTTGAACCATATCTAATGGTGTCGAACCATTTTCAAATAAATGCAAACTGTATGTCTTTTAATTTGCATTCTTTCTGTTTATATTACTTTCTTCCCTTTCTCTTAATCTCTCTATTGTGCATATTTTATAGCACTTTAACTTTTTGTGAATCAAGAAGTTTGTTTTTCAATGCTGTTCAAGATGCATCAAAAACGACCAAAAATTCAGAATAGATATGCTTCTTATAATGATAGGCTTTTCATTTTCAAGAGATCATTCCTTAGGCTCAAAACCATGAGCATCAGCAGCAAGGTTTCTTCCTCTACACAGAACGAAGATTGTTTCCTTGGCTCTTTGCGTAACAAGGCTGCCAGCATTGTCGTTGCAAAGCTTCAGCGTTCTCTGTTTTCATTGCTTGAGGATGTTTCCTACAATCCAATGCTATAGTGTAAGGTACATTTTCTACTTTTTTTTAAAAAAAAATTGAAGGCTATTGACACTTAAATCAGGGTGATGTAGCAGGTTCCTAACTGGAGGTCAAATTCAAATAAATTCAATACTGAGCACAATCCAGGAATATATATCATCAATAGATCATGGCCATATTTAAAAACATGTTCATCGACGATAAATACAACTTTTCCCATTCTATAAATTACACCATGTCTAACGCTTACAACTTATCCCCTCATCAGTCCACTTAGATTCACTAGTGTATAGGCCATCATTTTTCCATGTAATAAACGAGATCTTTACCTGATTAATTCAAACCGTTTTACTTAAATAATTTCTCATTCTGATAAATCACAGGCTTAAATCAATCTCTATTGTTGGTTATGTGATAAAGTGGTGGCGTTTATATGTAATTTTTATATAAAAATTTGTGTTTTCAGTTGACAGCCTTGTAGATGTTAATATTTTCATCGATATAATATTTTTATTATTAGATAGCACTGAGCCAAGCGTATATGTACAATGTTTAGCCTCGATGACAAATATATTTCATTAGAAATAGTTTAATATATAAAAAGGATGACATTTCCTTGTCATCAATAAAACCATTAGTAATTTGTGTTAGATTTATAAAGGCTTTTTTTTTTATATTTGAAGAATTATACTGAGCATAACAACTTAGATAAATGATAAGACTTTACTAAAGATGTTATTTCATTATTGCAGATGACGGGCATCCTCTACAAAGGCAGTTGAATCAAGTCATAATACCCAATCGGGTAAGAAACAGGCAAACTAGAGTTTGAACTCTGATACTTTGGAGAATTTTTATTATGAACCATCAAACCAAGCACCCTCTACAGCAGCAATGAATAATTCCATTTTTTTCTACGGAAAAAAGTATCATATTGGAGGTAGGAAGTGAAGTCAACAGGAATTAGGTTAGGTACGACAAGCTATTAAGAACCAGAATTTGGTGACTCTGGAACATTGTAACCGTGATTTTTTTTTTGTATTTCTTTAAAAGCTTTTACTTATTAATATGAGCCATTTATCTGATGAAGACGACGAGTTCTTATACGGCACATCTGATGCAGTGGAAACCAAAACAAATAATCCTTCAGATACCAAGAATGGTATATAACAATACCAAACAACGCGATTAAGATGCTTACATGATTATATGATTATATAGGTGACGATGTTGACGACCTTTACGATTTATACGACGACGAAAATGATCTGAAAGAGTATGTTGATTATTAGACAGTGATATTTCCTATTTGACTAATCTACATTGTTAAATAATAGAGCTGACCAGTATGTTCAAATGGTCACTTATAGAACGTAATCTAAATTTGCATATCTTGATTTTATAGAAAGGAGCCAGAGAAAGAAGCTAGTAAAGATGATACAGAAATCCAAACTACAGACAAGATAGCAGATGATATAGCAACGACAGAAGATAAAACCTCTGCAGACGTATCAGTAGAAGTTGATCAAGATAACAACGATAATAATGATCAAGAAGAGGATGAAGACAGTGATGATGTAAGATTACTCTTCTTAATTCTAGACAGAAGCAAGTACATTCAGCTCATCTATTTTGTATCCCTAGGACTTAGAAATTATTTTGGAACCTGAGGAAGAGCCTCAACAAGAAGCGGAGGTAGAGCAAGCACAAGCGTGAGTTCATAAAAGACGTATCTTTGATACATAAATTAACCACACTCAATTGCATATCAGGGGAAAAGCTACAATAGCCAACGAAACGAAAGAAACACCTGTAAATATCAAACCTGGTCAACAGGGCAAACCTTCTTCAGTACCTACAACATCAACATCAAATTCAAACGCTACAGGAGCCAAAGTAGCACAAGGCGGAATTAATCTCGAAGCTATAGGAGAATATAACGGTCAGCCCATTACTGACGTCGATCTAGACAACGTAGAAGATAAACCATGGCGAAAACCAGGTGCTGATATCACAGATTATTTCAACTATGGGTTTAACGAAATAACATGGAGATCATACTGCGCAAAACAAAAGATGCTGAGAGAGAATAAAAAGGTTTGTTGCTACATCAAGTGCTTTTGGGTTCATCTAACTGTCATAACATGTAGATGATGGGAGATATGGATATGGGAGATTTTATGTCAATGGGTATGATGATGCCCCCCGGCATGATGGATGGCAATATGCCAGGGATGCCAGGGATGCCACCTGGAATGCCTAACCCTATGATGGGAGATATGGACATGAATGACTTTATGTCAATGGGCATGATGATGCCTCCTGGTATGATGGACGGTAGCATGCCTGGGATGCCAGGTATGCCACCTGGAAAGCCTAATCCTATGATGGGTTTGCCAATGGGTATGCCACCACCTCCCCAAGGTGGAAATCCTGGTATGAGGAATAATCGAGGTGGAGGAAATTTCAATGCCAGAGGTACCGGTCGAAACATGCCAATGAACAATAGACCAAAGAATACAGATGCAGGCAAAGATCGTGGCGGAAGAGATAGTGGCCGTGATAGTGGTCGTGATAGCGGTCGTGATAGTGGCCGTGATAGTGGCCGTGATAGTGGCCGTGATAGTGGCCGTGATAGAGGAAGAGGCAGAGATCGTGATGATTCTGGAGATCACCATCGTTCAAACTCGTAAGTAACATCATTTTAAAAATATGATATCAATATATTTAAGCATTATTTTTGATAGACGGAAAAGACATCAAAGCGATAGAGATTCATCCTCACATGGCGATGATCGTTACGAAAAGAGATCTCGTCGTTAGCTCACAATAAATTTGTATTTATGATGGATTTCTTTTCATTCTTTTAACATACAGAGCTCTTTTATTCGCATACTAAGCAAAACGTTATAATCCTCTTAACAATTCCAACTCTGCATTCAGTTCATCTTGAGCCTTTTGTTTTGTCTCTGCTTTGTCATTTACTTCTCTTATATCAATCAGAAAATCACGGATATCGTTTTGAAATCGCTGCAAGTCGCCACTGTATTCAAACATACCGGTAACGAGTACCTCAATCTGATCTTTGTGAAGCAGCGGGAAAACATTACAGAGTAAATCAAGCACATATGTCTGTAAAAACTCTATGTTGGACATGAGTGGATTGGATACTTGATCTGGATTGAATAGTCTTGTATAGATCTCTCCTTCTTGCACTATCTCAAACATACGAGCAAGGATTTGGCTTTGGTAATTGAATCCTATTGCTCATTCAGCACTAGAAATAAGAGGAACTCTTTGGAAGCTTACCGTTTCTACAGTCAGGGTCCACTAGTACTTCCAATATGTCTGTAAGTATACGTACATAGTAAGTCTCAAAGAATTGACTCGACACATCGTCTTCCATTTGAGATACCTCTCCAACCATGTGGAGACAAGTCTGAAGTGCAATCTGTGATATTTCTCGCATAGTGTGCTTCGTACCCCACAGAATGCTATCCATGTCAATTTGAAATAATTGTGGCGTTTGGAATAAGTCTATAAAGCATCTCTTGTTCAAAACTTTTAAAAGTCGATAGAATTCATGTCGACATTCAGGATAATCTACAAAATTGGATGTAATCATTGGCAATGTAACCACATATACAATGTCTATAGTTTCCTCGAGTAAATCCGGCCATATTGGGTCCTAGGAAAGCATTTTAGCAAAAAGAAATACACCAATATTTGAGAGCACTTGTACCTGCATTTTTTCAAACAAACATGTTAATAACCCAAGCACATTTGGCTCTCGTTGTTCAGGCTTTGTCGAGTTTTTGTAGTCAACTAAAATCACCGTAATCAAACTGGTTAGCATGGACTGATCTTGAACATCTAGCTTGTCATTTGAGAGGATAAAAGTCTCGAGTAGTTCTAGGATTAATTGTCTCACACGCAAACACAATTGCACTTGTGGCCAATTATTTTGTATTTTCTGACTAATGCTTGTATAGCACTGTACTAAAACTGGCGTCAAATCCTGTAGTTGTGTTCGAAAGACGGGTCCAACAGGTTTAGAAGTCAAAATATTGACTTTTATCATACTAATCATTGCTTTTAACGAGCCAGGAGTATTCGCTACCAGCGATTGTTTGATCTGTAGTAGTGAACATGGTTAGAATAGCCTATTTTTTTTCCTTCCAAAAGCTCTAGTCGGCTATATACCGTCTCATTAGGTGTCTCCATCAAAGTGCGTACGCACTGCTCTTGTAATTGCACATTTGACAATGCTGATATCATGGTTCCTGCTGCTTCGTAAAACATGCATATCTAGATAATCAATGAGTGAGTAAAACGCTCAATAAATTTATGACTTTTTATACCTGCTGTGAGTTTAATTGACTAGTTAGTTTCTTCAAATCTGCAAGCACCGTTTCCAGAACAGAGATAGAATGTTCTCCATTTGAAAGCTGATGAGATACCACCATTTCACCTTTGCAGCTTTGACATATCTTCAAAAATGAATCACATGCCATTTCTTTGAGACCTTCTTGTGGACATTGCATGTACCAAAAAATTCTTTGCAGTAACCAAGATGTAAACGTCCAATTCGACTTTAAAAAATGTGGATACTGGCTAGCAATATATAACATGTTTGACGCCACAACCCACTGCTGATCACTATTGCCGGCACTTTCTTCTCTCTGCAAAAGATGATACATATCACCAGTCAATAGGGTCTGAAGAAATTGACTTTCTTGCGGCTCTGAAGTCGCACCCGACATCATGCCAACGGCCCAGCAAACACGAAACAGATGGTCCCACGACCAGGCAGTGTTCTCTCTATCTAATTGCAACTGCTCAAACTGCTCTCGAATCAAAGACTGGATAAAAATAGGATCGAGGCTTGTAAGCAAACCAAAGATATGTCGCATTGATTTGGATAGTGCAGTTGTATCACTCTGTTTGATGAATTCTCGACTAATCTCGCCGTCATCATTCTCAATGACAAATACGTCGTCTGGTTTCACCATGTTTTGAATCATGGTTGAGCAAAGCTGCTTCAAAATATCATGGTAGGGTGTGGTCTGTCCATGGTTTGCATCTTGGAGTATATCGTACGTCTAAATAAACGAATTAAAAGCTAAAATTTGACCCCTTCTAGTAATGGCTTTTACCAATTTTCCCCAGTATTCTAAACATATCTTCCATATCTCTCGCTCCGGGACCTGAGAAACCTGTAGCAAATAAACCAGCATGTCGTGTACGCTAGCCTTTCCTCCGTCTAAGCTCTCTAGAAGCGATCTGTATTTGCAAAGCATGGTTGTTAAGAAAGTAGCCAGCACTTGAATGAAATGTTGATCGTAGCTGTCTGATTCAGCATACAGCTTTGCAATGTCCGACTCTTTTGGTATAGTGCTGATTATTTCTGTATAAACAACAGTGCAGACATTGAGAATAATATCGCTATATTGCTGACTGTCAATATGGTCTAAGCTTATGATTTCTGCAAAGCACTGAAGGACTAGGTTTCTGTGAGTGCCTTTGATCTATAAACAATCGGATCAATCAGAAGCTTCATATCTTTAATAGTTGTGCTTACGTTTGCTTGCAATAGTTGGATCAGATCTTGCTGGTACACAAATTGAACTGGGATCCAGCATATGAACTTCTGCAAAGTTTCCAAAGTCGCCTTGATTAAATGTGTGTTGGCAGTTTGCTGGGCTAATATTGATTTGCACAGATCGAAAATCGAACCAAACTCATTCACCATTTGATCTTTTAATCTATGCATCTTGGCAACTGTCATATGATCCACTGAAAAATCGAACACTTCTTCACTATTTACTCAATGGTTAGCAAAGCGTCTGCTGCAGTTGACCCAGTTCTACCTAAGATATCTCAAAATTTTCATGTTATTCTCGCATAAATTCATGTTGGTTACACTAGAATCCACGATTTCTTGTATAAACGACGGCCAATACTGTGGCCAATCTTTCTTAACAATCTGGACAAGAACAAGGTCAAGCTTATTTAAAACGGCTGATCGAAGTGTAGATTCGTTGTGAGAAAGTTGAATGATTGTCTTTACTATGTAGTTTCGCATCGCTAAAAGAACACGTGAGTTCTTTGATAAATTGATCAAATATGCTCTATACCAATTCTTTGATCCATAGATATTGTATTCCATCTCACTTTAATGAAATCTTCTAGCACGCCAAGTGCAATAAACTAAAATAGTTATTCACAACTACGCGTGGTAATAAAATCATCTAAAACGTACCTTAGCTTGCAAGCTGCTAGATTTTTCAAGAATTTGATCTGCTAAATGCCACGATGTTGCGTTATTCTGAAATTCTGTCAATATAGATTGTGCCTTTTGTCTCTGTTTTTGTGCCGAGTTAGCCAAACATTAGAATTGAGGGTTTCATGTTTACCTCTGCATTGTTCTTTCCCTCGTAAAATGATTGCACTATCGAATCGAATTGTTCCACATTGAAAGGCATCTAATGCAACGAAATCTTTATCAGTTTGGCTATTACGATAATATCATAGCGTAGCGCAATCAGCTTACATTCATTATTGGCTATTTTCGACTTTGAATCAAAAGTAACGAAGTAGAAGAAAGGAGTTTGGAATCAAATGTTCTGGCAACTTTGCTCATAAAGCAGGCCGGGGTGTTCAAATACACTTTTTCTCACTTCTTCCATTCCATCAACAATGACAAAGGACAGTCAAGACCATACATTTGTGTTCAATAAGCATAGTAATTCACCTGATACTCAACCTCATCAACACCGTTGTAATGGCCATCTTGAAGATGTGCTAGAAGGCTTCTCTCAATGGCCTTTGGATGTGTCAAAACCGTTTGGCTTATTTTTGTCTTGTTTACGATCGCAACCAGGTAATTCATATGCTGTGAAATCCATATATTTAAGGGAAAAAAAACCAACTTATCACACAATAGGTCAAGAGCCTGTTAGA
This sequence comes from Parasitella parasitica, assembly GCA_025201805.1. Lineage (NCBI taxonomy): Eukaryota > Fungi > Mucoromycota > Mucoromycetes > Mucorales > Mucoraceae > Parasitella > Parasitella parasitica. The sequence goes on from MU619255.1 coordinate 302,607, forward strand.
TATAAGTTGACAAAGGATGCTAACGAGAAAAATTTAGACTAACTACCGTACATTCAGTTTAAAAATTGTAAATAACATTAGAGATCCTTATTTATGTGATGCCAAAAGCACTTGTACTTATACCTACATCATCTAAAAGTCAATAAACCGAACAATTTAGACTTGCGTATTATACAATAATATTACGTTCCATAGATTTTGTTTTTGATCGCTTCAAACAGACAGTCTGAAAGTCAAGGAAAAAAGTTCATTACCTTTATGGCTAAAAATTAAATGTTACTAGTAGTAACTGTACCATTTGATAGAGTGCCCAAGTTTTGCATACGAGGAAAACTTTTTAATTATTATCCAAGTCAATTATAGATCTTAAAAGGCGTGCAAAAGTTATCAGTAACATTTCAATAACACATTTTGGTGACTACACCACAAAAAAATAACCATTAAAACAGGTTTCTTCTTGAATGTAAGAGTTTTCTTATTTTAAATAGTGTCTAAGATAATAAGTTATATGTATACCTAAAAGCTTTAAATTTTCCAAAGATTATGAAAATTTTTGGCTTTTTGACCCCTTTGTATCCTAGTGCTAATAAATGATCATTCCTATTTTTACAATATATCTTTGGCGTTCTGCCTTTGTTTCAAATGCTATGAAAAAGGATAAACGAGTAAAGAGAACCTAAATTCCTTTATAGGTGGAAGGAATGAGAGTAGATCTAAAAGCCTAAAGTGATATAAATTTACTGTTACTTATTTCAAGCTTTCGTTATATAGCATGAATTTTATAGTATTGACGGGTCGCTAACTTGTGTTACTCTTTTATGCCCATTCAATCACCATATAAATACACAAATGTTAATCTTGTCTGCATAACACACTATACCTTTTGTATTACATATTTTTCTTTCATTCAGATTTTTGGGATAAGATCTAGTATTGATACATTAACATTGAAATGTCGTCTTTCCAAAATAAACGTTAACATGTTGTCATAAAAACGATAAATTGTATTTCATCATTTATAAGAATAGGTCATCATTGAACAAATATTCTGTAGAAAAAGGTTCCAGGAAAGCACACAGCCATATTTCGATAATAGTTGTTGGTGCTTGGTTAGGAAAAGTGAAAACATGATATTAAATTAGAATAATGAGAATTAAGTATACTATTGTTAATGAGTTCAAGGCAAGGTCATTGATCATGAGCGAATTGCTTATACTCGTAAAATGTCTGTTTCTCTGTAGATAGTTTTCATATGTATTCAAGATGTACGTAAGTTGGGTAAATTGATAAGTATATAGTACTGCGTTCTATTAATTTTAAATCGAAGCCCTGCAAAAAGAAGATTCATTTATGATTAAACTTTTTAATAGTTTTAAACCACACAAACACACACACACTCGGATGAAAACTATTAGCCAAATAATAAACTCAGTTCTAATCACGTAGTGAGCTGTTTGATGTTGGTACACTTCTAGTTGGCGTATTAATCCTATAATTTTTTAATGTGTTATCTTACATCTCTCGTACTTCATTCGAACGAACTATCTAACAAAATACCAAGCCTGTTTAAACTTCCGTTTCTTTTGGAAGCCTAAGTTTGAATATTATATATATGGTAGGCATGCGCGCCTTATATGTATAGGGTCGTGATTTATTGCAATAAAAAGAAATTCTCTTTTCTCCAAGGAGCCATATATATTCTATTGATGACTTACATGGAAAAGCAGGATTAAAGGAAATACAATTACAATAAACATAAACATGTAACAGTGAGCACATGGTTCAGTATTTTTAGCATTCGTCAAGGCAGCGTATGCAGCGTAAATGATGACTAAGGCATATTATCGTCGTCAATATCAGAGTCTGCCAATTTGATCTGATCCCTTGTTAATTAAATGATGTGATTCATAATATTTGTTGCTACACCAAAATGCACAGACAATTCTAATCTTTTCTGTTGAACAAAACGTATGATTTAGTTTTCGATAGGACCAAGCTTTTCAAGTAAAATGCTTATTTAATTGGTGCCCTAGTCTCTATGAAAAGGGGCGATCTCTTTATTTTTGACATCTTCTTTAAATGGCAATGCTAAAATATTGCCCCGGATATGTTTCTTTGGTCGTGATAGGCTAGATTTCGGAAATGGGACTACAATGGAAAATGCTTTATAGAAATATTTAAATCTAAAACTTATTTTTGAAAAAGTATTCGAACGAGACCATTTTACAGAACAATAACAACATAATACCACTCCACATATCCATTTTGCAAAAAGAAAAACTTAAAATAGACATCCAACATAAATGGAAGCGAGGCCTCGAACCCTTTTTACATTTGCACATCTCAGTTCGGAGATCCTTGTATTCTTGGATATTACACAAAATGATGGATGCGGAAATCATGTCCGGCCGTTTTTGGTCGAGTGTAACTATATATGCTATTATCGCATTAATACCGAAAAGGGGCTGACAATAATTAAATGCATGACAAACAAGAGAAACTTTCCATATGTTTGAGAAGTTAGCTATTGTATCACTTTTTTTTCCAAAATGACAAAGATTCTTTTCTACATGTATGTATCCCTGAAAAAAGGGTTCTTTTTTGGCATATTGCCAAGTTTTATGTTTCGCAATTATAAGGAAACTTTTTTTTTCGATTACTGTTTCTTCTATTACGTCAGGAGCGGGTTAAATCAGACACCCCTCTTTCTTGTATTATATATCTTTTGTTTGTGCCTTATATTAAGCACAGTGGTATCAATTTAGCATACCCGCCAAACAATTGAATGAAGGCCTGCCAAGATTTTGTTGTATCCGTAGTCGTTGGTCAAGTTAGAGCGGAAGCGATAGCCATTTTTGGAAGCGGACTTACATAATTACCTAATGATCTAACCCAAAAAAGAAAAATACAACCGGAAGTTAAAATAAAATCATTATGCGTAGTTTTAATTCATACAATGACAGCTCCGGTAATTCGAATATTCAGAAAAAAAAAATAGTTTAAATAGGCCAATTTTCTTTTTTTTTTCTACATTTTTTTACTTTAACAACTTTTCAGATGTTTTATAATAATCCTTCTATTTCACCACCTACAAACAATATGAATCAATTCTCATCTCTAATGGAAGAAGATAGTAATATGAATCTTTTACTTAGTCCATTCGAACCTGATCATATCCAGTTGGGATATGCTCATGGTTCCAGCCCTACTCAACCAGAACATATTCAGTTAGGATATGCTCATGATTCCAGCCCTACTCAACCAGATCATATTCAGTTGGGGTATGCTCATGATTCCAGCCCAACTCAACCTATGATTATTTCAAACCAGAATGGCAATACTGATTTATATGCCAACTCTGAATCGTCTCCCATTGCTATGCCCAACACAATGTCCAAGTTTAATGCTGCGACATCCTCATCATCGCCTCAGTTTGATATGGTAATTATTAATCCGTTATCAAGAAAAAAAAAAAAGGATGAAATGTTAATACAATATTGTATCCAGTTGAATAATTTTGCAAATGAGTGTATTTCTCGTTCTCCAGAATCTTCTTCTTCTGCCGACTCCAATTTGGTTTCACCTCCGCATCAATATTACCCCACTTCAGCAAGCTACCAAGATTTCGTTTGGCCAGAAACAAATGTTAACAATGCCCCTTATAATCCCACAATTCAAGGGCCATTTCAACACAATTACCATCACAACCATCACCATTCTGGGTTGAAGAGATCGGCTTCTGTGCCACCTCATTTCCAAAAATTCAAACCCCAAATTCAAGATGGTATGTACAACCAATTTCAGGTAACACAGATGCAAAAACAATTGCAACATAATCATCAGCATATTCCAATGGCTTCCAAACCATTGCCTATCCAGATCCAGAGAGTCAATACACTGAGCACAATTACAGTAAAGCCAGCAGATCCCGAGTCTCATCGTCGCCAGTTGGATGAAAAGTTGGAAAAAGTGAATTTTGATGACATTACCGTAGCTGAGCTCAAGGAAATGTTGAGAGATCGTGGCCTCTCTGCTACTGGCCGTAAAGCTGAACTGATGAATCGCCTGAAAGAGGAGTACGAATTACTCATGAGAAGAGGTGGTGCTGCTGCCGTTGCTGCTTCTGGTATTCCAGCAACTTGTTCTCGTGCACTCTCGGCATCTCCACTTATTCAACGCCGAATGGCTAATATAAACCTTGGTGATTCTCCCAAAAGACAACAGCAAAATCGTTTGTATGCTCCTTACTCTCCTCCTGTGCGCCATTCTTCAAATTCAATTGCTCAATTGGGTAATCATCGTCTTGCTTCCTCTGTACCAGAGTCGCTGACACAATCATATTTGAATGATCAATTCATGATGAGAAAACCCTCGGCATTACGCAAAAGTATTGACGAAGAGAACCAAGAAAGACGTAAAGTATTTGTAATTGATTTTTAAAGATTATCATATTCATTATTTTTTTTTTTTTTTTAAAAAAAAAATAGAATGGATTCAATCTCTAAGCTCTTCCTCTCCTTCCCAAGGTTTTTATCCTTCTGTGCCCAAGATCGATGAATCTGCTAATATGTTGTCTGAAGTTTGGGATGATCAAACACTTCAAACTTTCCTTAGCCAGATCTAAATCCGTATTTTAATACTTGTAACTATAGAAAACAACACACTCCATCAACAACAACAACGCATATGTAAATAACTAGCAATCCGCCTTTGTTCTATTTAACTTATAACCTATCACATACTTTTCTACTTTTTTTTTTTAAAACTATAAAATGTCTTTTCATAAACCATGTAGTCATTTTAATCCATTTGGAATCTTCTGTCCATTTCATAAAAAGAAATCGTGATATAAAAACGTCATCTTGACCCTATATTGGAATTATAGTACAGTATCTTGATAAAGAGTTTGTAACAAAATGACGAAATATAGAAACTTTAATATTAACACATTTTTGACAACAACTGAGACATGGTGTAAAGAATTAAGACCGTGCCTCCGTACGTAATAGGAGCGCCACTCAACGTATGCCATGTTCAAATACGTTATCGGCACACTGATAACCACTATATTCTTTTTGCCTGCTCATAAAACCAATACGATAAAGTTTCCTAATGTTCGAAAGATTGTTTATTTTTATTGTAAATTCAAAGATATTTTATGTACAAAAAAGTGGTATGTTGTTTACGCCACAGGATACGTCTTGTATTCATTAACAACGAATATTGTTACAACCGTAGACATTACTATCATACAAACATGCAATTAGTATCGGTGTGGTACATGGTCTTTGTAATGTTATCTAAATTTACCCAACCATAAATCCCATTTATCTCTCATGAAGCTTCTAAAGTTAACAACTTTCTGTTCCTCCGTTTCATCAATTAAATAAGTGTTTACAATACTACTCCTCATTCCAATAGCTATGCATACATAAAGTATTGTGCGTGAGTTTGGGAGAATTAAAAGTTGTTTCATGATCGATACATACATAAATAATTGGAGTTTTGATTACTCCAAAACATAGCTGCTCCAATAGGCTATAATAGGCGTATTTAATAGTTGAGTACAGCACGTCTAATTGAAACGAACATAAAAGAAACTTACTGCAATAGTGCCAATTTGGCCTTCAACTGGCGTGATCACCATCCTCAAAATCCACTCTAAAGGCTTTTCCAAGTGATGGGGGCTTCCATTCAGAGGCTTTGAGTCGAAAACACTTCCCACATCAGCCCAGGATTTTTGGAGCTGATCCCCTGAACCACGCTTATAAAGATAAACGGAATTGGCTTTTGTCCATACAGCTAATAACGTCCCATTTGCATTCAATTGCACACCGCGAATATCAGTGGCGTCAAAAGCTGTGTCACTAGGCTCAACTGAATCAGGTACCTGCATGGCGTGATAAAACTCATGCAAATAGGCCCCATCACTTGTTTTGTACAGATATTTTTGCTCGTTTTCGTTATTCATCAATGCGCTGATATTATCTGTAAAGTCTAATGTTTGAAAATCATTTCGAATGAGAGAAACAACCATAGTTTTGGAGTCTTTCGATCGAGAAATGGAGGGAATCGGCATGTTGACCAGAGTGCGTTCATGATGAAAATGGGCTCCATCAACAAATGCCATGTATTCCAAATTTTCGTCTATAAATGTGGAATCCTGTCGAATAAATAAGGTTAATATTATCGTGGGCCATTTCCAGCTATTTCTACTTGCTTTTGTGTTGAGATGATCCCTGAAAATCCATTTGCCCTTCTTTGTGCTTTTATCAGTTGATCTGAGGACTGTACCATCTGATATTGTAACATTTGTGTGAAATAGATTCTTTGTTTTATGGATGTCCAGTGTGAATACACGATATGTTTCAATGCTTAAACACAAGAATGTCAATTTTTGAAATTTTTGTACTCTGATCGCTCTACTTACTTTGGAGAGTACAATTTGCATAGTAAATTAACATGGGATTCAGTCCCTCCTGGCTGATGATAGGCTCTGATAAGGTCTCCTGTTTGTCCTGCTGTTACAGTAATGGTCTTTGAATTCTTTGAGTGAGGAGACGACAAGAAGTTGTCAGGTAATGCAATGATTCTAAATCTATACAAATCGGGATCGCTGTATTATAACATCTCAATGTCAACAACAAAATAAACGTAAAGATGAATGCTAAACACCTACCGAGCAAATAATATAGAGTCTTTCTCTAATGAAATTGCGTTGATCATTGTATTTCCAGGCATTAGTATATCCTTGTACTCGAAAGGCGTTGTTGCGTTATCGTCTGCTAAATAATAAACTCGCACAAAATGCTGGATATTGTCGCTCTCTAGTAGATGATATAATACGGCAAACTGAACAGCTCCACTGTCTTCAGGACTCTTTGATACTTTTGTGATTGGGCCGAGAAGCAGATGATTAAAGCATGTTTCCCAATCTACGATGAATTGAAATGCGTTTGATAATGCATGAATAATGTATTAAATGCTATTCTCACCTTCAGGACCCTCTTTCAAAATGTCGCTTTTCCTCTTCCTTGCTTGAATAACAAGTCCTACATCATCTAGTAAATCCACTACTCACTGTTCAATCATTCTGCTAGACTTTTTACCATTGACATTGGTTTTGACGGAATTTACACCATGAACAAAGCCTCTGTTGCCATCCAAGACTGCTTCATAGTGGATATGTGTTCTATAGATATATTCATCGTGTTCTGAAAGAATAACTTGCGATGGCTCGTTCAATCTTGAGTGTGTAGGAACGAATGCTTGTACAATCACAGGATGAGGGTATGGAGTGTCTTGCAGCAGACTCACCAGATAAATCATGGCAAGTCCAGCTATCAACAATACCAAGACACGCCACTTCATTTTTATATAAAAGAAAGGGCTTATGGCGGATACAGCGCCCGAATTGACGAAGGCACATTTGTTAATTTTGCTAATAAAATCATCCCCGCCCTTTTTTGTGTGCTCTCCTCTTCTTTCCCTCCCTCTTCCCCTTCCCCTTCCCCTTCCCTTTTCCTTTTTATTTTCATATATAAGTACATACCACTAAACTTGTTGGTCTTTCAAATTAAATGTCTTGTAACTTTCCGCATGATCTCGAACCTTGTCTAGCTCGTCTTGGAACAACGCCAGAAGGTAAAGGTTTATAGTGTATTGAGTAGAAAACCTTGATGGTAACCAAGCAGAGATGAATAGACAAGCCCGCTTTTATCAAAGAGGTGTATGCAGTAGACGATCTGGAAACACTAAGGCAAATCCTCATAAGAAAAGAAAGAGAAAGACAAAGCATTGCCAATGATTTAGAAGTAGCAGCCAGAATTGGCCTTGTCATATCAGAGACAAACGAAGCCATTCAAATCAAGGTACAATCAAATATAGCTAGTTAGTATAGTAACAATTGCTGATACCATTGTTAGCTCGAACATCTAGAAAGAGAAAACAAAATATTTCAAGATGAATTACGATTACGAGCAAACAACACAAAAAAAGACATGAATTCTGCAAGTGTGCCTAATGAAGGCCTACTTTTATCAGAGGAAGAAGAAAAAATTTACCTTACGCAAGAACTAGATCAGGCGCGAAGGGAATTGACAAAATTTAGAAAAGAAATGGACGGCTTATCTGCCCAGTTGAATGATATGGCTTCAGAAATGGTTGATTCTCGTTCAAAAGTCAGTGTTTATGCGAAAAGACTAGCAGAAGTTGAGCAGAAATTAGCGGCAACCAGAGATGTGAATACAAACCTGCAAGCTCTGCTAGATAAAGCATTGACTTCGCAAAAACAATCAAGTTCAAATACCTCGCATCTTGTCAAGAACATTCAAATGGATTTATCAAGAGTAGGTTACATCAACTTGTATCGCTTTTCACCAACATCTAATACCATCAATATCAGGTTGTCTCTGAAAACGAGCAGTTGAGAGCACGTATTGCCGAACTGGAAAACCAGCAGGTTGAATGCGAGGAAAAATTGGCTGCCATGGTTATTCAGGCACAAGAATATGCAGCCAGATTGGAGCAAGCTCAAGACACAATCCACAGTCTGAGTGAGCCCAAACTACCCGACGATGATGATTACCCTAGTATAAATCAACACAGTGGATTCAATTCATTTTCTGTCTCATCGCAAGACGGCACAAAGGAAACAGAGATCACCAAGGCATGTTTGCTTTTATAAAACGACTATTTCGATTTCATGTAACAAAGTATTGTGTGTGTATATAGGGCCCTGTATTCTCTGCTGAATTCAGGCAAGAAATGCAAAAAGAAATCGAGCGCAATCTGAACCTAAGGAACGAAATCCGTCATCGCATCATTACAGCCGACTCCAACAATACAGATAAAAAGAAGTCTCAAGAAGGATTGAGGTACCTCGTATCAGAAAGAGAGAATGCTGGATTAGCTAGTCTTTCTACCAGCACTAGTTCGTCCACTAATTCGTCCATTTTGTCTACTGTCATGAAGAAGGAAATGATACATACAACAGCAATAGCAGTAACAAACACAACATCTAATTTAAATCAGCATGCGTCCAACGCCATTCATACCAATCTTACATATACTACATCTAATAACAATAACCATAGCCACCACCAAACATCACAGCCACAATCACTGGCACCACCATCATCATCGACAGCCGCTGAAGAAGAAACAAAAGCACCTTTGCTGAGACCAGCAAGCTTTTTAACTGGATTTACTGGGTTTGGCGCAGAAACAGGATTAGGTATTGGCGGTAATTTCATCACAAGAGGTATACCGCCAAGAGCACTGTCTGCTTCTCGCGGAGATGGACCAAGCATATCAACACGGTTCTTCCAAAGACTAGCCTCGAGACTAGATGATTATGACAAAAAGGTTTCTTCGATAAGCAAATAAATTGTCATGTTTTTCAGCACATTGTTGCACAGCGTCATTTTTTTCTTTTCGCATTGAGATCAGCCCCGACCTCATTTACTTTGCTTGACGAGAGAACACTGCATAAATTGGTAGCCATATATGCAAGTGAAAAACAAGCTTATATGAATTCAGTCAAGTAGCAACCTTTGCCATATTATTTGTAGGGTATCTGAGCACTTTTATAGCTGTTTTAGTGAGTTAATGTATAACCAGCTTCTCAGGACAATCAGTGGAATCGAATCCTGCATATTTTTTTTTTTTTTTTTTTTTTT
>MU619256.1:0-14563 GCA_025201805.1 Parasitella parasitica
ACTTGGCGCTATCTGGAAACAACATTTGAATCCATGTTTTTATTGATATATCTAAAGTTATCATATGATATCACAAATTTACATATCAGAATTGCATATAATTGATGATAGGCTTCGATAAAGAGCAAAATAAAACACTGTCTTATGCGCCATAAGTACAGGCATGATCATCGCTATATGAGCATAACTTGCTTTCCACTGGGCGACCTGTCTATCACAAGTTATCTGCAAAAACAGTTTTATTTTTCAATTTTTATCATAAATATCTCATATATGCTCATAATTGGTCGCCCAAATTGCCAGTGGCAAAATTTTTGAATTTTCGGAGTTTCAATATTTAAACGCCGCTTTTCTGATTTTGCAAACCTTGTTGAATTGTTCGTTTATTTAATTTATTATGTGGATTTAAAAATTCGCTACTGTTTATAGTGGTTATTTTTACAAATAGAAGTTGCTCAGAATACATAAAATCGTAAATAATGGCGAGTTCTCTGTAATATCATAAATAAATATTGACTAGTGAGGAATGTGTATAAAATAATGTAAATTTAAATTTGCGAATGAAAAGGTTGTTTATTATCATTGTGGGCAAAAGCAAAACATATACAACCTGGAGTAAGATTAATCAATGACTTTATAAAAAAGATAAGTGTAAGTAAAGTCAATCCTGAACACAATTCACGAACATTGCCTAATGGATCATTTCCCCTTATTTATAACCCAACATGACATTTTCATGGAGAATAGATACAATCTAATGTTCCATTCTCTAAATTACTTCATGTCTCACACTTGTACCTTATTCCCCATCGGTACACTTAGATTCACTAGTATATAAACTATCAGGGATCTACGGCTTTAATAGATAATCAAGGACAGATTAATAAGAGAAGGTATGCAGAAGCTTATTTTAAACAAGGAGGGAAAGGTGGAGAAAGATAAGAAGATTGCTAAGGATATTTAATAAGGGAATTTGATGATAAGATCTGACGAAGAAAACTTGTTTTTGCTGATCAAAATGGCCCCTGTTTATACCTTTTTGCGAACTGTTTAGTTCACTGAAATGTGAACTAGACTATTTCCTATAATGTGGATCAATTAGTTAAATAGGATATTGTGGATCGATTTGGGAAGAACGAGGTGATATGTAATTTTAGATCAAGATGTATAATTGTTTTGCCTTGAAGGCTGACAGGTTCATGACACAAAAGTTATTTTCAAAAACAGGTTTTTCTTCATCATTTATCACAAATATCAAATATTTGCTCACTTGGCGCTATATGTGGCAGCAACATTGGCTTCCATGTTTTTATTGATATCTATAATTATCAGATGATATCACAAATTAACATATCAGAATTGCATATAATCAATGATAACCTTCGATAAAGACCAAAATAATCTCTGTCTTAGGCGCAATAAGAACAGGCATAATCATCGCTATATGAGCATAACTTGGGTTCCACTGGGCAATGTTTCTATCAAAAGCATTAATATTCTGCATAAACAGTTTAATTTTTTTATATAATATAAATAATTTATCATAATATCAGATGTTGTGATCACGGCTTCTCTGCTAAAAGAACCGTAGACTTGAGGCTATTGGTAAACACATTTGCTTCGACTTTATAAAGTTATTTATTAGCAAGGGTCATAATTTGTAGTCTTCGGTGAAATTTTAACGGAGCAGCATGAATGCTTGCGAATATTGACACAGAGTATCTAATAACAGTGTAAATTAAGGAAAGGGAAGAGGCTACAACATTTCTCCAAAGAAAGACAATTGAATCTGCCACTGGTTAAATATAGAGAATCGTATCGCAGCAATAATGCAATTATTGTAATTGCTTTCTCTAATTAAAAAAAAATAAATACTGGATCTAATATTTTACTTTATAAAAGACACGACTAACTTTCGTTCCAATTTCACATCTAAGAAAAAACAAGAAGTTTCTGGTCATGCAATCTACGTTTGCCATTGGAATTAGACTGGAAGCGGATAATGCTAGATTAACGAATTTGATAAGTGTAATTCTTTATTAAGCCTTCTTCATGACTACCGTGTTCATTTTCTTCTCCAACTTTAAGCTTGAAGATTCTAAAAGCCAGGCACTTAATAATTATTCATCTTATTCAGCTTAAATGTATGTGCGTTGCTAACCTTATTTGTGAAGGTAAGGCATTAATGATGGTAATCGTTTCAATGATTGAAACGCAGCACCTGGTAAAGAACATCCTTCGCGGCGCATGAGTTTCTTTCTTTTTACACTCTTTTTTTTCTTTTCAAGTCTTTAAAAAACGTTAGGAATGAGCGAAGATACCTTCTCCTCAGCTATTCATTATTGGAAGGGTATCCAGCTTTCTAATCTACAAAAGGAACTTGACCAGCAAGGACTTGCCATTGTAGAAAAGCAAAAAGATGGCCTTGTCTCCAGAAAAAAACTGGCAGAGCAAACCAGAGGTACGTACAACAATCATATACGTGTTTTGGTAAACAAAGCAACCAATTATTGAGCCTTTCCAGAATTTAAAAAGATTCCTGACGAAGACAAGCTGCAAAAGTTTAAACCTCTTTTGAAAGGTGTGTGAATACAACATCCTGAATTACAGAAAATTGCATTAACATGGTTAAAATACAAAAAGGATATCAGGCCGAAATAGACAACATTACAAAACGTACGAAATATGCAGAAAATGCATTTTTGACGGTTTATAAATTGTTGGCAGATGCTCCTGATCCAGCACCACTATTCGAAATAGCTGTGGTAAAACAAACCCCCCCCCCCAAAATTTGCATGATTCAATGAAGGCATTACTTATATTACAAGACATTAGGACCAAACTGCGAAAATGGTCGACAATACTTCACTCCAAAACGAAAACAGCTATCTTAAAGAGCAATTACAAAAGGCAAATGAAAATATTAAACGACTCGAGGCAACAGAAAAGACAAATCAAGAATTGGTACAAAAAGTATCGTCTTTGGAAGAATCGGTAAAGATATACAATACATCCAACAGTTTTGTTAGCTTGCATTAATGCAGTCATTATGTTTTTTTTTGTCATAGTTGGCAGAGAGAAAATCTAAAGATACCAGTCAGATGGAGCAAGAGATGAAAGATCAATACAGTGATAAGATTAGGCAACTGAAAGAGCGGTATGTAATGGAAAAGTATACATAAAAAAAGTAGCATACTCATATATGTATATGCGCATCATGATAGTGAATACGATCTTCAAAAGCAGCTAAATCAGGCATTGGATCAATTGACCGACTTGCGACAATCTCACGATGATACTCAGGCACAACTTATTGGCCATGATCAAAAATATGGTTCGCACAAAATGATGTCAATTTAAGAATTGCTTTTGATAAACTGTTTGATAGATGAAGAAGTTGTTGGGAAATTGGCAGAGTTAGATATTGTCACAATGGACCTCGAACGTGCCAATGGAAAAATTATCCAACTGGAGAAGAAGAATGATGATTTGAAAGAAGAGAATACGAAACTGCGCGAATCTAGAGATATCGTTGACAGGTAAAGATCATTTACTCGAGTTAGCACGCTACGATTTATCCATACATATGCATATTATAGAAACGAATCAACGCAACATGATGCTGAAGTAACCAAGCTAATTAAAGATGTCGACACCTACAAAGATATGCTTCACAAAACAGAGACAAGACTATCAAAGAAGATTAAGGAACTGACTAATGAAAACAAATCACTGGTAAGCAAAGGACATACAATGCACGATATACTTGACTTAAAAGGATATTCATGCACTAGACGGAAGAAAAAGAGAATTTGAAGAAAAAGATGAAGAATTACGAAGATTACGGCGAGATAAAACGAGAACTGCAAATAATGAAGGTACCACCATGTGAATGTTTAGGACCAACAGTTATCTAACGTGCAACAGTATGTGGAGTTCTCGACTGGCGAGGATGAAGACGATTTCATTGCAGACGATGTGTTGAAGAAGGACGGGACAATCGAAAATAGCCTGGAAGCTCGACTGATGGAAAAGAACAAGAAGTTGGAAAGCGAGTACACACAAATCAAAGTGGCATTTGCAGATCTTCAGCGAGAATTCAATAAACACACAGAGAGTATACACTCGTTGCAAAACAAACTGCAGGAAAAGACAGCGCTTGTTCAGCGTTTGGAGGATGACTTGCTTGGGATGGGCCAAAAGTCCAATCCTGACCCTTATAACCTGGAGGCGCTGAGGAGTTCATCAGGGACACCTGTTCCCCGAACCCCAGATGGAGCATTGACGCCTCTTTTGGATGGATCTAAAAAGGAAGACAAGAGTATTTTGCCTATTGTCATCAGCCAGCGTGATAGATTCAGAAAAAGAAACAACGAGCTGGAGGAACGCATTCGTTCTTTGGAGACATCATTGCAGGACGCACGCACAGAAGTCCAAAATCTCAAAACCGACAATTTAAACTTGTATGAGCGCCTCAAGTTTGTCCATGTTTGGAAGGAAGGACAGCAGCAGGACAAGGGTTTGATGGTAACAAAAAGTGTGCGTCTTAAAAGAGGACGTGAGCCTAATTTTTGCGTTAGAATCGCTCTGTTGCTGTCAATATGGGCGAGCCTGGCACATCAACGAGAAGCTTTAGAAGGAGCTCCATCAAACAATTTGACGATCCATCCGACAAGTATGGCAAATTATATGAAGAAAGCATGAACCCATTTACTCAATTCCACAAAAAGGCAAGTGACAGACATGTAGATGCACAATACAGTTCTAACCTGTGCATGTAGGAAGAAAACCGTAGATATAACGCGCTAAATCCAGCAGAAAAACTAACGCTGAACCTGACTCGCCTGCTGTTTTCGCACAAATGGTCTCGCTATTTCTTTATCATTTACTCTTTGCTCCTACATTTTTTGGTTGTTATCACTTTGTATCAGCTCAGTTTATGGGAATGCAGACACGATCATGAGGCTATCAACTTTCCTACTGGCAATAATGATGCGGCAAAAACGTAGCTGTAATAAAAGTTTGCTTGACAAAAAGATTTTCAAGCATGCAATCCAAATCCGGATCTGCACCACACACAGTCTATTTCCGGAAACAAACTGTACAATGACTGTCCATGAAGTAATTTGTTAGTTTCGCATAAAAACAGGTCAAATGTTCTCTACTTGTCCTTTCTCTCTTTCCATCTCTAACTCTATACAACAACTCACATCTACATCATCACCATAACCAGACAAATAATACAAATAAAAGCATGTTGGAGTCTGTCGTCTCTACTCTTCTGAACAGAGTCTTGGGCGCGTATGTCTCGAATCTGAATTATAGTCAGCTCAAAGTTGGCATTTGGTCAGGTAAACACAAACAATCATCAATTCGATGCAGGCATTCATTTCATATGCTTAGGCGAGGTTACATTGCGTGACCTGAAGCTTAAGCGTGAAGCTTTGGATAAGTTCAATTTGCCTGTGGACGTATTAGAAGGTACGTTAGCCCCTCCTTACTGAGGCAACACACCAAACAAACCGTCAAATTTATAGGCTATCTTGGAGAACTGACATTAACTATACCTTGGAACAATTTAAGAGGGAAGCCTGTTGTAATCCATGTAAAGGATGCCTATGTATTGGCAGTGCCTAGAAATGAGTCTACCGTAAAAAATAAAATAAAAATAAATAGACAATTACATCATATCTAATCACCCTTTGAAATAGATGACAGCCGAAGAACTAGCACAGCGAGACCAAGACGCTAAAATGAGAAAGCTGGACAATGCTGAATTAATGGTGGATGCAAGTGAACATAATGCGGCCGAAGATGCAAAAAATGAGACATTCGCCAACCAGTTGCTGACAAAAATCTTGAATAACTTGCAATTCTCAATTTCAAACATTCATATTCGATACGAGGACAATATCTCGACTGATCATCGTTTTGCTGCTGGAGTTACATTGAGCGAATTGTCAGCAATCACTACGGATGAGAATTGGACCGCAAATACAATCAGCGAGACTGTAAACACTATTCACAAGGTAAGTTTTCACACATCTTTTTGTGGGTGGGTCTTCTAGAGAAAGTGCATTAACTCGGCAATCTAGCTGGCTACACTGGAATCTCTGTCAGTATATTGGGATACTAATGCGCCCACTTTATCTCAATCTGAAGACCATGCTGCATTCAAAGACCTGGTATGACGTAACTCTCAAAGACATTACATTCATACTAACACAGTGTAGATTGCCACCAAATATCATGTCCCCAACGAGCATCAGTACATACTAAAACCTGTATCTGGAACAGGAAGAGTAAAGTTGTTCAAGCACTTTGGTGGAGATGTACCCAAGATTGACGCCAATCTTTTGTTTGATGAACTGTCATTTGCGGTGGATAACGAGCAATACAGAGATACCATATTGATGATCGACCTATTCCACTCCTACTTAAAGAAGCAAAAATACAAGAAGCTTCATCCTTCTAGTGATATGACACCCAAATCCGACCCCTTGGCATATTTCAAATTTGCGGGCAATGCAGTTTTATCAGAGATTCATGAGCGCAACGAACGATGGACCTGGAAGCGCATCAAACAGAGAAGCGATAACAGAAAGCTATACCTAGAATGCTATGTGCAGCATAAGTTGGACAGAGCATCGCCAGAGCAATTGGATAAACTGCATGAGTTGGAACGGACACTGAGTTACGAAGATCTTCGATTCTATCGCAGTCTAGCAAAACCAAAACTACGCAGTGAGAAAGCCCGTATTGCTGCCATTGAAAAGCGACGTAAAGAAGAAGCAGCTGCAAGCAAGACAAATCAAGGGTGGGGCATCAGCAATTGGTGGTATGGCACCGACGGTAAAGCACCGAATTCTACCAATGACGAAGCTCTGAACGAAGACCTTGTCATCACTGAAGAGCAGAAGCTCGAGTTTTATGATGTAATTGATTACGACGCTGATAAAGCAGCTATTGCAGCATCGATTGACTTACCAAAAGACGTAAGTATATCGTATTAAAAGTTGCGCTGACTGTCAGTAACTGATTGGGATTGTCAAAACCCCCCATATAGACTATGCTGCTATCGTTGACAACATCACTCAACAAGGGCTCTTTTACAGTTCGCAAAGATCCTCATGATAAATCGACAGATCTAGTTTCACTTGTCTTTGACAATGTCAGCTTGGGCATAATCCAATATGTCGAATCCTTCACAGCCACAGCAGCACTAGGAGACCTCTGTCTCTACGATGGTATTCACATTGATTCTCCTTACTACAAGCTTATGGGCGCCAAGGATAAAGACAACACAGATGAAGAGAAACTCAAGAAACGTAGAAAATCCTCATCGGCTGCTGAGATTCT
The DNA here is from genome assembly GCA_025201805.1 of Parasitella parasitica. Lineage (NCBI taxonomy): Eukaryota > Fungi > Mucoromycota > Mucoromycetes > Mucorales > Mucoraceae > Parasitella > Parasitella parasitica. The sequence goes on from MU619256.1 coordinate 7,360, forward strand.
CTTTCAGGCAACTATCCAAGACCCTTTCTTCACGGCTAAATTCGAGCATAAACCACTTGACAGCCGTGCTGACAATGCTGTGGCGTTATTCATGCGCAATATCGACATTGTGTACAATCCTCTTGTCATCTATCAAATTGTCGATTTTTTTACGCCGCCAGAGACAAGTGCAGATAGCATCAACGCTTTGATCGAAGTGGCAGGCGATACTTTGGAAGATATCAAAAACCAAACTAGAGCTAGTCTGGAATTTGCACTGGATCAGCACACTACATTTGATCTGCAGATTGACATGGATGCACCTGTTATCATCATTCCCGAGGATTGCTCCTCCATTACGTCTCGAGGCATCGTAATGGATGCAGGCCATATCAACGTGGAGAGCAGGCTAGCTCCTCCTGACGCCTTGAATTTACTCAAAGCAAAATCTGCTGCTGACATGACTATTGAAGACAATAAGAAATTGCGCGAACTCATGTACGACAAATTCACCGTTCAGTTGACGCAGACAAAGATTCTTGTGGGTTCCATTGAAACTTGCCTAGTGCAAGTGCGTACCCCTCGCGAAGAGTTGCGTTATCTCCATCTAGTGGACCGCATTGATATGACGTTCTTGGCCGAGCTTTGTATCATCCGAAAATCCATCGAAATGCCTCGCTTCAGAATATCTGGCCATCTGCCCCTACTTGAAGTCAACTTTTCAGACACCAAGTATCGCGCCATCATGCAGTTGCCTCGTCTGATTGACGCATCTGGCCTATTGGGCGACAAAAAGACAAGCGAAACGGCGCAAGCTGGCAATTATTATGCTAGCATGGACAAGAAAAACCAGGTAGACCAACGTTGGTTCAATCTAATGAACACACCTTTGTGGAGCAAGAGTAAAGATGACGTGTTTGTGGATACAGACAGCGAGCACAGCAACGATGACAAGGAAGATGCGTCTATTACCGATACTGTAGAGACTGGAGAAACCGAGGTCACTCATGATAAAACTAGCAAGGCTGAAAAGGACATTATTAGTGTTGAGGAGCGTATGTTTGAACTGAGTTTCAAGGTGGATCGTGTGCTTGCCAATGTATTGGAAGCGCTGCATCATGAAAAGACTGATGCTCCCGAGACGTTGCTGTGCCAAGTAGATTTGCAGAATCTAGTGCTGGGATACAACATGCGTCCTATGGACATGACAGTGAGCCTCACTTTACAATCGCTGGATGTGACAGATCGCATGCAGCACGGAGACGAATTCAAGTACTTGGTCACGTCAGATCAGTATGCGCTCCAACCTGGCCAAAGCCATAGCCAAGATGACATGAAAAATTTGGTCAATGTAGAGTACATTCGCTGCAATAAGGCTAGCCCTGAGTATGTCAGCAAGTATAAGGGTATAGACCAAACTGTGCAAGTGACGCTATCTACATTGAACTTTGTTGTCACCCGTAGCTCTGTTTTACAGCTGCACAACTTTATACTGCATACATTCGTAGATGACGAAGTGACGAGCAATGCTAAATCCAACGACTCTACTCGCAGACAGTCTGTATCGCTACTCGCCACTACAACTCATCCAGCAGCTACTACGACCAACGATAATGCTAGCAGTAGCAGCAGCATCTACGTGCGTCTCTTGCTGGATAGTGTTAATTTTGTTCTCAATAACGACGGCGTTCGCTTAGCCACTGGTGAGCTGTCGTTGGGCGACTTGTCCACCATCATCTTGGATGGGCAAGTAAATGTTGCTGCAAAGTTTGCTAATTTTACATTGACTGATAATTTGACACCGGTGCACGAAAGCCCACAACATTCGACTAGTAATCAACTATTGACTATCCAAGGTGAGGAGTTGATTGATTTGCGATACAATTCGTACATCAACGATGGGCGAGAAGGCTATCCTGGCTACGATCATGCACTTTACGTTCGCATGGGCTCAGCCCAATTCAACTTTTTAGAGCAGCCTCTTCACCAATTAATGGACTACCTGAGCAAGTTTGCAGAGATGAAGTCTACTTACGACATGGCTCGCCAAGCTGCACTAGAATCAGCGCAGCAACTGGGCCAAGCCGCTACAAAGACACATTTTGACGTTGTCATAGAAACGCCAGTAGTGTTGTTTCCTGAGAACCACCAAAATGCATCTGACGTTGTGGTAGCTCATCTTGGCGAGATTTGGGCATCCAACTCGTTTGTAGATGAATATGATGGCTGCATCAATACCATCAAAGCTGGTCTGCGTGCTATTAACTTGACATCCAAGTTTTACATCTCTCAGCAGCTGCAAACACTGCCCATGGTAGATGACATTGACCTGAATTTGGATATCAAAATACCTCAAGAATCCTCCAAGACCCGCCCAAATGTTGATATATGTGGTGGCATCAAAGATGTTACGATGCGTTTGACAGAGAGGCAGTATGTGTTTCTGATGGATGCCATCAACATGTTTTCTCGTGTATTCTCTAGTAATCCGGAGCAAAACACGCCAGTATCAACGACAATAGGCACCACAAAACAGCCAGACTTGGCCAAAGCCGTTCATGACGGCCTATCAAGCAACAGAAAGACGGTCGAAATGTTTACAGAAACGGATAAAACGAACGACCGGCCTCGTATTCAGTTTACCTTGGACGCAAAGACAATTGGGTTGGAGGTTTACAAAAACAACGCTGACATGGATGCAAAGAATATTCAAAAGCCTGATAGTTTGGCACGCATTGCTTTGAACACTACTAATGTCAAATTCCGCATGTACAATGACGACTCTATGGACGTGAATCTGGTGGTCCATTCGCTAGCTGTTGACGATACAAGACCTGGAATCAACAGCAAGTTCAAGCATATCGTGCCTGTGATTGAGGACGGACATCAGTTTAAACTTCAGCTGGATCTCAAAGAGCCTGATCCGGTTCGATCTGGTATTGTGGTCATGACAGTAAAGGACCCCAAGGTTATCCTGTCGTTAGACCATGCCTTCTTGTTGCGCGATTTCTTTACGTTACCCTTCAGCGGAAAGGCCGAGGAGCATAGAAGCCCCAACGTCAGCCAAGAGCAGCAACAGACACAGGGAATGGAGCTGTCTTATCTGCTCACCGTCGTCAATGCCGAGTTTATCTTGCTGGCTAATCCTGATCATGCTAATTCTGAGGCCGTTGTGCTTTCGACTAAGGAATTGCTGATCACACAACAGACTAAAACAGCCCTTGTCATCAAGCAAATGGGCATGTTCCTGTGCCGCATGGATATGCGCAAAAAGTCGACATTACGGTTCATCCAGCCGTTTGATGTCAATCTGTCCATGAACGGCAACCCTAAAAATGATCAGGGCGGTCTTTTGACTGATCTTGTCATGAATATCGACCCGCTTGTCTTGCGATTGTCTTACCGTGATGCCATGCTGGTCACAGATATATTCAACAAGGCTTACGAACTCTACAGTGTCAGCATCAAAGATGGCCAAGGTGGACAGCAAACGACTGCTGAGTATGCTCAAAGCCTCATCTCACCGTCCAATCAAGACGACATCGACTACTTGAACGAAATTGCTTTAGCCCAGGAATCACTGCGAATTTCCTTTCACGGTGCGCAGATCATCCTCATTGAAGAATTGCACGAGACACCCATGGTTGATATGAATTTGAAGCCATTCAACGTCGAAGTGGCCAACTGGTCCAAGGCTTTGTCTGCCATGGTAGAATTCCAAGCGTACATCAACTATTTCAATATTAAAAACTCGCATTGGGAGCCACTGGTGGAGCCGTGGAGCTTTAGGCTGGAGTTGGCTCGCAATCCCTTGACCAAAAACGATCCTTTGAATATCAAACTGGTATCCAATTCCATTTTGAACGTAAACATAACGCACACATTCCTGGAAAGCGCATACAACAGTATGAATCTGATGGATAAACAAAAGAACGTAAGTAAGCAGCCCTCAAGTAGATGCAAAACACCCACTAAAATACGATCAAATAGACAATCTTCAGTGGCGAAAGAGGCACAGTAGCGCCTTACGAGCTGCGCAACAGGACAGGCTACAACATCATGGTATGGAATTCAGCCAATCCCAAAGACGGACCGGTGATCCATGAAATCAAAGATGGAGGCAACAAGCCCTGGTGGTTTGAAGATTGGAAAACACGTCGAGAGACAACCTCGTTTGCAAGCAATAATCTAAATGTTCAAATTGACGGCGCCATGTGGGAGAGCTTGCGCGATATCAAATTAGACACAGAAGGTGAGCATATGCATGCACTTCGACCCATGGTTGCAAATGTGCAGCACCGCATTGTGTTCGATGTCAAGCTCGTGGACAATATCAAGATTGTCACTATTCGGTCGTCGCTTGTCATTGAAAATAGAACGCTGTTGTCCGTGGACGTTGCTTCTATTGACCCCAGTGGCAAAATGGATGGGTCAGTCAAGAAGGTTGCTCCTGGAGAAAACTACCCTATCCCTATTGAAAAGGCGTACACCAACAGATTCTGCATTCGACCCGATGGTAAGTTTTTGATCATTTTGTTCATTTGGATTATACGTTATTTACCCTCCCTCCCTCCCCTCGCCCTTCCCCTCCGCATTGCACATTCAGCCGGATTTGGCTATGGATGGACTGAGAAGACGTTCCACTGGAAAGACTTTGCAAGCCCTGCAAAACCTCAAAATACGTTCAGCTGTTTAGCCAAAGAAGCTGATAATAACATGCCTCCGTTTATCTTCCAAATCAACGCTCGTCTAGACAAGAATAGCATATTGTTCGGACAGTATCCCGTCATGGGCATTCGCTTAAGCGCTCCTATCGAGATTGAAAATCTGCTGCCGTTTGACTTTAACTTTCGCATTGTCGACAAGACGTCTGGTCAAGATTTCAGCTCTTATCTGCGTAAAGGAGGCGTTACGCCTATTCATGTCATCGAGAATGGCCATTTGGTCTTGCTGAACCTTGAAATGCCAGACACCGATTACAAGGGGAGCGAATACGCAATCATTAACACAAAGCGCACTGACGATCTAGACGTTGACCACTCTATTGAGCTTGTGAATCGAAAAGACAAAAGCAAGCTCAATATCCGCATCAATACTCTGGACATTCCGGATTCAGGTGGGGCCAAGAAATACAGCATCTTCAGCCCGTACATCATCATCAACAAAACCGGCCTCCCCATCAGTTTCAAAGAGAAGCCTGCATGGTCTGAGGCTTTATATTCGCTCGGAGAAACCGTTACCATGTCCAAACCTGGTCCTAAACCAGAGCCGCTCATGTATTCGTATCCTCGTCTAGACAATGGAAACCGGACTCTGATCCAGGTCGACAAGTCAGAATGGAGCCAACCTTTGAGTTTCGAAGCTATTGGCAGTGTCTACGATGTCGCTCTACCAAACGCCGGTAGGTCGGAAGAAATACACGTTGGAATCAATGTACAGGAAGGACAAGGCAAATTCAAGCTTACGAAAGTCATCACCATCACCCCTCGCTTTGTTTTGAGTAACCAGATCGACGAGAACATCCACTATCGTGTACCAGAGACCAAGACTGATTTAATATTGGAGGCCAACCAACGCATTCCTTTATACAATATCCGGATACAAAACGAAAAGCAGCTGACAATCAAGCTTGAAGGTTACAGCAACTCGTGGTCGGCGCCCTTCAACATCCAAGATATCGGCGATGTCCATATTCGGCTAACTAATGACTATGGTAACCGCGATACTCTTGTCAAGGTAACCACACTCATTCAAGATGCTACCATCTTTATCGTGTTGCGAAACGAGGCCCAAGACAACTGGCCCTATCTCCTGGTCAACAAGACAAATGAAGACATGGTTTTCTATCAAGAGGATCCAGTGGTTCTGCGGGATGATTATAGCTCGGCTCCTGTTCGAAATCCTCGCATCAAGCGGTACCGCTTGTTGGCAAACACGTCTGTTCCCTACTCGTGGGACCTGCCTGCTTACAAGGACAAGAAGATTATCCTCAACATCAATGGGAGAGAGAGAAGCATCAATCTACAAGAAATTGGCAACATGCTACCCTTTAGACACACCACCCGAGAAGGCACACCTACTATTACCTCCATCGATGTCAAGATTCGTGGATCTCGTCGTATTTTAGAGCTAAAGCCATTCAATCAGAGCGATAGCTTATTCAAGCCTGTGCCCGAGAACAACAGCCTCGGTCGATCCGGTTCTTCCATATCGGTGTCTTCGGTTGACTCTGTCGCCAAAGAAGGATTTGAAGCTGCTGATATGGACATGTCTGTGAATGCTGTCTTCCAGATTCAATTAAAAGAAGTTGGCATCTCGATGATCAGCCGCCAATTGCAAGAATTGGCTTATGTAACCTTCAAGGGCATCGATCTAAAGCTGACAGATTCAGCCATGTACCATTCGTTACGCTGGAACATTGAATGGGTCCAAATCGACAATCAAATGTACGGCTCAGTGTTTCCTATCCTTCTTTATCCTACCAATCTGACGGACAATGGTAGCCGTAAGGACAACAAGATACTGCCTACTGTCCAAATGGCCCTCGACCGTGTCAAGGATGATTCTCATGGCGTAGTTTACTTCAAGTATTTCTCCATCCTGCTGCAGGAAATGAGCATCGAATTGGACGAAACATTCGTGTACGCTGTCATGGACTTTGTCCATATTGATGATGGCCAAAAGGCCAGTGACCCAGCCACCGATGCCAAACTCTGGGAGTACACAACTGATATCCCTGATGTCAAGCCCCACGACAACGTTGCTCAGATTTATTTCGAAGTTTTCAGCATACAGCCTATCCGATTCGATCTGTCCTTCCTCAGGTCTGACCAAGAAGACGGCAAAAGCAATGTGCAGCAAACCAACACACCCCTCATGTACATTGTCAACGCCTTGACCATGGCAATCGGCAACATCAATCAGGCACCATTGAGATTCAATGCTTTGGCTATTGAGAATGTCATGGCGAGTGGTCCTGATCTAGCAAACCGCATTTCTATTCATTACAGCGATCAGTTGATTTATCAGGTACACCGTATCCTCGGCTCTGCTGATTTCTTGGGCAACCCTGTAGGCCTGTTTAATAATCTGAGTTCTGGTGTTGCTGAATTGTTCTATGAGCCATGGCAAGGCTTGATTATGAGTGATAGACCGCAGGATTTAGGCTACGGTATTGCAAAGGTACGCTTTTTTTTTTTTTTTTTTTTTTTTTTTTTTTTTTTTT
>MU619256.1:14654-26922 GCA_025201805.1 Parasitella parasitica
ATGTAATAAATAGGGATTTGGTGGTTTCGTCAAAAAGAGCGTATTCGGTGTATCCGACAGCTTCACCAAGTTTACGGGTAGTATCGGTAAAGGTTTATCTGCGGCCACAATGGACAGAGAATACCAAGATAGGCGCAGGATGAACATGGCTCGAAACAGACCAAAACATGCTCTTGTAGGTGTTGCTCAAGGCGCAACATCCTTTGCAAACAGTGTCACTAGTGGTTTTTCAGGCCTTGTGGTAAGTTGCATTACGTTTATATAAAGGTGTATAAATTATGGTATTGAATGGCAGTTTGTAGACTCGTCCTATGGAAGGCGCTACAAAGGATGGTGTTGGTGGATTTCTCAAAGGCTTTGGAAAAGGCTTGGTTGGTGCCGTTACTAAACCAGTTGTCGGCGTATTTGACTTTACCAGTAATGTAACTGAAGGAATCCGCAACACAACTACACCTACGGACACAAACATGATTGAACGTGTGCGCTACCCTCGCTACATTGGCACGGATGGCCTGCTCAAACCCTATTCTCTGCGCGAGGCAATTGGCCAGCACTGGCTTAAAGACGTGGACGGAGGAAAATATATGGACGATACCTATATTGCCCATTGCCATGTGCAAAACGACGAGCGTGTTGCCATGCTGACTACTACGCGTGTCATGCTCATCCACACGCGCAGGCTTTCTGTCGAATGGCAAGAACCGTTTACAGAGATCCAGACGATCAAGCGTGAGCCGACTGGGATTGCGATTTACTTGCGAAGCATGAGCTGGGAGCCTTTCCTAATTATTTCAGATAAACATAGTAGAGAAGACTTTTTCAAGAAAATTGAAGAGGCTGTAATCAAGTACAACTCCACTCGTCGCCCTGATCAGTAAATCCTTTGTAATAAAGCTGTTGTAATATACATCATTAGTGTCTCGTGAAAATGTCGCTTCGTTCACTAGAACATTTTAAATATGTCTTGTAAGAATATCAGGAGAAATTTAGGCAACCAACTCTGGCCATAATACTAATACTCTCGACGCTTACAGTGAATTACATAGTTAAGACTACATTCAAGTTTCTGAACTCAAACATAAACTGATTATTCACTTTGAAGGATAATCCACTACTTGCCAGTAAATAATCTGTAGGCAAATCCGATGATACATTGCGGCTGATAAATTTAGACAAAGGTTGACAAATCCTCGTACATTTGATTCGAGTCATTGCATTGCCGCACGTAAGGTATACTCAATTGTATTGCTAAGCTTGAATAGCTTTTGCCACTGCTGCTGTCAATCAACCATCAACTGGAGTTTTAATCTGAACGCACACACAAAAATGCAAAAAAAAAAAAAAAAAAAAAAAAATAAAAAAAAAAAAAAAAAAAAAAAAAAAAAAAAAAAAAAAAAAAAAAAAATTTGCCTGCAAAACAGTGGTTTCTTCAACTGTTTACAATACAAAATCATGTCGCTTGAAGTGAGAGCGACTCAGCAACGCAGTGCAGTGCCCATCAGAAGTTATATGTCATTAGAGTTTATGCAAAGCAATGATATTGGCACTGGCGATCTTATCAAAATTGTACAAAACGAAAAGGTAAATCGCAGTACAAGTCAATTGGCAAATAGTTTGGCTAACACTGTATCAGATCATCATTGGTATTGCATGGCCTTCTCTCACGGTTCCAGTTGATTGTAAGCGTATGCAATTACATTCTCTTTTTTCTCTAGTTAATGACAACCACAGGCATTGAATTAAGCACGACATCAAGACTAGGTGGGGCCTTGGAGCTGGGAGCTTTAGTCAATGTTGAAAAGGTAGCAGCAACAACATCATGTTTGGCAGAGGCCATCTATGTACAGATCAAATTTATATCAACACCTACTTATTCCCTGGATAAAAGTTTCGATATGTTTTTAAAACAATATTTAGGTAGGATGCTATGAATTTGTTATGCTACATTCAATAATGGCTGTCAATTTTATTAGTGGAACAAAAATATGCGGCACCATCTCAAATCATAGACTTTCGCTACCTTGGAAGCACATCTAGAATACAAATTACCGAGATTGAAAGTTGTAGTCCATCCGACATCTGTATGATCACTCCAAAAACCAAGATCAACCTCGCAACCACCTCACAGCCAGCTAAAGAGTCAGGACAACAACAACAGCAGCAGCAGCAACAATCAGGCCAGCAATTAGGCTACGATCAAATTGGAGGATTATCGAAACAGATCGAGATCGTCCGGGAAATGATCGAAACGCCACTGAACAATCCTGAACTCTTCCTCAAGTATGGGTTGAAACCGCCTCGAGGCGTGCTACTGTTTGGACCTCCAGGCACAGGCAAGACATTGATCGCGCGCGCTGTGGCACAAGAGACTGGCGCTCATGCTATCATTGTGAATGGACCCGAGGTCATAAGCAAGTTTTATGGCGAAACCGAGCAAAAACTGCGAGACCTGTTTGAACAGGCTGTGCAGCATGCTCCTACTGTTATATTTATTGACGAAATCGACTCACTTTGCCCAAAACGAGATGAGGCACCCAGTGAATTAGAGAAACGGGTGGTTGCAACTTTACTGACTTTGATGGATGGCGCCAACACTGAGCATCAACGCGTGGTCGTCATTGGTGCTACTAATAGACCCAATTCGCTAGACGAGGCTTTGCGTAGACCTGGCAGATTCGACCGTGAAGTAGAGATTGGTATACCAACATCCGAAGCACGCCTTTCCATCCTACTGACCATAATGAAGAAAATACCGCACGGGCTGACGCCATCACAGTTGGAGACGCTGGCAAGTAAGTCGCACGGCTATGTAGGCGCTGATTTAGCAGCTGTCTGCAGAGAAGCTGGGTTAAAGTGCATCAAACGATGTGCTGCTGCGCAAAACGTAGATTTGAGAGTGAATATGCAGGATATGACTGAAGCCATGACTGAAATAAGGCCCAGTGCCATGCGAGAAATTCTGCTGGAAGTGCCCAAAGTGTATTGGACAGATGTTGGAGGACAAGCAGACATCAAGCAGAGACTGAAGGAATCAGTAGAATGGCCTCTGCAGCATCCAGAAGTATTTACTAGATTAGGGATTCGACCGCCCAAGGGCATCTTGCTTTATGGACCGCCTGGATGCAGCAAAACGCTAATGGCCAAAGCACTTGCTACAGAAGCCGGCTCCAATTTTATAGCAGTAAAAGGGCCCGAGTTGTTCAGTAAATGGGTGGGTGAATCGGAAAAGGCAGTACATGAGGTATTTCGGAAAGCAAGGGCGGCGTCGCCATCAATTGTTTTTTTCGTAGGTGTACAGTGGTAATTAAAGGGCTATTTTTAAACTATATTTAAATTAGGACGAAATTGATGCACTCACAGTGAAAAGAGGTTCGTCTGGGGATGGTGGTACCTCGGTGGCCGATAGAGTTTTATCACAACTATTGAATGAACTGGATGGTGTTGAGGCACTGGTCAACGTAACGGTTGTGGCAGCAACAAATCGCCCTGATATCATTGACGATGCTTTGTTGCGACCAGGCAGAATCGATAGAATTTTGTACGTTGGACCGCCGAATCTCGAAGCTAGGAAGGAAATATTCAGAATCCAATTAAGGAAAATGAGTATCGGCCAAGATGTTAATGTGGACGAAATAGCGGAAAAGAGCCAAGGATGTTCAGGCGCAGAAGCTGTTGCTATTTGCCAAGAAGCGGCATTGCTTGCCATGGAAGAAGACATTCATATTGACTCTGTCGAAATGCGGCATTTCAGAAAAGCATTAGCTACATTTACTAGGCGCATTACACCAGAGATGATTCAATTTTACAAAGACTTCCAAGATAGGTCTGGATTACAGAGCATTTGATTTTGATTTGATTTTTTTTTCTTGTGCTACAACTCCCAATTAAAAAAAGTATTGACTAGGGGTTTATTGTTATTTGGCTTTAATTTGGTTCTTTTTCTGTTCTTTATTCATTTCTTTTAAAAGAAAACAAATAGCAGTATGATGAAATATAGTATTTCGAGTAAAATCGTCTTACTTGTCGTATTGTTCATATCGTTTGTAGTAAAATACCATACAAATACAGCTGAACCCAAAAGACGATCGCTATCATTTCCATTTAATCACTCTATAACATCAACAACAAAATCATCAATCATGCGAGCATCATCAGTCTCGACATCAAACGAAAAATACATTACTTTTTTTACTCACAGTGGCTTCCAAAATCAGTTAATCCAAGGTAAAAATTCGGCTGATATCAGCGCTTTCAGCTTGACTGATACTTTTTGTTTTCTGCTGTTAGTGGAGAATGGAATTTTGTTAGCTTGGTACCTAAACCGGACACTGATTTTACCAAAGGCTCTTTTGGGCGAAGCATTCGGTTGGAGTCAATTTCCAAAACTTTATCAGCACCACACCTTTCGTGACACTTCGAATGACTACTGCAAGCAGTTTAAAGATAGAAAGTCGAGGAAATTAGCATCCTGCCCTGATCCATCAAAGTATGCCTTGGCTTCCTTTGACTGTCTGTTTGATCTGAGTTGGGCAAAACAGCATGTCAGAATCATAGAAAGAGAGCAGAGCGACTTCAATTGGTTAAAAGATACATTTGGCATTGAAATGAACAATAGAGTTGTCAATACTGGGTCGTACATCGATGGAGATATCCTGTTTTACAAAGGTTTATTCACTTGATCCAGATTTACATGTGCATTTATTAACAGCCTCGTCTCATGCCAACAGATGAAACCCGTTACGATTGGCGGATCTATGATAAGCCTGTGAAGCATCGATTTTTAGGGAAATACAACGACAGTTTGGACATAACTCAGTTACAGAATCATACGCAAAAATTGATTCATTTTACCAGTTTATTTGGCACCGGCAAATTTCCTATCAAAACGCCAGAAAACATCATTTTCTTTGAGCAGCTTAAAAACAGCATCAAATACAAACATCCTGCAGTATTAAAAATGACCGAGATTGTGGTGAAAGCCTTGGGAGGACCTGGCAACTTTGTTGGGGCTCATCTTCGAACCGCAGATGGGTTATTCGTCGATGCAATACCCGGTAACATTCAGCACTTAATTTCCAGTATTCCCAATAACGATGGCGAGATCCCGAACAGTGACAAACTATCCACATGTGTAGCGCTTGCCAAGCAAAATCGTACCCATCTTGTGTTCTTGGCCACAGATGCGGATCAACCTAGAAATAGCAGTAAATTTCGGGAGCTATGGAAACATTTACCCTGCACGTTTACATTGGCCGAAATACTGAAAGAAAAGGACCCCCTATGGAGCCATATGGATCAATACCGAACATCTCATACAGGCCAGAGTATGAGAAAATACCTGATTCCTCTAATCGATGCACTCGTAGCAAGTCAAGGCGACACATTTGTCGGTACGAAAGGGTCAACATTTTCAGGATACATCAACAGGTTGCACAAATCGTACTGGAAGTAAAAAATAGCAGGTCTATGTACAATTCCACAACGTATACACTGTACATACAATATAGACACACATAGATGGAATTAGGGGAAAAAAAAATTGTAAATATAATGCTTTATTTTTTTTGATACATGGCCAAGGGTATATCATCTTCATCTTCTTGCTGTTGGTGTCGTTGTTTTTGTCTATTGCTTCCTTTTGTAAATGAAGGAAGCCATTTCTTGTCTTTTTTCTTGTTGTCGTTGTTGTTGTTGTTGTTGTTGTTGTTGTTGTTGTTGAATATAGAATACTTTCTCGTTTTTTTCGACTTTTTTCGGTTATCCAGGGATTCGACATCTTCTAATGTAGATGAAGATGAAGTGGAAGATGCGAGTGAGAGGCCATCCGAGTTATCGTCTGAATCTGTATCGCTTTCCTGGTCACCGTCAACATCATCGTCGTCGTCTTCCTCTTCGGAACTAGAGTTACTGGTTGAATAGGGTCTTGTTCCTGATTTCTTGTTAATCTGAGGACGATACTGATGAATATTTCTCGGCTGCTTTGATATAAGGTCCATTGCATTGCTATTTTCAGGTCGAATTTGATTTCGCACCCTTCTCTTTTTGTTCTTTATTTGCTGCTGTTGCATTCGACATGCCTTTTTAGTCATGACTAGATGCTCCATAGTAGGCGCTGGTTCGTTTTCTGTGTTATTGTTTGTCGATACAAGGGATAGATACCAAAACATTAAATTGGAAATAATCACTTGGTCTCTTAATGGACGTCTTGGGTTTGTCAGTTTCAAATGAGAAAGACGATAAATGGCCCTTTCAGTGTGGATAGGCAATCTTGTGTGATTAAAAACAACTGCTTTGTGGGTCGCATCATCACACTTTAACGATTTCCTGTTGCCGTTGCTGCTACTATTACTGTTGCCGTTGTTGTTGTTGATGTTGATGTTGTTACTTTTTTTAGATGAAGGAGAAGAGGCTTTCCGAGAAAACAGGGAAGAGATATTGAACTTTTCTTGCTTCTCGTCTAGTGTTGGCTTTTTAGATGAGGTAGTAAACATTCTTCGTGGTGACCAGCTTGACTTCTTCTTTAGAGGCGTTGTTTTCATTGAAGGAGAACAAGAAGAAGAGGAAGGAGCAAGAGATAAATCGATTACTTTTGTGCATGGGCTATTATTATTTTCATCATTGTCAGCGACAGCAACACAATGAGATGGCCGCTCTTTATCTTGTTCTAATGCAGTGGCCCGTAAATCAATCGCAGAGTCCTTTGGATTCATTACATTTGCCCCTTCAGCTTGCTGTTGCTGTTGGTCTTGTTTTCGTTGTATTTTTACTTGTTCAGCAGGGACACCATCTCTCTCCTCCTCCTCATCGATACCTTGTTCTTTTTTGAGATTGCCCCTGTTCGTTTCTTGGGACTCTTCGGTATCTTCAAACGTGTGCATATCAGCATGATCAACTAAAATAAATATAAGCATATGAGTGTATTGGACATTCAAGCAAACCAGCGCCTTACGCATACCATCAAATGTCAAGTTTTTCTGAGAATATAGGCTATTCACTGCTTCTGGAGATGCCTCCTTATTCGTTGATGAATCATGTTTGAGGGTCCCTTCTTTGATCGCTGTTTCTTCCAGGTTCTCCTCTTTTGTGTCCCCTTCATTCGGATGACCTCTTTCCAATGCAGCCAGCGTTTGTTCCCTGTCAGCACGTATAGCCTCTGCTTCGTCTTCTGCAGTAAAAGAAGCTGATAGCACCGATTTTCTGCGCTTTACAATGGATCGTTTTCTGTTTGCAAAGCTATGAGTTACAAGTTCGTTTGTTGCGGTTATTGCGGAGGCATCTTCTTTTGGCGTGACATTGTTAGGGGATGTATTGCTGTTGTTGCTGCTCAAGTGTGCATTTGTAAGCCTGTTTTAATGTAATAAATAAATTTCTTGAATTGCTATATGTAACATAAATGTAGATCTACCAGTAAACCTGTTGCTGCTGTTGCTGATCATTGGAATTTGCATTTTCCAGTAGGCATAATGGTATCTCCAATATCCTGGAAAGACCTGTAGCGCTGAGTGATTTTAACGGACTCAGACCAGATTCATTGTTCTGCTGCTGCTGATCTTTTTGATCTAGAGGGTAAATATAAAAAGTAGACATAATTATATTCAATCGAGAAGAAAAGGGCCAGAGAACACACTTGGAATACGAGTTCTTGTATTTATACAAATGCATCAAGACTGTTTAAAAAATAAAAAAGTTTCTGGCATTTTAACTGAAATCAGAAGGGAGCAACAGAGTAAGTTACACGAATAACAATGAGAAAGTGATGAAAAATGTTAACGCTGCCCCTAACTGCTAGCCCCTCTTCTGGACCCCCTCCCCCTTCCTTAAAAACTCGCTCATCGTAAATATACACATGGGAACAGAGGCTCTATTGCACTTTTATCTGCAGCAACAAGCATGTTTAAATATAAAGTAGTTTTGAAGTAGTGTTCTGTTGAAAATGTATCATGTTATTTCTCCTGTTTTAGCACAATGTTTTCAATGATCTAGTAGCACCAAGTTTGCAACAGCAAGTTTCGCATTTTACTTACATGGCCAGGCTATTTTTAAAAACGATGGCTATGAATAATAGGCAAACGTGATATATGGTTACCTGCATGGCACAAATGCAGCATACGGTAAACATGCACATCTGTGTCAGTATTATACTTTGTTTCAGAGAACATCTCCAGGAGTAGATGGCATTTCGAGTTTTATCATTTGACGGCGCCCAGAATGATTATTTTCATACATGTCATTGTATGCAGATTTACGTTGTTTATATGTTAGCAAAGTATTGTAATAAAGTATGAATTGGTTTGGCTTGTCATAAACATTCTCGGCAAGAAAGCAAACAGTACAGCACACGACGACTCGACACAACCCAACATTGCAGTATTCTTCAAACAAGTCTATAGATTAGGTCTTACTCTTGTGTTCCTTGATATAAATGATATTACCTATCGTAGCTACATAAATGATTGTTGGAAGCTAATCTAGCCTAGGGATTTAGAAGACATAAGTGACATGTAGCTAGCACCAAATATATAGGAAAATTAGCCGGGTTTACTGTCCGGAGGATGCAATTAGAATTTTTCTATATTTATCATTTCATACTATATTTGAAACGACGTTGTATATGCTGGCTAAAGTTGAGTGCCATCTTACCTAGCGAGGGCGTTCGCTTTTCCTTTGCAAGATGCAGCGATTATTTGCTTTCTTTTCAGTCCTATACTACACAGAGAAGTATATTTGCAACAATTTTTTAATTCATTACATATGATCCCACAATAAACATTTATATTACATATTGACAGTTTGTCCAATATTATGGGCAAAATCTTGAGTATATATGTTATATTTCTCGATATGTTTTATTCAAAAGACTAATAATACAGTCTTTATTGGTATAAAGATAGCAGCAATGTAGTTTATATATACGTAGCCCGTTTGAAGAGGATAAATAGATAATAATGTTGCTTATTGGTGTAAATTAGATATGTATTCAATCGATATTCTAATGCATAGAAGATTAAATAGAGTAATATTAAGTCAGCTATTTTTTCTAAACTGAATCATTAAATAATCAATAACGTATGGCCATTTCTGATATTGTGAAGATGTGGTAAATAACTGTATTATCAAATAGCCCTGATCCCGAAGATACTCTCAAAATATGAAAGACGTCTTGCTCTGATTTTTATGAAAAGATTTATGCGATTATATATATTTTTATATATTGAAGTTTTTGATTTTTTCCATAATATCCATATTACCCTTAATCTAAGTTTGGCTTTCTATGACTACATAGTAGAAAATCATAGTCAAGAGAGGGCTACCATTAGTGCGTATTAGATAGTAGCCTCAAACATAGCAGTTTCAGAGAAAAAGCATAAAACATCGCCCGCTGCAATGAAGAGTAATTTTTACACTACTACGGTTATATAGCATCAAGCGTTATTTTACCACCTAAAATTTATTCATTATTCGAACCGATTGTCGCTCTATACAACTGAGTGTAACAATTTTGACTACATGCATAGTAAACCAGTGGTATATGGTGGCTTTCTACCACTAGACTTAGACCATGATGAAAAAGTCTACCTTGACACAATTGACATGATGGCACCAAGTCTATATTATCCGGCACGATGATTGATTTGTCCAAGATAGACTCTGGCAGATCCTGCACCACATCCCGTGAATCTGCATCTTCTAAACACAACAATCCTATTGTTTGAGCACATTTGTCTCTAAGCGAGATCATTTTGAGCTGCTTTGTCGTCATGGTAGATAGAGGATTTTTGTTGACCCATAGATTTTTCAAATGCATTCTCGTCACGACTTCGCCAGGTAAACTTTCCAATTGATTATCTGTCAGATCCAGCACTTGCAACTGCTGTAAATAGCCGATTTGTGAGGGTATATTGGTTAGTTGGTTTGAGTGCAAAAATAGTTCTTGCAAATGAACTAACAACCCAATCTCTTTGGGCAAGATTTTGAGTTGATTACATCCAAGGTTGAGTTCGTGCAAGTTGATAAGGCGCCATATTTCTTTTGGTATGGTTTCAAGGTTGTTATTTTGCAGTAAGAGAGATGACAAGTTTTCTAAATATGGTATTGCAGGTGAAGCAATGCGCTATATAGTATATGTATAAGCATGACTTGAGTAATAATCTCATAATTTGCACTTGAATTTACCAAGGAATGTATTCTTCTAAATGCTAAATACGCTTTACTGGAGAAGCTGACAGTATCAAGAAGAACTTTCTTCTTTTGATCTTTGGTATCTGATTCATAAAATGTTGCTATAGCTTGACCATTCATATACCACATTACAGCTGACTTGTATTCATTCTTGGCGATAGACATGGAAAATTAACATTTGTCTTGATGAGAGAGAAAAATAGAAAAACAAGAGTTTAAACGAATCTTCTTTTTCTGATGACATTGTATACGAAAACGAGACATTTCAAACGCAGCGAATAGTCAATTGAGTATATACAAGTTACAAATGAGAATCAACACCAACGTGTAGAACAGCAACAAACGGCTATTACAATGACAAAGTAATTAGACCATCTTTTATCATTATGAAAAATTTGACATTGTCAAGGTCGCCAAAATAACAATGTCACCAAAATAAGAGTATTCTTCTTTTATAAGAACATGTACACATCCATTGTTGAACAGGGTCTGGTTGTGTCATTAATATAAGAAAGAGAAAAGGAGGGTAAATTCGTTTAAAATAAAAAAAAAAAAAAAAAAATAAAAAATAAAAGCGGCTCAAAGGCCCCCATCATACCTCGTTTCACCTTTTTTTTTATTATATACATATATCAAACAATGGAAGCTGGCCCGCCGCTTAAAAGAGAAAACTCGAAAAACAGCTTTACAGACGATGATGAGTTGAGTCGCATGTCAGATTTGGAGAATGAATATCGAGACGGCAATACGAGAGGGATGTCGTTGACCTCTTCCTTGCCTGCATCGCCTTCCACTTCATCGTATAATAAAATGAGCGTAGATTCTGACGATGCACGGTCTGTATCGTCCGCTAGTAGGCGAGACAATAGCACCATGGAAACTACGAGCAATACACCAACGACGTCAACCACAACATCAAGAACAATCAGGTCAATAGGCAGTAGTTGGACACACTCAAGTATCAATAATATCCGACAACAAGACGAACTATACTTGGTGGATAGCAACACGAATAAAAAAACTGTACAGACAAAATATGACCTTCGTGAAAGAAGAGATCCAGAAAGGAGAAGCGTCAATCGTAGGAGCTCATTGCTAGTAGGTTTGCAATCTTTTTTTTTTTTCATCTTAGAGGCAATATTAATTCAAACAAGCCAAAATCAAAAGCTCTTTTAAGGGTTATTGATCAAGCAGATGTAAGTGCTGGATCGGTGTAAAATCAGCAGCAAGATTAACATGCCTATAGGAAGATACCCATTTAGCAGATTTAGAGATGAGAAGGGAGCATGAAACAACGGTACATTTAAAGACTCTCGATAATGAGTTTGCCGCTACTGAAGTAAGTAACATGGCGACAGCATATGTTCGTATTCTGATATTTAGACACGAGTAGAAACCACAGCAGGGCGTACCTGTTGCTTCATGGACAAAAGTAGCCGATATACCATTATACCAATGTTCAAAACTTAACCCAGAGATCGAGATGACGGTAATAAACTGGCATTATGCGTAGATACGGAAAACTTATCATACCACATAGAACTTCCAACTAGAGAACATAGCATCACCCAGTCTCCACCAGCAACAAACCTATAAAAGTATAAAACGGAAAGGTACATCACTGGTTTTAAGGAGTAATTTAATGTTATCTAAATGTGCTCGTCCATCCTACAGCCTCAGAAGATAGATTTGAACCTTATCCTACATCCATTGGTCTTAAGCGAAGGGCCGTTTCACCATCAGTTTCTTTGAACGGCTCTCCTATCCTGACGGGCTATTCTAGCCCACCAACAAGTTTCTCCTCCTATTATGGTGGAAATGGCGGCCCTGGTGGAACGTCACCTAATGCAGCTGCAAGAGCCCACCACAAGCCTTCTGGCAACAATTCATTTAATTTGCATGATGCAAGCGGTGGTTTGAGCCGAATGTCACTTAGTGAATAAAGAAATGATTCGACAGTGAATAACACAGATGTAGGATGAGTTAAACTACACAATCTATTGTCATCCCGTAGCAACGACTAAATCCAGATTCTCGGTGCCCCAAGTTTATTTGGTCAAATGTAAATATACAACATGCTTGATTAAAG
>MU619256.1:30180-98910 GCA_025201805.1 Parasitella parasitica
TAGTACCTGACTATAATGACATAAACCCCTACACTTACAGTTTTTGCAGAATAAACAGTAAATGGTTCTGTTAGAACTGATAAGTTATAGTTTACTGTATGTCTATTCACAGCTTTTTAATGATGTGCTAATTAAAATATTTTACTTTGTAAACTTACTCTCGAATATCGAATAAACACATCCGTAGTTTATAGTTTCCTTCGGCACGAACAGATATGTCTGAGAACACGAAAAAGGCACCCTCCATTCCGTCTAGATCTCTTAATGTATACAGGGAAGAAACAGTTCGGCCCACCGTTAATTTACTATGAAGCAAAATGTTCAGTTGCTCTTGATCTTCTCTTCCATCAGCAGGAATAAGTACAGCAATCAAAAATAAATGTGAGGACAAGGTGGATAATCTAATGGCGCTGTTCAGTAAAATGCAAATTTGACAAGCGATGAACTGCTACCTTTCAACAGATGCCTCATCAGTACTATTCATAACTATTTGGACAACGGGTGGCGGATCAATAGGTCTCCTATCGACTGAACATACATACATCATTGTCAGATTGTCAGCTAATAAACATTTACATGCAAGGAATCAATTTCTGTACCTCTTTCACCAATGCCGCACATTCTGGAATGCACAGGCTGTTGTCTGATGATCAATTTGAAGGAACTAATGTAGATGGTGGATATGAGTAATTCTCGTTGCAAATAAAAACCAAGCCGTCATTACCTGTTTGAAGTGTCAGGCTGAAGAACTATAATTTATGATTTCCCTGCGGTTTTAGTTCATTCTAAAAATGTAGTTTTTGCAGAAAATAAAATAAACTTGAATCAGACTAACCTTGCATGCTTGATTTTATGGACAAGAATGAGAAGTTAAATGGTGGAAATGTACAGCAAAAATTCTCAAGACGAGAAAAAAATAGAAAAAGGAAAAGGGAAGGAAAAGGAGAATTTATTGAAAACCAAAATTGATTCGAGTTTTTTTGCTTGAGAGAAAACCCACAAGTTTTTTTGTGATGCTTCAACGTGCCCGATCGATGGTTGTCCCGAGCCATGTTTTTTCTTTTGTTGGTTCCCCTCTCTTTCACTTATGTTAACCCCCACAGACTCTAAACTTTGCATCTGCTTTATGAGATAATTCTTGGTTCTTTGATGCGCTAAAAAAAATGCTACAATATGTCAGCATGCTTCAAACATATACAAAAACCAAAAAAAAAAAGGTTGGCGGAATCTACCATTAGCATATACTGCAAGCTCAAAAAGTTACACTAATTGCCATCTGTGTCTGTTATAACCACCAAATCAATTTCATCGACAGATTGATATCCAAAATAATTATCCTCATTCGGGGCCAAAGAGGGGCATATTCCTTCTCGTTATCTCATTAGTGAAAAAAAAAAAAAAAAACATTTTATTTGTTCTTTTTTAATGCATTTTCCATTGCTGTCACTTCTTGTTCCAAATGTTGCTTAGCAACTAATTCCTTTTCTCTTTGTGCAATCTGTCGCTGTATATTTTCAGCTTGAAATCGTCTATCTCTTTCACTGTATTGGTCTTGATAAAAGTCCTGATTCACTGCTGGAGAGACTCGATGTTGACGAGCATCATAGACTATAACATACAACCAGTTAATACATGTCGAACTTGGTTCAATTAAAACGTACTACAATAGGCTCCATAGATTGCTCCCGACGCAGCAGATGCAATGGCCACTCGCTTGACATTTTGTCTGTATTTTAACACTTTTTCAAAGTGCTCAGCTGAACCAGGAGGCCCAATTGCCTTGGTTTCAATTCGATCTAGTATAAATTTTATTCCATAAATGGATGCTCCTCCAACAAATGCTAGTACAAGTGGCGGTAAACGAGGTATCATTTTATTTGAATATTACTGCGAAAAAAAAAAAAAAAAAAAAAAAAGAATTTGTCAGAGAAGGGTTATCACATTGCGACACACCTCTTCCGCCGTCACCGGTGATTGATTGGTTGCTAAGGTGTGCCTGACTTGACATCGAATGTAACATGAAACGTACCGAAACTTGTGATCCAGATATCTTTCAACATGAAGATCATCTATCTTCGATCAAGAATTAATGTGTGTAATGAAAGGTATGTAATGATACATGAAATACTTGAGATCTCAGGATCCCAAGGCCTGAATATGTACATACGCTCTTCGATATGGATGACCCTGAGCGTCATTGTAAGAAAAAAACGAATCAAGTACAAGTAAAAGAAGGCTACTAAATTAAATGTAAATAAATGACAGATGCCCGTGCTCAAAAAGTTCTTCTTTAATTATAAAACTTTTTGTTTTTTTAAATATACTATAGAATAATATTGCAGCTTAATTATGATAGCCATGTGTCCCTTGCTCGACAGTTCCTTAAATTAGGCAATTATCCTCGAGGCCTTTTATTGTATATTTTAAAAAGTTGAAATGTTCAAGTTTTATACGTTTGCACATGCAATGCTTCGAATGTCAATGATATAAAAACATTACGCTTTAGCTTTTTTCCAAAACAAAATAACAATGTTTGCTGCAGCGTTTGTGCATGTCAGGAGCGGCAAAAGCTTTAATTTGTCTTGCATTCAAATACTAATGCCATGGTTCTCTAACCAACTGCATCGCCTTGAATAAGGAAAGTATCACAAGGTTTTTAAATTTAGTGTTATAAGATACTAGTCTCTTTCTTTCTCTTTCTCTCTCTCTCTCTCTCTCTTCCTTTCTTTCTTCTCTGTTCTTCACTTTTGAATATGAAAAAAGTAAGGTCAACGCTGTCCGTTATACATTTTTTTAAAGATTCCTGACAACAGTTGAACTCTTCAATAGATTACTCGAAAAAAATTGGTTGTTATTGGAGATGGATGTTGCGGAAAAACATGTCTGTTGCATGTCTATCAAAACAAAAAATTTCCAGAGGTACGAACGATTCGCCTTTCCATTAATGCTCAAAAACCAAACAGTTTCTTTTAGGGTTACGTTCCAACAGTTTTTGAGAATTACATCATGACCGTAAAACATGAATCAGGCAAGTCAATCGAGTTATCACTATGGGATACTGCTGGCCAGGAAGAATATGATAGACTTCGACCTCTATGTTACCCGGAAACCGATGTCATTCTAATTTGTTTTGCCATTGATCAAATTCAGTCGTTTACAAATGTCCAGGACAAGGTATAAACAAGCAAATACATATATACTGCGTGTTAGACACACTAAATGCTAATTTGCGTTCAATACTAATAGTGGGTTCCGGAGTTGGATCACTTTTTGTTCAATACACCTCGTTTATTAGTTGGTACAAAGAAAGATTTAAGAGGGGATAAAGATCATATAAGACGGCTGAACATGAATGGACAAAAGCTTATAAGCACTAGAGAGGTATTAAGCGTATAAAAATCATACAGAATTCAAGCTAACTGCATATTGTCTAGGCTGAAGAATTGGCAAAGAAAATCGGCACACAATACATTGAATGCAGTGCAAAAGAAAACGATAACGTCAAAGAAGTGATAGATACCGCCACAGGGCTTATTCTGAACAATCGAAGGGGCAAAATATCAAAGATTTGTATTCTACTTTGATTTTTTTTTTAAAATAAAATAAAACATAAGAATAAATAATTTATACCTTACTTGTGTGCTACAGCTGATGTTTTGATGTGATATGAATTGACAATCAAGTGTATTATGAATGTGTCATAATTATTGCCAAATACCCCTTTTAAACTTTGTGGAACATGGTATTATAGATTCAGCGGGAATAATTTGAGACATTACACTGGAGACTTGTTCGTCCACTTTGTATCCTGCCAATGTAAAAATTGTCACATTATATAACTAATATTTGCTAATAATAATGAAAACTAAATAAGGAGAACATCAATTTGTCAGTGATCTGAACTAGACAATAAATGTTTATGTTATTACCCTTCTGCGATGGGAGTACAATTATCTAATAGATGCACAGATTTCGGTTACTTTTGGCAAACAACTTATAAATCGAAATGTCACTTCCCCGATAGTTTACAAAAATTAAAGATGCGGCGCTCAATTAATATTGAGTTATCCCACTTTTTATACTATTTATTTGTTTACTTTCAAAGAGTATTAACTCCTTCGAAAGGCGAGTCCGATATCTGTTTTCTGTACAAAAAAAAATAGGGCTAAATTGTTGAATTGTGTGCGCTTGGCATCGGTGGGGTTTGGGTTGAGACAGGGGAAATTTACTCCAAACAAAAGGCAACCAAAATCAGCAAGGCCAATTGCAAATGCTGAGACCTGGTTGCGGAACATTTCTTGAGCATTGATTAAGAGTATTTTTGCAAGATCCTTTTCCATCTCCAAAACTTTGTACCCGTCTTCTGTGATATTCTCTTTCCGTATCAACGAATTTGTAAAAAATAATCAAGCCAGTATCTTGATTGATTTGCTTAAAGCCCGAAGTGAGAGCACGAGGTAGAGCCAAGCGTTCAAAAACATCAGCTTCATCTGTATCTGAACCATCGGCATTGTCTGCATCTTTGGTTTCTTCTATAGTAGTAACACATAGAATAGGTTTCTTTTATTATATACATATGTGTTCAAAGATATTGAGTTACATATCCAAGATCTGAAACCTATTGTACAGCTTCAAGTGAGATGCGAAACGATCGATATCAAAAAACACTGTCTCGGTTGTCTTTTTAGTGCCATTATTCGTGCCATTGAGCACGGCTGTTGTCAGATCAATGCTTTTATCCAGCTTGCATTTCTCTACCTTTCTACAGCATTCTTTGATACCCACAGTAAAGGGCTTAAATGATATTAGATTTTTCGAATCATCTACTTAAGGTTTTCCATTTTCATAAATCTCTTGCCTCAGTGACTGAAGCCTTTCCTTTGTATCTCGAATACTTGACTTTTTGCTTCTTTTCATCAGAAAACAGCTTTCGTCTTCCATTTCTTCTTGCCTTACTATACTTCAGATGTTGAAGATTACACTCGTGCTATTTTCATAATTTTTCGATTTTGTTTTACATGATTAATTTGATGAAATACCTCAGTTCAATCTATTGCGGGTAACATTTATAAAACAATCGGTTACCACTATTTCAATTCAGTTGTCGTGGCAACCGTTCCTGATCGGATCTAAGGTTAAATTTCGTCGGTTACTATTCTATCTAAATAGAAGTAATCAAACGAATGTCTTGTATAAAAAGTCCCTCGCTATACGGGTTCTACTTGTTATAATCTAAATTGCGAAGCTCAACTTATCGATGAATGATTCACATTCAGAATGATTAGCTGATTAAATATAGAAATAGGTCTTGCTCTGACTTTACTAGTGTGCTATAATCTTGTTTAACAATTATAATGACAAACATAATCTGATTGTATTTTGTAAATTGTTTCATATAGATTATTTATTCTAATAAAATAAATAGTGCTGTGCCAGTGTCAAAGGGCGCAGCGGAATGTTATGTAGATATGATTTGTATAAAGTAATAAAGACTTTTCTGAATAAAACCAGATACAAAACTGAAGACTTTTATTGACATAAGATATGATCTCTATCTATCTATACTAAAATATATCCCAATCAATGTCTATCCACATAACATCTGATGTTTGACAAGAAGTGTCAAACCTCATTAAATCACAGCATTTTCAGGATAGACCTATCTTTTTATTTTATACTAAAGAGAAGATTGGGTAGGATGTCTTCCCGACATCCCGCGATCTGATTTAGATGTATTCTTTGAATAAGCCTGGAACCTTGCAAGAGGTCCAATTACAACTTGTAGCTTTTTCCTTGTTTTTAAAAGAATTACCAACAATTAATATCATGATCTGTGCATTATGACGAAGTTAGATAAGACATATATGTAGCCTTTATATGGATACAACAAATAGACAGCTCTTTATCAATAAATAAAATCAATAATTTTTTATGTAGTAAATTGTCTTTATTACTTGCTTAAATTCTTTATCAAATACATAACAACTACCTGCTGCTGCTGCTGCTGCTGCTGCTGTGCTCTTGTGGAGACCTGCTGGCACAATATCTTAATCAAAGTCTAATCAGCGATTATATAGAAAATGTGTGATATCTGCTGACAATTGCTGTTGACAGATAGCACTAACTCAACGCTAGGTTTTCCAAGTTAGATTTCAGTTCAGCAAAAGTTATGCGCGGGTAACTTTTGATGGAAATATCACACAGTAAAGACCAAGTTTTACTCAGATAGCAATGATTATGCCTGATTTTATGGCACATAAGACAGACTATATTTTGCTTTTTATCGAAGACTGTCAGCGATTAATTATACGTAACTTTACTATAAAAATTAGTGTTATCATCTGGTAACTTGATAGATACCAATAACAACATGGACACAAATATTGTTGCCAAATAGTCCCAAATCAACGCTTATATGGCATTAAAATGGTTATCCTCACATCACTTTCCTCAGCTCATACAGTATAAAGTGTATAAACCCAACCAGAACGTTTATTTATTACTTGGTGGTTAATTTTTGAGAAGTTTTGATAAAGCATCATAGACAGAACAAACTAGCCTTTTCATGCTTTTGATACTACAAATATGTTACTACAAGGATTATAAATCAACCAAGTGGATCAAATGCATGTAAATCTAGTTTTTTTGTTGCAGGTGTAATGCTATTATTTTGAAGTGGTGTAAGAGATGGTTGCAATAAGCCATTTCCAGAAGACAATGGCATCATCGCTGTTGCTGGTTGATTTGCAAGTTTTGAAGTTACGGGCCTTAATGCGCTATAATTTGGATTATTGCTGCTATTGTTATTTAACGACATTTGATTCGTTGCAAAAGAAGGAGGCATTGTTTGTTGTTGAAGCGACGAAGCAGTTGGTTTTAATGAAGATGACCAAGTATTGTGTTGTGGTTGTTGTTGAGTATTCCAATTTATCGATGATACAATGGTAGGTGCAGCTGGCGTAGTTGTCGCAGGGACTAGCGGTTTGCTCCAAGCAGTATCCAATGATGGCTGCATTGTAGATGATGTCTTCGCTGGCCAAGCCTTGTTTGAAGAAGAATGTTTCTGTTGCTGTAGAGGCAATGGAGTAGTAGTAAAAGGTTGACCAGGCGAAGAAGACCACGAGGTTTGATGGACAATATCAGGTCTTTGCTGAGGAGTCATTACTTTAGTACCTGGAGTACGCTTATTTACTAAAGCTCCAAACATGTCATCATCTGAATTAGCATGGTTATTAATTGCTTCGTTTCCTTGAACTAAATTTTCAAACGAAATGTTGCTATCAGCACCAATATTTGATTGGTTAATCAATTGAGGTGAAGATATAGAGGGTGTGTTGACACTTTTAGTTTGCTCTTCCAACGATTTCACTTCTTTAAGATGTCTGGTATGTGCCTCTTCTACTCTATTTGTAAGATCACGGATTGTTTTCATAAACTTTTGAAATTGTTCTAGATTCAGTAATGATCCAAAACTCATTCTCCAAAGCTGTGGCAATATTTCTGTTGCAATAATCTCCTTGTCAGCGAGTTTACCCACCTCATCATACACCGCAAGAGTGGCCAACTGGAGGAGTGTATGTTCATTTGTTAGTCAAATGTGGACCAAGCCAGGTTTGACATTTCTATGTTACATACCATCACTGCAGGTTCTTTTGTTTTTATATTTTTCAAGAGGGGTACCAGCTTTTCTTGAACTGTAAATTTATCCAGGACTTTGATCATGGAATAGAAGCAGATCAGTGTGCTCACTTTGACCGACAAGATTGTAGTTTGTACAAATACGGTTTGAACTCTTGGGAATAAAGAGCTTTTGACAGCTGCATAATCTAACGATTCGGCTAAAGATGGTACGATTCGTAATGCTTTTTCTTGAACAGCGGTTGTTGGCGTTTCCAAAGCAGCATAAACAAGAGGCATCACCTCTACATAATTGATATATTTTAGTTTAGAAATTACTCTGAAATTTACAAATTACCATCACGAAACACTTCTCTGGGTGTCTTTTGCTGTAATACGTCTAGCTTTTCAAGCAAAACAATCATATTTTGGGGAGGATCTCGAACATTAAATATGGGCTTCAATGAAGGCAGTACAAGATCGCAAAACTCTTCTTGTGAGAGTTTTTGAGTAACGACAAAAATATTGGGAATAGTGTAGGGTAACAGCTGATTATCCTTTAATTCCTCCAGTAATGCCGGTAAAATCTATGCGCCATGTTTATATATCTTGACAAAATTACGCAGTGTTTTATACGTATACCTTTCTCTTCAAAACACGCTCGGGAAACTGACCTAATACTCGAGCTAATCCCTTCATAAACTGGCCCTTTTCTTCTCTGGTCTTTTCCGGAAAAGACTCCAAAAACTTCATGGTTGAAACCAACAAGTTGTCAAAGTATTTTGAATTTTGAAAGCTGACTGGGTCCATTCTCTGGGTAGGGTGTCTAGTAAGAAGAGACCGAATAACATCTTGAAGGTGAGTAGGAATATTTGAGTATGATTGGGAAAGAATGGTCTTGATTTGTCGTTCATAAGTATGAAAACTGTTGAAGGTCTTTAATATCGAAGCACCTTTGTTGTGTACAGCATAGGCTAAACATCCCAATGAAAACATATCGTTTGCTTGACACAAGTTGTTATCCAAAACTGATTCAGGGGCTATTTTCAATTTGTCAACATTCCACTCTGTAATTTTGTTCCTGATTGATGCCCAACTACCTGCATAATCCAAATTAATCTGACATGCTTCTGGCATGAACTCGTTGTTATCATGTCCCACATTTTCACTAGCATTTCCTGTATTTAAAAAGACACTGAAACCTAAGCTAAGATAATCAGATGTATATAAGATTGTTTGCTTCTCCATTGTATATTTTTACTATTACCCGCCAATTTTCCAATCGCCCTGTTAATTGCTCAAAGAATTTAGTAAATCTCGTGTAAAATTCACAGTTAGACACGACCCACCTTGGCATTTACAAAAATAGCATCTGTTGTAAGATTGTGATGCACAACCTTGGCATCATTTAGGAATTGAAGGCCTTTACCAACCTGCAATAGGCCTTTTTGTATCTATCTTGAGGCTAAGCACATGATCTATGTCGCTCAAGTCCAACGAACCTCTAATTCATCCAGATCAAGACTTGGCGCATGGGATTCGGACGAATAATTGTCATTGCTTTTTACAAGATGGGTCAAGGAGCCCATGAGAGGCTCAGTGACAAATACAATAGAACTGCGCGACTCGCTCACTGGTTCTACGACTTCTAAAATTGAGGGATGTCGCAATCTTGCTAAATGCCCTGCCTCTTTTTTTAATAGCTCGTATACAAGTTCTGTATCATGTCGAGAAGAGCCACGTTCTCGCTTAAAGAACGAGTCCATCAGCTTCTTTTCGAATATCTATTGGCGAATGAAGCGCATTAGTTAATGTATAGATGGCTAAATAAATGTTGGTTACTATAGTTTACAAACAATGCTACTTTCTTTCCTGTAGTCTTTCTTTCGCCCTGATAGATCTTCCACAATCCTGAAGACGATATTTGGTGTTTAATGTCATATTTTGATGTCAATGAATTTGTGATTGAGCTTATGAACGAGTAAAATGCTGAGCTCATGTTTTTCTTTTTGCTGGAGAAAGGAGAAGTGCACCATCTTGTAACAATGCAGCTATTGTGGTTGTTTAGACGTGACCATTTCTGGTAAATTGTTTGCAATGAATAGCCGAGAGCAAGAGAACGAGAGGTTCTGGTATCAATAGAACTTTTCTTTCATCAAAACCAAAATGAGTGATTTCGATATCGCAAGTGCACAAAATGGACCATCTTTCCTAGAGTCATTAAAAAGACGTAAACAAAGACGCATTAATATTCAAGACATCTTCATTAACTAATCATGTGGATTGTATAGGCAAAGCTCTAGGCTTGGATGAATCAGACCAAGAAGACGAAATCATCCTCAAAAAGACAAAAGCAAGATCCAAGAAGCAAAAGAAGAAATCGCCCAAACTGAAGTCTAATAGTCAACAAGACAGCAAAGCAAATAATACAGCATCCAGTATGCCTTCCTTATCAACGCCGCCATCACCGTCATTAGAAGCATCCACAAACAACGTAAATCCATATTTACCAACAGACAATGATTTAGATATGACAACCTTTATTCCACCAAAAATCACACCCAATGTCTCTCAAAATACAAAAAAAAGCACTCGATCTACCATAGATGACGGCGTAATGTAAATTGGTTACATTTCCAACAGTGCAATAAACAAAGGCAACTAACAAATTTATAGTGACTTATCAGACGGAGACGATGGTGATCTTGCAGCTGATCTAGTTATAGAAGATCTGGATCCTGATCTTGCTGCACTATCTTATTCGCATGTTAGATTGTTAGCTCAACCTAAAAAAATTGTTGTTAAACTGCAATATATTCACAATTTCAATTTCGAAAATCTCTCAAATTCCTCTAAAGAAACAATGCAGTTCTTGGAAAAACCTGTTAAATTTAAAGTGATGGATGTAAGTATGTTTGTGCATTGTGTTGCAGTAACCCACTAGCTAATGCTTTCGTTTAAAAGAATACCGAGTTTCGCATTCTTTTATCAAACTTCTGTACCAACAAACAGTACCTTCGGATGCAAGATATGTATCTGACATTCAATGGCGATATTGTATTCCTGAGTGGAACTCCTGCAAGCGTTGATATGAGTCCAATTGGTACCAACAAAATGGGTATGTTGAATGTATATTCCTACGCAATAAACAAACAAATCTAATTTAACTATATGCAGAGGTTTATGTGAAGAAATGTTATGATAATATGTTAGCTGAGAGGGAAGAACAAAGGCAAAAGGAGAGAATGAAACATCTGCAGACAGCAGAGAACGAAGATGAGGATGATTTTATTTTAAATACAGCCGAATCCCCATCGCCTGGTACTGATGCTGTGGCCGAAGAAAAACGGATTCGACTCAACTTGAGAACTGGCAATAGCAAAGTGGTTCCTTTCCGTGCCAAGCACGTAAGTTTAGTGTAAGCTTAAATGGCCCATTTACTAAACGCTTTTCCTCAGACGACTAAATTGAGAGAATTGATGGAAGCATTCAAACAGAAAGCAGAGGTTTCTGGAGACGTGCAGCTATCATTTGAAGGAGAGACGTTGGATCTTGACCAAGCAATAGAAGATACTGACTTGGAGGATCAAGATATTGTAGAGGTTATCACCAAATAATTCATGTTACATCTATTTTTCCAATAAAGCCATTAAATACAAAGAATTTTGTTTTGCTTTTCTGGAAGCCTACAGAAAAAATGTTGTTTATTGTTATTGCGCCAACATTTCTTGCCTCAAAAATTCATATAAATACCATCATAATTGCGGTAGTGTCCATTTTCTTGGATTATACAGCATAAACATCATGGTTAATCTCACTACATTTATGGTAATGGCAACCGCCATGCTTTTGGGTGTTGATGCTCTTGATAAAACCACAGCATATGAAATCAGACAAGAGCTTATCAAGGCAAAAATCATCCCTGATGCCATTGAAGAATTTGAGCCGTTAACAAAGCTAAAAATCACATATGACGAACATAATGATTTGGAAAACGGTGAGCATTTGAAGCCTGAAGAAACCCTAGTTGCTCCTTCAATCTGGTTTGATCCGCCTAAAAAAGAGGCTGAATACACATTAGCCATGGTAAAAATAGGCAATCAAGCTTCAAAAAGTATATACGTACTCACAGTAAACTTAGGTTAATTTGGATTCAAATGGTCCTATGATCCGTCACTGGATAGCCACCAATGTCAAAGGGGGCGATGAAAAAGGTACCGCTTTTTTGAGTCAATTGCCTAATCGCCAATACACGTCCTACAAAGGCCCTACTCCTCCTTCTGGATCCGTTAATCACCGTGTTGCCTTTATCCTGTTTCAACAGGAGGCTCTCAATCAAACTTTTGTTCCTGAGATTGATGGTAGCACCACAAGAGACCGTGCATTTTTCAACCTCACTCAATTTGCGCAAGAAAACAAACTTAAGCCTGTCTCTGCAGCCTACTTTTACACTGAATACCAAGAAGGATTCTCTCAGCAGTACCCTCCCGTGGACGATGATATCTCTGAAGAGATTCACGAAGCAGGCCTCGTCCATGATATATTGGATGATGTTGGAAATATTCTTGATCTTGATGGCATCCTTGGTATAACTATCGGTATTGGTAATAATGGTGATGACGATGACAATGACGATGATAATGATAATGACAATGATGACAATAAAAAAGGCAACAACAAAGCGAAAACTGGCGAGGATGAAAATGATGGCAAGACACCAATCCAAGTCAAGCCATCTAAACCGTCAGCATCTATTGACCCTGACATTAAACCAAAGCCAACTACCAAGCCCAAGAAGGGCGGTTTGCTTCATGGTATTCTTGATGACGTTCAAGATCTTTTACATGACATTTTGGGTAATGATGATGAAGATGATGACGATGACGATGATGACGATAAAACACCATCCAAGAAGCCAAAGCATGGCGGTGGTGATGATGACGATGACGGTGATGTCGACAGTGATGGTATCAACATTGACTTGAGTGTATTGCGTGTTGCCTCTGCCTCCGCCTCTGCCTCCGCCTCTGCCTCTGCCTCATCTTTTAGACCTAGTGCTGACATCAAACAAGCGGGTTTGCTCGGTGATCTACTTGATGATCTTGATGATATTCTTGACATTGATCTCAACATTGGCCATCGTATTGACGACGATAACGATAGAGAACCTCCTAGAAGAAGACCTGAGAATGGTCGTAATGATAATGACGATGAAGATGATGACAGTATCAACATTAATTTGGATCTATTGCGTGTTGCCTCAGCCTCAGCCTCTGCTTTGGCTGCTAAACCTAGCTCTGATCTAAAACAAGCTGGTCTCCTTGATGGTTTACTTGATGATCTTGGTAATATTCTTGATATTGATATTAATATCGGTGATGACAATGATGACGATGATACCGATAAGGGAACTTTCAGAAAAACACCAAAGGACAGAAAAGACAGCGGCGATGATGATGGTATCAATATTGATTTAAATTTAGCGCGAGCTGCCTCTGCTTCGGTCTCTTCTGCTGCCGAACCCAGTGGTGACCTCGAATCTCCCGGCCTATTAAGTAATCTACTTGGCGACCATAACCTTGGTGATGATATTGTTGTTGTTAAAGTTGAATCCGATTTAAACAGACCTTACCCACCGCTTCTTGCTGCACATGTTTCTTCATCTGCTGCTACCGCTGTTACTAAACCCAGCGCTGAATTGAAACAGGCAGGAATTCTTGGTAATTTGGTGAATAGCATTGATTATTTGCTCGGTAGACACCATGACACTGAAGGTGATATCGTTGCCGGTGATCTTGTTATTGAAGAAAATGGAAGCTCTGTTCAAGAGGCTCATGCCTCTCCTTCGCCCTTCATTGAGATTATAGATCTCACAAATGATTTACTCGCTGAATTACGGAACGGAGAATATGATGTGCAAATTGATGCTGAAAACCATAGTTTGATTGAAAATGACGCTGCTTTGCAGTCTCTCGTTGATGGTGCTCGATACGTCTCTGTTGCTTCTGTTGAGTATGAAGACGTGAATCAGTCGGCAATTTCTGCTTCTATTTAATCTGTGTATCAATGTCAAGCGTGTTACTAATACTCGTACTGAACAAACTAATTCTAATTCCTTATCCTCAACTCAATAAAACATTATCCATATTGAAACGAATCAAGCTGTGTCTCGAAATTAAGCAATACTGCCACTGAAAATTACATCCGTATCCCACATATTTGCATATGACTTTTGTTTTTTTTTTTTTTTGAGAAAAGGTAAACATGTATGCACACATTGGGAATGTTTTTTTCCAAATAAATCAATTGAATAACATTCAAGGACTCTAAATGTTTAATCTTGCATTAAGGCGCTAGTGATGCACTGTGTATAGTAAATCAAATATATTAATTATTATGTAAGTTTGTAATTGAGGTTTGGCTGCGGATTTTGAGACCCACAAGAGATGTTAGGGACTACAAGAACAAAGACGGGGTATAAAGTTTCATTGGCTATTCGTAAACGTTGATCTCAATCTATAAAGCTATTGTTAAATATAATTCATTGAAACATTGGTCCGACTTACAAATAGAAAAGCTGATTTTACAGGATTTGATATGGATAGCGTTTGTGGATAATAAATTGTGGTGTTTTCGGATTCAATAAATGCTAATAATCGTTTCACAACCTAGCGAAAAAGTAGAAAATTAGTAAACAAATACTAAAAAAAAAGTGTCTTAACAATTTACTCTTTGGTAATGTGTGGAAAATAGAATAGGCCATAGGTAAATTGTAAGCGTTTCGATGATGTTTTCAAGAACAATCCTCCAAGATAGTCTATCAGCGTACTCCATTATGTTGTTGATTTCGTTTATCGTGTGAAGAAATTGTTCGGCTGAAATCTATGTCTACTTGTTAAATATAGAAAATCAACACCTGCTTTAGTTACACTTTACTTTTCCTTCCAATTCAGCTGGATAGTCTGTACTGAACCGAGTGATTCCATCTCCCAAAGAATAGTCTCGCTCAACTCTAATTGATTTGACTGGTACTTGGCTTTTTATAGAGATTATTTCATGTGATTTTAGCATGGCATCCTTATTAATACAGTGTTGTGCTTCTTTCGTATTTGTAGAATCTATGAAAGAAAAGGATAAAAAAGAAAAAGGTAAATAAAAATAGGAGAAAAATAAAGTACATTTTATAAATAAAAAGCCCTGTTTCTTTTTTGGCTTAATCTTTTGTAAATTGCGTCATGGTAAAAACCATTTTGCTTATAAAATAGGTACCTGCTATGATTGTGCTTGATACATGAGTAGAAGCAACTTCTGCTACATCATCAGTACTTGCAGAACTATTATTGTCAAACATTGCCGTAGTATCAACTTGTTTAAAGGATTGTCGTTCGGATATTATGGATGGTGGATCCCGGCTTTTTTGATGAGCTGGGATTGGTAATGATGGCTCACCAGATCTAAGCATGATTTATCACAGGAAAAGAAGAAAGAATGAAAAAAGCAAAGTATACGTATGCGAGAGAAGAGAGAGGAGGTTCTGAATTCTTTCAAAGAACCCACATTATCATGGCTTTCAGGGGCCGCCTTTTTCACATTAAGAAACGTGTCAGCATAAAAACATTCATCAAAGCTCCTACAGCCAGGTGAATCTGTCTGATATTCATTTTAGATTCAAAGTTTGCACAAATAAGCTAGATATTCCTTAAATTCAGTGTATGCAAGCAATGGAATGCATATACCTTTAGTGCTCAGGTTCTAGTCTACTTATTCTTAAATTATACAGACATACGAAACAAACAGAAGGCTATTATATTTGTGTATATGGCTACGATATAATACAAAAAAATAATGAAGCAGGAAACTTTGAAGTATTTGCACGAGATCAATGCCAGAACTATGAAACTTACGTATTATGTGTTCCTGTAATATACGACATACATCCAGATAAACGTATTGCAGTATGCATGTACCAGCACAAGAAACTTTAGTTAGTGTTATAGTATTATATGAGAATTAGCTTGCAAACTCATTTATACTGATATATTTCACGATTTGTTCGCCTACAAATGCGTTTTTAGTATATCATTGTATTTTTTATCAAAAATTGTATAGAAGTTCGTCTAAAAGATGGAATGTTATGACGGATTATGTCACACCAGGTTCATTTGCTTTGTTTTTAACCTTACGCTTAAAAAAGTTTTGATTTTCAGTTATATTAAGACTTGAAAGCTATATTAGTTTTTGCACAATTACAAAAAAAAAAATGGTCAAATATAATATGAGATACATCGAGTATTGAATGCGCTAACTACACTAAATCATCTGTTTTAGTATTCGCAAGCTAAACGCAAATAACTTGAACATTTTAATGTATTGAAGAATATCTGCAAAGTATAATGGTACAGCGTCATTTTAATTATTCACATGCGCATAATGAGATCTTTTTCGATAATATCAAATGATATTTGTCTGTAATTTGTAATGAATGAACACTTTTAATACTTTTTGGTGCGTCATTTAAGTATGCACAAACAATAGAAATGTTCAATTAGAACATGAGAGCTACCATAAAAACTAATTATGCACTGCTCTGAAGATTCAACAGCAAGTAATTTAATCTTGTCTAGTTTCAGTCCTGCGGTACCATACCTTTTTTATTGTTGATCTAATCATTCGTTACAAACTAAATATAATCTGAATCGTTTGCCTTCTTTTCACACTCGGGTATATGCGCAGTATTATATCAGTGTCCAAACCATTTTCGTGTCCATCTTTTTATACTTCTCGTAAATAGGATAGGCACCCAGTACAATTCCCTAATGCCTCACAGTACGCTTATCAGTGCTTTTGAATGTTATTGGACGTTGAACGTTCAATGTAAGTAACTTTCTCATGCTACCCAGGCTTTATCCTTGAGCTTGCGACATTTCGAACATCTGATCGCTTTGACCTGATTATCACAACGTCTTTAGTTTTTATAGACTTACAAGAATGAATTTACTTATTACACCTTGAATATTTTTTTGTTTTAACTTATTTTTTTTTAATTTTTTATTTAACAAAGCAAATAATTTTTGTTGATTACATAATTTTCAGCTATTTACATTATCACTGAGAGTAATTTACCTGACTTTATCAACTTCGAGTCCTGCTTTAGATTGATAAAGTCAAGTTTTTTGACTTTTTACTTCAAATTCTTTTGAATGGCTTTCATTAAATCACCTTCTTCTGAATCTTGACTGAGCTCCCAGACCATAACACCAGAGATGCCCCTCTTCATAGCAGATCGAACTTTGGCACCAATAGAATGGGGATCATCATAAGAAATAAAGGCCTTTGTTTTAGGATTAAAGAGCCAAGGCGTAGCGGATTTTTTATCCCAGGTTCTGACCCAAGGTTTGGCAGCAGTCAAAGGGGTAGTAAGAACACCATCAGTTAGCAATTTGCGGAACTTCCAGTTACCGCTCACACCGGTGGGCGCCTTGTCACAATTAGGATTTGGCCATGGAGCATCATCAGAGTCACCTTTGGGAGGTGTACCTTGCACTTGCTTTTGGAAAAGAGAGCCGGTCTTAGTCATGTCAACGGTAGCAGTTGTTGATCTACCATAGAATCCTAAACCACCAGTCAACTTGCTAGCAGGAACGCCTTGAGAAATCCAAAAATCAATGCCAGAGTTGAAACTCATTCCGTTTTTGGGAGCCTTTAAAGGAGCATTAGGGCCAGTAAGAGGGTTCCATGCACCGTTGATATCGTAAGCCATAATGTTTACACGATCAAGTTCCTTTCCAATGGCAGCAGTGAGTTCCTTTGAGCCGCCTGATTCGGCTGAGAACCCTTGAACATAACCTGCAATTGTGAGTTCCTTGTGTGTCTTGAATGATTTGTCAAAGGCTGTGCGCATTTCTTTAAGAAGAACAAGGAAATTCTTGACATCATTATCTTTATCGAAATTATTACATCCTTCACCCTCACGTCCTGGATATTCCCAGTCAATATCAACACCATCAGTCTTGAATGTTTTAATCTGCTCAATATTCCAATCAATGAATGCCTTTCTTGTAGCGGGAGTCTTAGCCATATCACTGATAAAATATGGTCAGTATTACTTGAACTTTATGCCATTGTGTATAACATATGCTTACCTAAAGGTCTGACTTCCAGTCCAGCCACCAACGGAAATAAGAACCTTGGTATTGGCTTTGTGAGCAGCATCAACTAATTTGGGCAATTGAACAGGAGGAACAGCAGGGTCAGTCCATGTAGGAATATTTCCATTCTTTTTAATCATAACAGCAAAGGCATAGTGGATATGAGTGTAAGACTTGAAGTCAATTTTCGACACATCATACTTGTCATACAGCCCTAAAGCAGCAATGTTAGAAATATGACGTTGGATGATCCAAATGTTACTTACAATTTGGAAAATAGCCAATAACAGTGCTGTTTTTGGCCATTGTGGTTGTAATCATTAGAGCCAACATAAGAGTTGAGGCGAATAGCTTGTTTAGAATCATATTTCTTTTGTTTTCTTTGATAGTTTTTAATGAAAAGGAGGTATCCGTAAATGCAGATTGTATTTATACATTTTCAAGGATGAGCGTGTCCATTATTTGACATTAATGTTGCCAGTTACTGAACTAATTGGCTTTTAATTCTATCAGTTGATTGCCCAGCAACTCTTTGTTTTCACATGTGAGCCCAACTCATTATAGCAAATGTTGCCATTATAAGTTATATAACCATATAATAAACTCGGGTAAATAATAGGCAGTTTAAAAAACAGCAATTTGCTGTATGGATTTTCGATTTAGCGACCATTTAACTCAAGGTAACAAAGAGCCGAATTTCAGGAACCATTGTCATGGCAATCGAACCCCATATGCAAGAGATATCATGCCTGTAAATTATGAAGCCCGATCCGAACAGTTGCCTTAAAACGCGAGTCGGAATACGTCTCCAAAATCATTTGTAATGTGGCGGCTGAGAAAAGCAGCGGAAGGTCAACATTTCACATACAAGGAAACAATCTCCAGATGTGTAGTGCTCCTTCTCTATTAATTATTGTCTAAAAGGTGAGCTTTCATACCGCATCAATCCATCCATTCTGCAACATAAACATCAAGTTGGTTTAATCAATTACAAATGGATGATTGCATATTATGCAAATTGGGATATTGGAAAGCAAAAAAAGATGGATGGATAATTTATTATTTTGTGTCAAATGCTTATTGCCCTATTGTCTAGAATCGCTTACTATGCAGATTTTCGTCAAGACCCTTACTGGTAAGACTATCACTTTGGAAGTTGAGAGGTACAGCTTTATTTCTTTCAGTAACAAATGAGACATATTACTAATGTGATATTCTCAAACAGCTCCGAGACCATTGACAATGTCAAACAAAAGATCCAAGACAAGGAAGGTAAAGAATTTGTGTAGGAGTAGGCACGGTTTTTAGGGACATGGAGCGTTAATTGAAATCACACAGGCATTCCTCCTGATCAACAGCGTCTCATTTTTGCTGGTAAGCAACTCGAAGATGGCCGTTCTTTGAGTGATTACAACATCCAAAAGGAATCTACTCTTCATTTGGTCCTCCGTCTTCGTGGTGGTATCATCGAGCCCTCTCTTAAGGCTTTGGCTTCCAAGTACAATTGTGAAAAAATGATCTGTCGCAAGTGTTATGCTCGTCTCCCTCCTCGTGCTACCAACTGTCGTAAGAAGAAGTGCGGCCGTACCAACCAACTTCGTCCCAAGAAGAAGCTCAAGTAAACTATTCGCTTATGTTTATTACGCTATTTCATTCTATCGGTTTATAATTTGACGCAATAAAGTTATGATAGTGTGGGTTTATTAAAGCACGTTTTGTTTTGAGTTCATTGATTCCGGTGCAGTCGATCGATCAAGCTCATTGAATTCCATAGAATATCACGTGGATTTCTCAAGCGTACACCATTTCGTGGTGCGCTTTTGTTGTTACTCACAATGTGTCTCGCTTATTAAGTGATATCACATGGAATGTACAACAAGTAATCATAAATGACAAAGAAACAAATGTGTCGCAGCCAAACAATATACGGCATTTGATGAACTAAGCACAGCTTACTGGCGTGTGCCAAAATGGATTGTGTTTTTATGTTTATACGCCAATATATTTTTACGATATCACTTGGATTTATCAAATCTAATGAACAGTGCCAAAACTTCGAATGCTACCAGCGGTTGGTGATTGTGGGCTTCTTTTGGCCCCTCTTTTTTGTGTCTTCATGCGATTCACAAATGCGTTACCACCAGCTGCCTGTTCTCTGCACAATGGACAAGCCATATTATGTGTGGATTTCAATAACGCCGATTGATTGACTTTGCTGGTTAAGCTTCCCGGGTTGTTATCTTGTTGAAGTTGCTCAGTTGAGCCTTGATTGTTCAAGCATTGTTGATGATAAGCATGTCGACAAAAGAAAATGATTGAATTGGGTATATCTTCGACATTAATTTCATCAAAAACAGGTTCGTCACATATATTACAGACCATATTCTCGGCTAGAAAATAACATGATGAGTGTTGATGCATAACAGGTTGAATTTCAAACTTACGATTGCAGTTGATACCACGTTTTTGAGCCTTGTACATTTTGTCTGCTAGAAACACACTATCAGTTACCAAAATTTTTTCGCAACCTTCGTGTAATGACATTTGGAGGTTATAATCTTGCAAAATCTTCAGTAAAGCGTCTTTTAAGCCAGGGATTTGCAGTTGATCCGGGATCCGTTTGATTAATCTCAATGGCTCAATATCAGTACCAACATTTTCTAAAAGTCCACGAATAAAGTCTTAGAGGAAAAATGAAAAGAAGAGTTAGTCAATATATAGCACACGTCTACAATTTCAGCTTACTGGGCTTGTCCATTGAATATGTTAACAGATCCTCCCAAAGATCATCATCTTTTTGCTCTTTGGCAAAATCAATGGCCTAATACCAGAAAAAAAAAACAATAAGCAAAGTTTCTTTTGTAGTTGCAGGTTGTCGTTTTACCCTTTGCACATCGTCAAGTCTTTCGATAATCAACATTAATGCTTTTTTGTTATTGCCCATACGACCAAGAATAAAGACCATCTCAGGCACCAGATCCTTTTTCTCGCAGACCTTGAACGCCTTTTCCAGCGATATGTAATGACTTGCTCGCAGGAATTCCAGCAGTTTCGGATAATCAAATTCTGCATACAATTCAACCTGAAGATCATGGAATTCATAACCAAGTTGGTGATCACGATCAAAAAGCGCATCCAAGTAGATATGTAGAAATTGGCGATGTCGCCAGAGCTGCTTTACTACTTTTTCGGGCTATATAAAATCGCAAGGTTAGTGCTTTGGCTTGTCTGCTTGTTTGCTTATTAACAGAAAATAAAAATAAGAAAAAAAACTTACAGGAATGGCATCAGTATTCTTCACCAACAATTGAACAGCAGGCATCTTGCTAGGCTTGCTCTTGATCTCTTCTTTCTCAAGTAAATGCTGATCGAATTCCATGAGGAGCACAGCTTTGTCTTTGACTGCATCAAACATGTTGTATTCTTGAATAAGTTCAAACGCATTGGGTCTACGCAGACGAAGGTTGTATTCAATGGCCTTATCTGGTTGATTGTTGTAGGTATACCTAAGAGAAAAATGGTATTAGCGTCCTGCTGTGCGCCCTGAATGCATATTAAACCCTTACAGATCAGCAAGGCACTCCAACAACACCTCGTTCTGTTTGTCTTTCTTCATTACATCCTCTACAGCGACAATGACGTTGGAGAGGTTATACAATGTTCGGGGCCATTTACGAATTGTATTTCTCAATGCTGCATAGTCGCTCTTCAAGAACCAGGCCAGAGCAATTTCATATACCGTGCTGCTCAATTGGGGGTCTTTGATGGGTATATAGGGCGTAATGGCCTTCAGTTCTCCAACTTCTGTAAATTTGAATACCCAATCTTCCCAAAGCGATTGATCGTTTTTGAGGATATCGTTACACTCCTTGGCTGCCTCGTCAAATCTTTTCTCGGCCATAAGCCAGTTGAGATAGGTTTGGCCAATTTCATCTGCATTGAATTTTTTGCTGGCAGTAGTTGCTCGTACAGCTTGCAATGCTTCACCAAATCTTTCATGCTCCAACAACCATTCAATATGATCATCTTGGTCTCGAGACCGCGCCGCAATCAAATCTTTAGGCCCCATGACATAAAACATATCTTCTTCCATCAAGAAATCAAGCACATAATCATTAGCCTGATAATGCTCAAAGCCATGGAGTGCAAGAACATCTGCAGATATCTCTTCGTTATCTCCATTGATGATATGAAGTTCAGGTTTGGAGGCGAGCCTTCTACGCTGAAATGTTGTGTTGTCAGCATCTTTTTCCTTGTCCTCTTCTTCTAAAAGATAGGATAAAAGCATCAATGTGTCATTGAATGGCGCGATGCCACTGATAATGTAATCTGTTTGGAACATGGCTGTAATTTCTACGTAATGCGTCGGTTGTCCTTGTGTAGGGTTAACATTGGGCTTAACAACAGCCACCTTGACCGTGTCGGCCCAACCTATAAGCAATGTCGTATCGTTTTTCCAGCACATCCTACATTTGTAGAGGTCTGCTCTTGGGCTTCCTTCAGGCCGATCAATATAAGTAATACGAATATTTGTAGCTGTATCATAAATCTTAACACCTGTATCATTTGCCCAGGCAATGAAATTGTTTTTCCAGCGAATTGCGTATATGGGTCCTTCATTTGCATGAAGGACGATGTCTTTGTGCCCTAGCCAGCCTTTTTCGTTCATGATGAGTTGTTCTGCCATACCACCAGATACAAATTGTCGGGTTGACTTCCGAGCATAATCTGGATCCAAGGCAACTGCTTTAACAGGTCTCTTGTAATCAAATGACTGGATCTCGGGTGTGTAAAGCGCATAAATGAGAACCTTGCCTGCAAAGAGCCAAAGGAAGTCAGAATGTGAGCGCCGTTGGGGCATGAAAAACTACAAACCATCATCAGAAGCACTGGCTACAAATTCGTCCATTTTATCGATAGAGATATCATTTACAGTGGCAGAGTGCTTTCTAAAACTCTTGATTACATTTCCTTCAAAATCAAGGATATGAACAGCGCCCCAGTGAGTGCCTAAAGCCTGTCCATTTAAATTGAGTACATGGTATACGGTAATTGTATTATCAAAAATTTACCACAAATCTATCAGATACACGAAGTGTAGACGCTGTATCCTTATCCAACAGCTCTTTAATACTAGCACCTACTCTGCGATATCTTAATTTAGGTTCGTCTAGGTTATCGTCATCATCGTCTGTTGTTTCTTCTTCTTCATCATCATCATCATATCCGTCTTGGTCGTATTCCTCTTGGTCTGAATTATATTCTTTATCATCGTCTGATATTAAATGCTCTTCTTTTTTGGAACTAACAGACATTGTTAATCTCGTTTAGAAATGAAAGAACCACGAAAATCAAGGAGTCTACTATGAAACTTTACTTCTGCATTGCTCTGAAATGCTCACAATCTCTCTGTTCCTCTCTGTACGTCACAACGGACTGCCACCCATCGATGATTTGCAAAAAATTATTTTCCCAAATGAATGATTTACCATCTCTTTTGTTGCCTTAAAGAATTATTACAAAATGGCTGGACGTCTCCCTTCTGCTGACGAGCTCGAGCAACTCGAAGATATTGGTAAATAGTACATTTGACTTTTTTTTTTCAACCGAGAGATCTTTTATTGACATTTTGCATGTCATGATAGAAAAGCAATGGGCTGTCAAGGTAAAGTTTTTTTTTGTATAACGTGTACATTTCAAACCGACCCAAGATATTAAATAAAACGTACGTTTAGGCTATGCATCATGCCGAGACCTATTTCAAATTGATTTCTTCTATCGATCCTGCAAAGCTTCGTTTAACAAAGTAAGGAAGCAGCATCGTTATTTTTTTTACTAAATTAAAACGATAATGTCATTTTTAGAATTGATGATGAGATCCTTGAAGATTTTGAAGAGACTTTTCCTTATATCAATGTTGAGCACTTGGACGAAAACGATTTTAAATCCGCTGCCGCCAAGGAGAAATGGAGAAATTTTATGAACAAGTACGAAAAAAGAGTCAACGAATACAATTTTGGGTCCTTGATTCGTATTGATTGTAAAGAAGATTACACTGAGAAGAACACTATGTTTGGTATCCGCATGCAGGTAACGGTGCTATGTTTATCCATTTGGG
This sequence comes from Parasitella parasitica, assembly GCA_025201805.1. NCBI lineage: Eukaryota > Fungi > Mucoromycota > Mucoromycetes > Mucorales > Mucoraceae > Parasitella > Parasitella parasitica. The sequence continues at coordinate 54,064 of MU619256.1, forward strand.
AATTACTAAATACAATTCAAAATTATTAGTTTTATGCCGTTGAAATTGCTAGAAACAAGAAAGGATTAAATGATTCATTGCGTAAAAAATAGATCAAGAAAAACTATAATAAACAAACCTTGGCATAAATTAGGCAGGGACTAGGGGCTGATAGATAATATAATGTGATAAGTTGTAGGTCCTCTCCTTAAGTTCTACATCTTGCATGCCTCGGGGGCAGCCTCAAAAAAAGATATTCTTACAGGAGAGTCCCAAACAAAAACAAAAAAGCAGAAAAAAAGTGGCAAATCAATCTTGACAACATGCAAAAGATTAAGGAGATAGTTCCGGAGAAGTTTCCCTACATATTCATTAAATTTTTAATATAAAAAGACAAAGGACTTATCCATCATTTACAACCTTTACCTTTCTTTTCTATAATCCTTCAGAAAAAAAACAAAACAAAAAATAATGCTTGGTAGATCTGCTTTCAAACTCTTGAACCGCCGCAATGTCATTGCTTTAGGTGCCATGGCAACTACTGGCGGCGCCTTATTCTTAAATTCTGATAAGAAAGTACATGCTGAATCAAACAAACTCAAATTCTGGCAGAGTTTGCCTGGTGAAAATACGCCTGAAAACCCAGGTTTCGCTAAATTAAGAGGAATGGCCGCTGAGGAAAGATTCAGAACTTCCCTGGCTCAAAACAATGGCAAGACTGATTTTGATGTTGTTATTGGTAAGTGCAAACATTATCGGATAGGAATGCACACACTAAATGGCTTATAGTGGGTGGTGGTATCATTGGTTTGGCTACTGCCAGAGAGTTGTTGAAGCGTTTCCCAGACATGACAGTCGCTGTATTGGAAAAGGAACGTGAGGTGGCTGCTCATCAAACAGGCCATAATAGTGGTGTCATCCATGCTGGTATCTATTACAAGCCAGGTTCTCGTATGGCCAAGACATGTGTGAGAGGTGCAGACTTGATGTATGAATACTGCAAACAAAACCAACTCCCTGTCGAACGTTGTGGTAAATTGATTGTCGCTGTGGATGCCAAGGAACATAAGCAAGTGGAAAGATTGATGGAGATCGCCACACTAAATGGTGTGAAAGATCTTCAAATTCTCAATAGCGAGGAGGTAAGGTCATCTACCTAGCAACCCCTTTTCTTTTAATTAACGACGATCATTCAGATTCAAAACTTAGAGCCAAATGTGGTTGCTTATTCTGCCCTGTACTCCCCTAACACCGGTATCACCGATTTTGGTCTTGTTGCTCAATGTATTGCGAGCGAGATTGTGCAGACAGGGTAAATATCAGTCTTCATATCAAAACATAGCACATATTTATTTATTTGTTTTTCCTAGTCGTGCTGAAATTAAACTTGCCTTTGAGGCCAAGAAGTTTGAGTCTAGACAAGATGGAAGAGTTGAGATCTGGGGTGGTGAGCCCAATCAAAGAGGCCCTACTCTTAAGGTTACTGCCAAAAATGTAATCACCTGTGCTGGTTTCTATTCTGATAGAGTAGCTGGTCTTGCAGGCGGTGATGCTGGTCGTGCAAAGGTCGTTACCTTCCGAGGAACCTACTATCAACTGAAACCCGAATATCGTGGTATTTGTCGTATGAATGTCTACCCTGTCCCCAGTGGTGGCGGAATTCCTGTTGGCGTTCACTTTACCCCCACTGTCAACACCAGAAGAGGTATTCAAATGATTGTGGGCCCCGGTGCTTGTTTGACTTTCTCTCGTGAAGGTTACACATTCACTGACTTCAAGATGGAAGACATCTTTGGTTCTTTAACCAACATGAACCTCTGGATGTTTGCACTCAAAAATCCTAGTCTCTCTCTTGGTGAGCTCTACAAAGATATGAATAAGCGTGCTTTCTTGCGTGCTGCTCAAGCTTATGTTCCTGGATTAACTGAAGATATGGTCGAGGAGAGCTTTGCTGGTGTCATGTCTCAAGTGTTTGAAGAGGGTGGTATTGCTGCTAATGATTATATTCTTGAGCGTAAAGTCATGGATGGTAAAATCCTTTGTGTCCGTAATGCACCTACTCCTGCATGTACTGCTTCTTTGGCTATTGCCGAAATGTTGATTGATACAGCAACTGAAGATTTCGAATGGGAACAATCAGAAAAACCCATTGAAGGATCTACAAAGACTCAACAACTTACTGCCATTGCTGCTTAGATTTCTCTCGCCTTTTAACAATATACTTTGCATTCATTTATTCTTATTCCACAATCATATTATTATTATTTTCTTTTTTTATGGCTTGAATTACTACCTGTCCTCTTGTGTATATCTCATAAAGTATTACTACATCTATTTTTTGTTATTTTAATTAATAAAAGAGGAAAATCAGTATATGCATGAAGGCTGATCTAAAGTATGCACAAGAGAGTACATTGCATTGCATTCCGCTACACAAAATAAGAGATAAAATAGACAATCCAGGATACGTAGTACATTCAACGGCGTACATTTATATATATCTTGGAATCAAAATACACTATTTTCGCCTAATATTGTCTGAAAAAAATATGCCGCCTGTTTAGTCGTCGCATTGATAGAATAAAGCTTGGTGCATTTCAAGTACGAGAGGTCTTGCTAGACTTTTTTTTTCTAAAAAAATTGAATGGCCTCATGCAAGGAAATTTTTATTATGATGAAGGCATGGCAGTTGCAATAGTGGAGCTGGAGGTAGACAAGGATATGTATTTCATTGAGATAGTGACGAATTTCGGCATGTACCTTGACCTCGATCCGCCTGAGAAGCTAAACAAAAGAAGTGCACGACAATCCGTGGATAGAGATATCGAGATGGAGGAGGACATAAGAACTTCTGATATCCGCAAACACTGCAAGGATTCGGGAAAAGAGCGGCTGTTTGCCTTGATTTACAAAATGAGCATGAGCGCCAGAGCTGCTGGGCAGAAACTCCAAATCAACCCACGCACTTGCTCAGCGATGGTATGCAGACAATCAGGCAAATCCTCAGACACATATTGCCAGAAAAAAAGGTAGTGGAAGGCCAATGGGGTAGACCAGCATTACTTGATTATGAACACAAGAAGTTTCTACTCAACCAACTTTCACTAGTCCTGGACCAAATGATAGAGAATTTGACAACGTCCTTTATCGATTTAGAAACATCCAAGACGGCTCTCTACAATTTTGTCGCTAATAATTGCAGAATTAGTCTAAAGAGAGCTCAATTTTATTTAGTTGACCGTAACAGCCCTGGAAGGATCAAAAATAGAAAGGAGAAGGTAGAAAAATGGACTAGAAGCAAACGTTTGTTTGGTCAAAAGTACGGACTCGTGCGACAGTGAAAGTACCAAAAACGAGAACAAAACAACAACCATCTTGGGAGCAACGTATGCTCATGGCGTTGCTAACATAAAAGTAAGACGGCCTCGAAGGTTGCCTGCTTCAAAAAAAAGAGAAAAACTGTTGGATTTAATGGATCTTCCCAGAAACAAAACAAAGGCACTGTTAACATTTTTAGATGCTCAACACAACTATTATGGATGAGTATTGGCCGACAACCCAAAGATAAATCAATGAAATATCGACGCTCAAAAAAAAAAAAAGCAGAATATATTTCTCGTTTCTTGCTGATAAAACGAAAATGATATTTGTATGTGGTTTTCACTGATAAATTATGTTTTCATCTATGGAAGTAGTCCACTGTCAAGCATCCAGCAGGCAAGTAAAAAGAAATTCTGAACCATAATATAGGAGGGACCCTCTGGCCAAAGCAACACAATTAAATGGAAAAACACAAAAAGTTTATCTTCATCAATTGAGCTTTTGACCCTGAAGAGCGAGCAAGTAGCCTCTTTCAAAGAAATTTCTAATGACGATGAACGTGACATTACAAAGTGTATTATTTTGTTCATCTTCTTGAAGACTGATTTTGTATATAGGTTTATATCAATAAAAAAGATAATAAATCTCTTATTTACAATTGAATTATATTACTGAAGACCTTTACTTTTCAATTTATTAACACATAAATAGGTATTTTTAACGCCCCTTTTCGAGATGAACATTGCTTAATATACCGTATGCTAATAATTTATCAGAGTTAAAGACCACCTAATCAACGAATCCAAACTGTATGAGGATGATGATCTTAGTGAAAAGGATTTAGATGTCTTGCTCTATGGGAGTTTATTCAGTTTATTTTTCTCAAACCGAAATGATCTTAGGGTTGTTAGGTAATAAGCTTAAATTTACTTTTCGTGAAGAATTACTATGACACGAAATTTCAAAATTTCAAATTTAATTATTGTGTTTGCTTTATATATGTATCAAAATTTATGATACTTTGCACATCGAGCTCGGTATGGTCCCTACTGCTATAAAAAATCAAAGACGATCATGCCAAGATTCTTCTTGAATCAGAACCAATCATCAAATATATTACCATTCTTTTCTCATTTATTCTACCAAGCTATCTCAAGGCTCATTGTATACAGCTCTGTGGGCTCAGTGGTAATATCATCAGATTGACAATGAACAATAAAGAATCCTTGATTTTAATAATCAACAGATCAATGTGATAGTACTTTATGATGAACGAATAGAAAATACACAGCAGATAGACTTGAGCGACGGTTAAGAGTCCCTCTGAATAGTAGATATTCTGCTCGTTTCTTTCAACAACTTTTACATTATAATATGAAGTAATTAAAGCTGTAAACAAGATTAAAGATGACATTCGAGAAAATGATGATCGACGCAGATCTTTGGAAAGAATCTTTGGTTGCAACAAAAAAAATTAGAAGTATTATACAAAGATTGGGTACTATAGACAAGAATATCGAGTTTCTCACTTTTATGCAATTACTTGAATTAGCTTCTCTCGCATTTTGATATTTTCATATTACGAGCCCACATTCACTTTTCTTTATAATACACTTTTTTCACGAGACTTACCACAACGAGCGATCCAAAGGTGTTACATTGCTAAAAATGCCTTTTGTCTTCCCCCCAGTAGATCATGCATCTCTCCTAATAAAGAATCTGGTTTGTTACACAGATGATAATATAATGTTGAATGTGCCAGATAAGAATACACAATGATGACTGTGCGAACCGTAAGTTGGTTCTGCAGATGTAAACAATAACAACAGTTGTATAATTTAAGAATTGAAATACGCCACTAGACTTTAATTTTTTTTTTCATCTCTCTTTCTTTCACTTTACTTTGCTTTACATATATTTGTATGGTCTTGACCACACAATACTCATTTTTATTATTTTGAATCACTGGAACATAATATGTATACACAATGAAGTAAGAAATATGCATATAGTAGCTCTGCGAGTTCGAAATCTAACGATATTCAATTTGGCAGCTCAAGTAAAAACATCGATTACAGCAGCCAAATGCCAGGACAACCTTATGGGAATATGATTCTGGTACATCAAACAGCTACAACGACGGGATCGCCATCTTCGTTAAATGAACAGTTTGTATATCAAAATCAAATACAGCAAAACAATCAGGGAGCAGAAGCAGCAAAAAAATCAAAACCTCCATCATCGCTGACTTCAACGATTTGTGCGTATTTCGATAAATTATTGCATAAAAGGAACAATCACCCCAACGATCAATTTGACAACGATTGGGGGAGCGATACATCTAATAATCCACGGCAATCCGCATGGTGGAGCAATTTCAAATCATCAGTAAAGAAAAGAAGAGAGCAGAGAAGAAGAAAACAAAAGTTTGTGTGGTGTTTTCGGCCTGTTGGCATTGCTGCTGATGCTGCACTTAAAAGAAACAAGGATCCAACACTTTGGACTAAATTTGACAAAAACAATCAGTTGATATTAAAAGAGCAATTTAAAAAGCTTAGAACTATAACAGGAACTACTGATTGCTGTGAAATTGAAGACAAGAATATCGATGAAGGCAGAGTCGTAGTAACTGTTATGCTAGACGAAAGCATTGCATTTGCTATGTATCCAGAATGGCCTGAACCAATGCAATACGAAATCCAAATGCTACCAAAAATGACATTTTACCAAAGAATACGAGCAAGACATGAGTACAAGCGATGGCTGAAGAAGCAACAGCAACGGCAACAGCAGCAGCAACATCTGTATGATCCAGATAGGCTGATTTAGACTTATAATATTACAATAAATAAATTATTTTGACGGCTTTAAGAAAAAAGTGGTATGATTAGAACACTTTTGTGGAGCCTAAAATATGGCTATTATTTTTCGGATGAGGTTACAGACTTCAACGTAAGTTATTTTGATGGATATAGGTTGACACACCATCCAAACAAAACAATGATATTTAAAGCAGAGGTATTATTGGTGTATCTTGAGAGAAGGTTATATGTTTATTAATTCACCTATTTCCTTCTTGAGAGTTTATGAACAGAAAATTTTGCGTTTTGGATAAAATACAGCTGCAATCCGCTATTTTGGTCGATAAAGAACAATAATGAGGCAGTTCCCTGATAACGTAGAACAAAAATTAGTGCTACTCATGCGAGACACTTTTTTTTGGTTTAAAAAGCGCCATCGTCTATATAAATGTCATGGAGACTAACATCTATTGTTTCTCGCTCTCCCACTCTCATATTTATCTTGTATTTATTTCAATTGCATTATTAGCAAAATGAACAAGTAAACATTTTAAAGATTGCTATACGAATCATGCGATAATAACATAGCCCAATTGTAATAGTAATTTGACTAGAATTGCTTCTGAACAATTAAAGAAGGAGAAGCTTGGTCTGTCACCCTTGGCTCTGGCTGTTACCATTATCTTGGGTTTACTCGTATGGGAGCAGATTGATTACTTGAGAAAGAAGAAGCATTTACCTGGACCTGCGTTTAAATTTCCTCTTATCGGCTCTATGATGGATTCCATGGCTCCCACATTTGATAAATACAATGCCAAATGGAAGAGTGGAGATTTATCCTGTGTCAGCGTATTCAACAGGTAACACGGATTTTTTATTTATCGAACCATAAATTCTTCATTTGAATAATTAATCCTCAATGACATTAAAAATAGGTTCATTGTGATTGCCTCCAACTGCGAGTTCAGTCGCAAGATTCTCAACTCTCCAGCCTATGTACAGCCTGCTGTTGTGGATTCCATGAGATACATCCTTGCCAATGATAACTGGGTCTTTATGGACGGCAAGAAGCACAATCAATACCGAAGAGGTCTCAATGTTCTTTTCAAAAGAAAAGCTCTTGGCAGTTATCTCCCCATTATGGATAAATGCTATCAAAGATTCTTTGATGAATGGCTTTCGCATGACGGAGAGATGCGAAGATACCAATGGGATTTCAGAGAGTTGAATATGCAATCTTCACTTCGCGTCTTTATGGGTTGGTTTATGCCTGAAGAAGCTGCAAAAAAGTGCTCTGACGAATATTTCAACATTACTGCTGCTCTTGAGCTCGTAAATTTCCCCATTCCCCTTCCTGGCACCAAGGTTTACAAGGCAATCAAATCTCGCGAATACATTTACGATAGGTTCATTGAATCTATTGTCGATGCGCGTGCTCGTATCGGCAATGGCGGCGAGCCCACATGTCTTTTGGACAACTGGCTGATTGCCATGAAGCAAAACGAGCAAGAATGTGCTCTGAAAGGCAAACCTACTCCTCATGAATTCACTGATCGGGAGATTGCTCTCACAATTTTAACGTTTTTGTTTGCTTCTCAAGATGCTACTTCATCTGGTCTCACCTGGACTTTTCAGCTTTTGGCTGACCATCCTGATGTAATGAAGAAAGTCTACGATGAACAAGACCAACTTCGTGCTGATATTCCAGACCAGCCTATTTCGCTTGAGTTGATGGAGAAATCTGTCTACTTGCGCCAAGTCATTAAGGAGTCTCTTCGCCTTAAGCCTCCAGTCCTGATGGTTCCATACCAAACACATAAAGACTTTCCTATTTCTGCAGAGTATACAGTCCCTGCAAATTCTATGGTTATACCTACCACCTATCCTGCTCTTCATGATCCTGTTGCATATCCCAGTCCTGAATCTTTTGACCCTGATCGTTGGGGACCTGAGGGTTGTGCTGAAAATTTCCCCAAGAACTTTATGGTATTCGGTAATGGGCCACACCACTGTCTTGGCAAAGAATATGCCATCCTTCATCTAATGTCTACGGTTGCTCAAGCTACTCAAAGACTTGAGTTTAAACATTATCACACCGATGAATCTGACACTATTTCTCTCTTTGCCACCACTTATCCACTCGATCAGTGTCATATGAGTTTCCATCCCCGTACCCACAAACCTTTTACTATTTAAAGCATTATTGTGCATGCATGAATCAAGACATCTCCATCTTCACCACTACATCTTTAATTAATAAACCTGGCCTTGAAAAAAAAATAAGCTATCTGCTGTAAGCAGCGTAACAGGTGAAGACACTATATTTGACATTTGTAAGCGATTAACAGTAGAGTTGGCTGTCGCAATCAGTCTTCTCTATTTTGGACGTCTACCAAACAGGTTTCTCAATTGGAAAAAAGCTTTTTCTACGTCACTTGTAACTGAACTTTTTCAAACGAAAACCAAAAAAGGATCAACGTTGTTCCCTTTATACTCTTTTTATTTGGATATTTTTGTTTGTCAAGTTTGCAATGCCTCGTCCACTAAGTGATTCATGGCAATATTTTGAGTTATTATCGTCAGAAAACGGAAGAAAAAAAAAGGCAAAATGCTCATTTTGTGGCCATGAACAGGCAGCGGGTATAACAAGACTGCACCACCATTTGCTGTATCGTTGCTCGATGATTTCGCCAGAGATGCGTGATCAATTAAGACAAAAACAAGACGACCGCAACGGCATGCTTCTACCGCAACCATTGACACCCGCAAACTGCCACGCTGATTCTACCATGCAAAATATCCTCAATCCGTCTCCAGCTTCTTCTATATTAAATCCACACTCAAACTATTTTGATGCTGCCTTGTCACCTACTACATCTTCAGGTTTTTCCGGACCTAATCCTATTGCATTTACACCTAGCATTGATAATTCAAACCAACGCAATCAGCAACAGCGACAGGATCATAGTCAAGAACAACAGCAAATTGAGAGGTCTCAGGCAATGTTGGATTGGCACTTGGCTCGTGCCTTGTTTTCAGCCAATATTTCATACGAAAAAATAGAAAATCCCCATGTTATTGAATTTTTAAAACGCTTGCAACCTAATTACGTTATTCCAAAAGCAAAGCGATTACAACAATTCTTGCTTAAAGAACAACATTGGGATCTTATTCCGTGTATTAAATCTGACACCTCACGCCAAATTCCATCACTGGCGACACCTCCATATGCGATGCAGCAGCAGCCTCGAGCTACTAATGAGCATATGGTACTACCTGCTGACAACTATGCCGTATCACCCAATAGTAAGAGCCATGCAATGGAAGATAGGTTGTTCTCACAATCCGAACTTGAAGGGAGCTTATAAAATCAAACACTGCTACAAACCCATACTATCCGAAACATTCTAGTTTGTAAAAAACAGCCATCTTAGGATAGATAAAACTTTTCTCGGGGAGTTTGGGAAAACTCGATTTGACAGATATTCATTCATATTCATAGCTTTGATTTGAAATAAAACATAGTTTCAGCCACTATGGCAAGTAATCTTTTAATAAAACATCTCAACAAAATAAGCTCCTTCTGCATCAAAAGGTGATTTTCTGTTAATATGATTGGTAACGACACGTTTCATGCAATTGACCGGTTCATTGTTGTTTTAGGCGTTACATTGCGGAGTGTATTATAACTCTCTCAAATAGAATGTTGTTACAGCAGCTATGAAACATGGTAGACTTGTGTACTCCAAAATAAATCCAAGGTACTTCTATACGCACCATCCCAAACAATATTTAGTGAAAACAAAATTTAATAAATCAACTAAAAGCAATGAAAAATTTGGCATGTCGGAAGGCTGACTATCAAATGTGAGGTATTTGAGTTCGCTTTACAAATTAAACCCTACTGAACCGAATCCATGGTCAATTTTAGTCGTAGCAAGTACCATTATTGCGTGTGTTAAAACTCATACTAAATGAATGTGGTCATTTGCTCGTTACCAAGATGCCGTTTGCTTGACGTTGAAGTTTCTATAGGATTGAATACATCAGAGCTTCAATATCAAATCACAATGGGAAGTAGTGCACTGAATATATGACACACGAATCAAGATATTGAAGCTGTACACATACAATTACATAAAATTCTTTGTATAGGTATATGTATAAAGGTCCAATTACTAAAGAACTCAGATATTATATTAATGAACCGTTAAACGACTGAAAGTACGTTTAATTGAATTCTATGCACTTGTCTCGAAAAAGTGTCTTATATCGTTTCAGAACTTCAAAATTTGTGGTGAGAAGTCTCTGTGCATATAGCCAACTTTTTTCAAGTCTTAAAGAACTTGGAATCAGATAATATCAAGAAGGTATAATTCGACTGATCATGTTTTTATCCATTTTTCATGAGGAGACGCACATGATAACTTGTCGAAAATCAGTGATTTGTTTATAACCTAATTTTTGAGTGGAAATGCATCATACAGCAACTCTGAGCTTTGGAAAATCGTTTGATGTGGTTTCAAGCAATTGCATAGGTTGAGTAGAGTCTAAATTCCAATGAAATTGTGAAAATCAAGTACATCGGTGGTGTGAAGTGCACTTCGTACTACATTGAATAGTGCCCTCATGATATATTTACTGTCATTTTGCAGTTTCTGGGAAAAAAAAAAGTTCAAGTAAATGATAAAGGCAATAATGATTGTGGTAATATATATTAGGGTTTCTGGTAATAAACCTTCATTTCTGATAAAAGCTAAGAATTTTCTGAGAGAAGAGAAATGTCTTGAAAAATTTTAAGGGTAATTGCTTTAATTTTTTTCATTCGTAGTGAAAATACTAAGAGAATGTGATGTAAAATAAACTATCTGCATCATATATTTAAGCTCAAAGTAGTCTTAAAAAAGGTTACGGTTGCCTATTGACAAACGTCTGTGATTGTGGGTCTAAGTATGTCTGTTGACTTTGGATCAAAAACCTTTAAATGGATTCAGGAACGGACAGCAAGATTCATTTATGAGTTTGGAATTTCATGAATTTCTTTACAGACAATCTTTTATGAATGGTTGCGTTATCCTGGTGGTAGGTTGTTTCATTTTCTCTGCAACCTTCAGTTGATTTGGCGTCTTTTAGTGTAGAAGGTCTTGTCAGACAGGCACCACCAAGCTGGGCTCTCTATATCCAGTTGTACAATAGAACAACTGGTCCATTTTTTTCATAGTACTGGAATGGTTTAAAAGTGTAGATTTTAGGTTCCTGGTTTTCTTTTATCTACGCGAATTTCAGCGTGTTATTGTCAGAAAAAAGACAAAAACTGTAAGGAAACGATGTTTAACGATCTCAAAAACAAAAAAAAATAATTTAAAATGATGCATTAGGCTATAATACGCCTTTTGATAACACATTTACATAGTTAGAGCAAGTTTTTGTACTTTTTAAGCTGATATCAGATGAAGCCAGCGACTTTTCTGACTTTTTTCGGAAAGAGTATTTTTCAAAATCGGGGCGTGAGATCGTCATGCCAAGAACAAACACGCAAATACTACCATTAGAAAGCCAAGAAGCACAATATTTAAATAAATTAGTTTAAAAAAAATTCTTTTGAATTGGGTAAGCTATGGCTCCTCAAAGCTAATGCTTTCTTTCAAAAAAAAACACCATTTCTCTTTAATAGCGGAGATTAAACGCATCCATAATCAGGAAGTTAAAATTCTTTCAGAAACTCCATTTGTACAATTAGAAAACTATATTACTTTTTAAGGCAAGATATCATCCCCTGGTACTATGCATACCACGGCTGTCGGTCTATGATAATGGCTATATTTTTGGACGCTCTACCCGATGGTCTTATTTTCATAATCCCCGTATGCTTCTGGAAGGAATTATGTCGGGAAAACCTCAAAACAGATCAAGAGAGAAAAGTCAATATTTTGCTTAATCAGAGCGCATTTCCAGTCTTTCAGATCAAGGAATGGTCTTTTACGATCATTTTCCTCTAATGTATGGTATAGTAAAAAGTTGCATTTTTGAGGTCGAAATCGAGGATAATGCATAATCGATGATTTTGGATGTGTGGATACAAGGAAAAAATCGAAAAAATCCATGATTTTGCATCGAAAAAAAAATCATGCTCAAATTGCACCAAAATCATATATAATATAGTTTTTTCCCAATGGATACTATTTCCGGCGTTTTCAGGGCACTTTTAATTATAAAAATCAGTCAAAAAATGACACATGAAGCTAAAGTTCTTGCTTTTAAGCTGTAAGAAACATCCATGTATAGATGATATCACGTCAATATCAAGTCTAGTGCATGACCTAGCTCTATAAAGCAAGTATTTTTGATGACATAAGTATACCTTTCTTCTAGTAAAATGATAATGCGAAGTTATAAAAATAGAAATTGTCATTTGCTTGAATATGTTATGATTTTTGAAACGACAAATAATTAAAGGAGAAAACAGAATTAAATGATTAGTTTAGACTTGGGTTTAGGGATAAACTGCCATTGTCCAAATGCATAATTTGACGAATACGTACAACTTGATGCCTTACTAGTATATGCACTTTGATAGTTTGATACTTTATTACTTTGAAGGTTTTGCAATTTAGTTTAACTACCTTTGCAGTTCTATAGACTTGTCTAAATATTTGAGCTTATTTAGAGGTCTGATATCTAACGGTTATACTTCAAATAATTTACCAACATCTAAACATTATGAAATTCAAACAATTTTGTATTGTGGCCCGTTGATGATTGTTCAGTTTCCGATTCTGAAGTACATGTCGATAATGTTGATAGAGAATTTTCATTGCATTAAAAAATGGGATAATAAAAAACCCAAATAGTCATTCATTTAAAAAATACCAATTGCTCCTGCACAATGGCTGTTTGATTGACAATACAATAATTATGGCGTCGCAATTTCGCATATTATTATAAAATGTTCTCATTTTTAATCTAAAATAGAAATGTAAATATTCTTAGGGAGACACTTCTCTTCTCTCAGAAACTTCTCAGCTTTTTATCAGAAATAGAAGGTTTGCTATCAGAAACTCTAATATGTGTTATCACAAATACCGTGACATTTTATCATTTATTTGGATTTTTTTTTCAGACCATAAAAAGACGCAAAAAAGCTAGCTCTAAAATGTGAAAAACTCAATCTTTGCTTGGCTTTACTGATGTAATTCCCTACAAAATGGGATGATTTGAAGGCAATCAACGCAAAAATTTTAGCAGTGATAGATTATTTTTGTTCATTTTCATGTACGGACGTAATGTTTTCACATTCATTTAAGTAAATGGTTCCTCAAACTGTCAACAGCAGCTGTAATACTCTACGTTGCACTCTACCCGTCATTTGAAAAATGTGGACAATTGAGCAGATATTTGGAGGGCACCCAGGCAGGTGGGAGGCAAGGAGTACCGTATATGCGTGTGGACGGATAACCAACCCTGTGTACGACTCATACACTTGGTCCCCCCGCCTTTCCCAAAGCAATCCATTCGTCGACCCTGGGGATAAAGGTTCCTTTTTTTTTCAGTGACTTGTGGGGTAATCGTTAAGGTTTTGATTCCTCTTCCCTTAAGGCCATCTCTCTCTCTCTTCTTTTCTCTTATTAACAATTCTCGTAAAAAATGCCTCGCCAAGTAATGACAGAACTATGTATACGTAGATGTTAATGCATTAACGGATAAATTGAATAGACTAGACGTTCCGCCCCTGCTCAACAGACCCGCCAAGCATCTACTATGCCTGTCCGTCAAACACCTCCTCCCTCTGCGCCTAGACCCACCGCTCCCCCTGCTCCTCAGCAGCATGCTATGGCTCCCGCACCTGCTGCTGCTCCACCTGCTCTTGCTCAAGCCGCTCCTCAGCAACCAGGCATGTTTGCCCAAAGTAAGATTTAAAAAAAAAGAAAAAAAAATATTCAGGGGTGTAAGAGATATTGACATGCGTTTAAATCTAGTGGCCACTACTGCTGCTGGTGTAGCTGTTGGCTCTGCGGTTGGTCACACTTTGGTAAAATTAGTTGAATGCGGAAATAATTAAGAGGCTGACTTGTACATATATTAGGCTAATGGTGTCTCTTCAATCTTTAGCGGCGGATCTTCGTCTGAACCCGCTGCTGCTGCTGCTGCTGAACAACCTCAGCAACATCAATATCAACCTCAACATTTCCAAGCAGCTCCTCAATCCTCTGGAAATGCTTGTGAGGCTGATGCCAAGGCCTTTATTAACTGTCTTGAAGCTAGTAACAACGACTTTGCTTCATGTCAATGGTACCTTGATGCCCTCAAGTCTTGCCAACAAATGGCTTCCCACTATTAAATCATGTATACACACACACTCATAGAATAGATCTCTCAATAAACAAAAATCAACAAATGATGTCTATTTAGTATGAGTTAAATGTTGAGTGGAAAATACTGAAACACAATGACAGCACCTACTATAAAAACGGAGAGCCTGACGTCTTGGGTGCTTTTCATCCATTTTTCCTTTTCCCCATCAGTTGCACACGAATACTTGCAAATTAAATGGTGAGAAAGTCTTTAATAAGCGCGAGGAGGCTGCTGAAGGTGTTTGGGCGCGTCAAATGTTTGGGAAAGACACAGCAGAGAGCCAATTTGACGATTGATACTCTAAATACAAAAACAGTATTAGGGCGATTAGGGCGATCAGGAGCTTGGCAGGCTCTGTCATCGATTTAAAGGAGCAGCAAAAGACATTGCAGAACACTCAGAGCTCAGAAACGCTAAAAATGAAATAAACACAAGCACATGACATTTATGCCAATTTCAAATGAAAAACGTCGATCTGGCTATGACTCAATGCAAGCATCGGTGAAAATAATAAAACTGAAGCTTTTTTTTTTATCTTCTTTTTCTTCTCTCTTTCTCTTTCTTTTAAACTTTTTTACAGATTGTTATATACCAATTTTGTAGGAAACCGGCAATGGCGTTTAAAAGAGTATTCTCCCATCAGGTTCACTTGAACTGTAAACGCCCATTCAGCAGCAGCCTCTACAGAAATATCATCAATAAATCCCCTATCTCAACAACCACATCACCTAAAATCGAAGTTCCTCGAGCTGCAAGGCTGGACGCTGTGCAATCCACCAATTCAGCGTCGCATTTTTACCAAAACAAAGTACTAGAAGAATACACTGCGCAGCCTGTAAACGCAAGCACACTACGCCAATTCATCTTTTTCGGCAGACAAATGAACACAGACCGCTTGCTTAAATCTGCTAATTGGGTCCGTAACGAGCTACTGGTTCGTTTGGCTCATCGCATCCGTGATTTCCAGCAGCTGCCATTCTTTGTTGGCACCAATCCACACATCGAATACGTCTACAAGCTGTACTGGGGGGCTTTTGAATCTATACGTGCCTGCCCTCCTATCGAGGAAGATCAAGATAACGACCGCTTTTGCAAGCTGCTGCAGAATCTGCTAGAAGACGGATTGCTGGTGCTACCTAGACTGGCCCAGGGTCTCAGTGAAAGTGCAGCATATTACCCTCCTGAGCAAAAGGATTTGGACTTGTTTCTTAATCGCATGCTTAGATCAAGGATATCCAGACGTGTGCTGGCCGAGCAGCATCTGGCTTTGACCGAAGCATGTGAACATCAGTGGGATCAACAAACTGGATTTGGTGATGGTTACGTGGGAATCATATTTGTGCATTGCTCTGCTAGTGAAATATTGGAAAGGTCGAAACAGCTGGTATTCCAACATGTGAGTCGGTACCACTCACTCGTCAGAAAGCAGGGTCAAGGACTGCCTGTGCCACATATCGATGTAAAAATACAGCACAACGGCTTAACGTCGAGTGATAGAAAAAACGAAATTTTGTTTGCCTATGTAAGTCAATACGGGTGTGACCATACAGATGTTCGTCATGCTTAATTCTACAATAGGTACCCGAGCAGCTGGAGCATATTCTATACGAATTACTAGATAATGCTGTTCGATTTACTATGCGTAAACATCCAGATGGGGATTATCCACCTATACAAGTGACGGTGAGCGCAACCGATACCGATGTCTATTTTAGAGTATCTGATCAAGGTGGAGGGATGACCAAGGAAAGATACGATTGTCTATGGTCCTATCAATCACGGGCACAAACAGGCGATTTTGGAGACTTTAAACAAATACAAAAAATACCAGCTTCGATCGACGGTAGAGCAACCCAAGCGTCTGAGATGGGACATCGCCATTTAGGAATTGGACTGACTATGAGCAGGATCTACGCTGAATATTGGGGAGGTGAGCTGCAAGTGATTACAATGGATGGTTTCGGTACAGATGCCTACGTTCGTATTCCAAGATTAGGCACAAACACGGAAAATTTGGGCATAGAGAGGCAAGCACACCCTGTATTTCACAACACTGTTAAATCAGGGCCTACTGTAACAGGGCCAACCCACAAAAGGAAAAAGACGGGCAAAACCTTTAGAAAAGACAAAGAACTCCATCTTCAGTCGAATCCAAACGCACCACCTTCGGCTACGCTTCGGTTACTATCACCCGAGCAGCAATTATTGGACACAACTCTAACTACAGACTCGTTCAGTGGCAATGGCTGGAGTGAGAGCCATATGATTCAATCTTGAATGTGTATAAACTTTGTATATTTATAGATTGGTGGCAAATGTGTACATAAAATACATATATCTTTTAAACCAAATTTTTCCTTTATTTTTTTTCATTATACTATAATAACGTCATGTTTAGCAGCATCACCATCATCCTTTACACTAGAGCTTTTCAGATGATTCCCAGCTTTCATCAAAACCAACTCCAGAAAAATCCCAGTGGCCATCCTTGTCGACAGCCATCTGAGCTACTTGAAGCCAGACAGCGTTCAAACGACCATCCTCATGAGGTCCGTATATGACTTGAGCGACGGCACAGGATCGAACAGTCTTTATGACATGGGGCTCTTTGCAGGTGAGGGCCTTATCAAATACAGAAAGCCAATTATTGTTGCTTGAGGCGACATTGCTGGGTGATTCATATGCTAATAAAGCGTCGATATTAAAATTGGGTCTGCCTCTTGTGATGTAATAGAAAATAGTGATTGCAAGATGGGCATGTAATAGTGCAGCGGATTCAGATGGCGTAATCCTCGAAATGTACTGGTGCAGGAATTCAGACGAAGTGAGTGCGTGCATCAAAAAGAAATCCAATCTCAATGTGCCAGGATGATCATCGCGAAGACCAGTAGAGCCTACAGCCAACGAAACACATGTATAGAGCTCCTTAAATTTGGCTTGAATGTCCTTTGAGTTGTCATCGATTGTCCATTGACCAACATAGTGATTGATTCTATCTAGTGCCTCCTTGTTCTTGAGCAAAGTCTGCATTTTATTCTCGTCGTTGAAATCAGCTGCATGGTCGAAAACGGGATCCTTTCGAATGCTATTTAAGATTAAAAACAGCGAATTTTCTTTCAGGAAATCTGGGATATCAACTCCTTTAGGATTCGCCGCATCATTGACATCACGGCCGCCTTGCTCAGGTTGGTCTTTGTCAGAAATACCGAATCGAGTATTTATTTGATTTGCAAGCTGATCAACAAATGAAGTGACATAGCCTCTGGCCGAAGATGTTGCATTTTCAGCGTACGATCGTGCTTGAGCTGGAACCATGGAAGATGTGTTTAAAGGAGGTTGGTCGGGTACAATCTGGACAAAATTAGGCTCCGTGCAACATGCCATTGCTAAACCTTCAGCTACGATTCCAGGTATACCAAATTCAAGACCATATCCAATATGGATGACAGGATGATAAGCTCCACCAACTGTGCGCGCCAATAAGTCACCACTCCAAACCCAACGACGAACAGTGTCAATAGAACCATGTTTTTCCACTTCAGATTGGAAAAAAGTAAGGAAGCTTGTGTACGCATCAGCTTGGCCAAGGTACTTTGAATAGTTTTCTCGAGTAATTGCGCCAACAGATGGAGGCAATGGACGTTGATCTTTGGCGTGGTCATCGAAAATCTCTTGCAGTTTCTCTTTGCTTGCACCCAGGGAATAAGCAGCCAAAAGATGATGCATTAAATGGCTATAACATAGAATTAGCTAATTCAAGTCTTTCATTGCAAAGTAAATTTTATATCAATTTACTTGTGAAATTTCTTGTCGTTGAAAAAGCAATGAAATTCCTTGTTGTTCTTTGTCAACAACTGCTCAGATAATAATGCAGCTTCAGGTGTGATTCCGGGAACAATGATTGAGAAGGTCTCAGGTTTGTTGGGGACTTCTGGTTTAAACGAGGTCATTTTGTTTCTTTTCAGTGTAAGATAGTTTATACAGAAGAAAAGCAACTTGGTACATGAGAATCCAAGGATTATTTATATGCAAATTATGCCATCATACATGTATCAATGTTTTGTCGTCATTTTTCTTTTTTTTTCTTTTTTTTTTTACGATAGCCGACATTGGCTGATTCCTAAACCCAGATTCATGCCTAGTTTGTACGACATGCAGCAAATGCTAGTATCCTCACTATTATATGAGTAAGCATTTCATAATTGGCTAATAACTTGATGTTGCCTGGACACTTCGTATCATACCATTCTAATCTTCGACATGCATGCATGAGTTATCCAATAGAAGTAATCATTTGTAACATGGCAAATAATCGTATGATTGGATTAAGCATCAAAAACGTGATGGAATCTCGTTTCAAATGACTTCAAAGATATATATAAATTCAGTTTATTGCATTGATTTTGGAGAAATTACTCAGACTTGGACATAGAATAAAATAAAAAACTATTGAAATCATACAATTAATCTATTGTCTCGCTCAATGAATTGAAGTCTAAAAGGTCCTGGCACCACTGCAGCTCCTCTGCTTCTAATATCCTTCAGATTTGGGTATACATGTTGTCCGTTAGGTAAATTAGCAGGCTTGATAGTACACCGAGCCATTACTCTTGTCACAATGTTAAACATCTCGTGTTCAGCCTATAAATGTTACGTGTTAGCATATTGAGAACAGCGATAGGCGCGTGTCACTTACTAATGCTATACCTGGGCAAACTCGATTATTCCAGCCAAATGCATGGTGATCTCTGTTTTCCAGTTTTCCGTTTGCTCGAGCATGCATTGTACTTTTGTCATGTAGAAACCGCTCTGGTATAAACTTCTCTGGCTCAGTAAATGCATATTCATCGTTGTGTAAAGCATGGATATTGCTAACAATTATGCTTCCTTTCGGTATCAGGTAATTTCGATAAACAACTAAATAGAAAATAGTGATTAGTATTTAGCATTGCTATAGGTGCACATGCCAGATCAAGTATTACCATCTTCAATTGCTCTGCGTGGAATTCCAAAATAAACAGGAGGTCGAATACGCAAACACTCTTTTTGGACCGCATTGTAGTAAGGAAGCTCAAGACGATCATCAAATGTAGGAATACGGTAATGCTTTCTGATGAAGTTGTCTATCTCCTCGGCTAGCTTCCGTTGTACATCTGGATAATGGCATAGGGTAGCAAACGTCCATGCAGTGGAACTGGATACTGCATCTGTTCCTGCAACGAGTAGTTCACCTATATAATATATATATAATGCACCATTAGAAAGTGAATATTGGACACTTGTCGAAACCTACTCATCATAACTGTGATATAATGCTCATCAATGTCGTCATTTTTGCTCATGAGATCAATTTTTTTAACCAAGTTATCACTTTTACTTTCTCTCGCCTTTTGTATCAGCTTTTGTACCTGAGAATAGCCCACAGGGTTGACAAACCTTTTCGTCTGATGTCCATTTCTAAAAAATCTATCTATATACGATAGTATTGGAAAAGATCTCCAGTAGCTACCGTGCTCCAATCTTGCTCCACTTACATCCATGATGCACTTGTAAAGAGGATCATAGGGTGACCTTACACCAGGGTGACTAAAAGCCATGGATAATATAACATTGATAGAGGTGCATTGAATAATCGATAAAGGATCTACGCTGCCATGGTGCTGCGTTCGTTTAATCAATTGATTGACCATTCGTTGTGCTTCATCTTGTAAGCCTTGGCTGAACTCCTTTACCGAACTAGGCGACAGCATATGAAGGACAGCAGAACGAGCATCTTTCCATCTTGAGCCATCGTCTGCGAGAGCGACATGTCTATTTTAAATGTTGGGTCAATTTCTAAACATAAATTGAAGTCAAATATGTGCATTTACCTTTGACCGTTACGGCTGATGGGGTTTCCAAATATAAAATGCGGTTTATCGGAGGTCAGACTTGGGTCCATGGAATAGATATCGTGGACCATACTAGAGTCGCCTACAAATATCCAGTCTTGAGCGCCCATCTTGACCTTTATAATTGGCCCTAATTCCTTTTGCCATTCAGTGATCTTGTGTGCTGGTACGTCTCCCATTGCTAACTTATGACCTAAATAAAAACATAATGTATTAGTGCTTGTTTATGGATACATCCGACGTATATCTTAACTTACCAAAGTAGAATAAAGAGCCTGGTGGCGTAGGAATCACTCTATATCTCTTGTAATCGCCTTTTCTGTTATTTTTATTGCTGAAAATCATCTTGATGCTGCACAGTGTTACGGTAACAGCAATTATTGCACCTGTGAACGGTAAAAACTTGTCAGATTTCTCTATTCTCTTGAATTTCTCGAGTAGACTTGAGTAATAAAGCTCCATTTTTTTATGGCGATGAAGTGAAAAAAAAAGATACGACACCATGCTACATGTATTTATATATATCTTTGAATATGTGTTTACAGTGAATGGATTCATTGTGCCTGAATTAGCATACATATATTTTAATGTGAAAGTATTCACGCTTTTATGACATTTTATTGGGTATTTTTGATAACAAACATTAAACATTGTATGTGTATATGTACAGAGCGTCTTTAGATAATGTCGCCAAAAACTCATTAAATCCATTATTTGTGTGCTTGATGTCGATTATCGGCTCATTAGTGGCGAAAGCCTGTATTTGCTTGTCTTTAGTTTGTATTTTCACCTATTTTGGTGTTTCCATCAATAATAAATAAATTTATATCATGTCATGAACTTACAAAACCTTGTTCGGCATAGCAAAGAAACACGCTATCATCTCTGGTAAAATGTGTATTTCTGCATACTAATGGTATTTCGTGCTTGATCGCAAACGACCAGTCATCTCTCATGGTCAATGCTTCGTCGCCACCAACAAACGTCTTGATATCATGCTCTATCGTCCCGTTATACTCTTTCGATATACAGAGAAAATTTTCAGTCATACTTGAAGAGTAGATTGCCGGTTGCTGACTCTCTGCCAGCTCTTCGCTGTTATTTTGACCTGTTATATTATGCAAAGGTTGTGATATATATTCCTTTTTTGCTTCATTCAAAGTCCAAACATAAGAACACATTTGGTCAGTGCAAATAATATAATCGTCTTTTGGCATAACTGTTATTATGGGTGATTTCCTTTCTCTATCAATCAGCATGGATAAATAACTTCTAGTGTTTCTAATATCATAGATCATCAGGGCGCCCGTTGTCAATCCACAATAGAGTAAATTCGAGTTTTTGTCATCAAACGAACAAGCCATCGAAGGAGCGCTGAGCTGATAGCTGTAAAATTATGAGTATTTGTGCTAATTGGCACCTCTGTTTCTTTCTCCAATAACTCTTACTTACGATTGAATCACTAGATTCTTTGTGGCAGAGGTCAGCTTGAGCGTTCTGTCATCACCTGTACTGAGAATAATGCTATTTGTTGAATGTTTTATATCTCTTATTGTGTTTTGGTGATTTGTGGGTATAAATTCTGTTACTGAAGAATCGTACATGTTGATCTTTCTAAAGCCATGCTGTCTTTTTGAATTTTGGTATGTAGACACAACAGCCATGTCCTCCAAAGGGTTCAGATCCACCACATTATACAACTAAATACACACATGACAGTATCAACAAATTATGCATTCGGAGCGCATGATTTTTATAAACATATTCACCTCTCCTTCCACAGCGGTCTTATTTTGAAAGCAAAATTGAATGTCTTGAAATGCTGAAATCACTGGTTGGATCTGTTCTGATGTGGGTGGTTTCATATCGATCCTTTCACTAAAACTATCCAAAACAGTTTTTTTTTCCTGCAACTCTCTCTGTACTTTTGCGTTTTGTATTGCTAGCTGCTCTAACTTTTTATCCAGCTCATCCAATTCTGATTGCAAGGCACCGATATATTCATCTTTCTCAGGAAACAATCTTGTCGACCATATCTTTCTGATATCTCGCTTTGTTGAAACTTGTCTATAGCAAAGAGTAAGTATGCATCACCTAAAGGGATTTATAAATGGATTTGACCCACTTACCCGCAAATGGGACAATTGATTTTGAAATTTTTTGAATTATCTCGCTTATACAAAAAGACACAACTGAAAGGTAATAAATAAATCGACTTGTCATGTACATTGAATTCAGCCAAACGTACGCTTTTCCAAAACAGTGTCCACACTTCATTTGGGCTATGCAATGCATCCCATTATTGGTCCACTCTTTTTGACATATGCCACATACGGCGATATCCTCTTCTTCTTCTTCACTGTCTACGTCGTCAATTTTACGCTTACTGTTATCATCTGGTAGAATTATGGGTGCCTGGAAATCAGAATAATCGACTCCCAAAACCTCTGCATTATCTTGTATTTCGTCAGGTCCCAATTCTGCATCCATGAATTGATCTTCTTTACAAAAAATATTAAAAGGAGCCAAAAAGGAAAGTGCGCAACAATCCTTTCTTTATGTGCAGTCCCGCGATTTGAGTTGCACTGGTGTTGACGTTATAATTATAAAGTACAGTGGTTTTCGATCCATGGTTTATTTAGAAAAAAAAGCTGTAGAAATACACTGGTTGCTAGTAGCTTCGGAAAAATGTCTGTAAAAAAATTGAAATATTAGTATGGTGAAACAACTAAAACTTGTTTGTTATAATAAATGTTATAAATTAAAGCCTGAATTTTTTCCCTACCTTTTATATTCGATGAAATCGATAAAAATAATGTCTTTCTATGGCAAAATGATATAACATGAAGTAATTATATATTAAGTTTATCGTATATGAGATAAAAAGATACTTTATTATATTAAGATACAAGTAATATTTATATCAATTAAAAGGAGAAGTACAAAGTCTTCGTGTACTTAACAACAGCATAACAATATATTAACGCTCTCAGACCAATTATCATGTGCCAGAAGACACTAGATGCACTACAATATGTATTTACAAAATAAAGAGCTCCTGGAGACGAAGCACTGTCATTTCCACTGAAAGTAAAAAGTCCAACCGTAAAGCTAGTTGATTGATCATCCGCACGTGATCAGAATCTGAGCCAATGGAAGCTACGTTCCTGAATCTGATGTTGAATTCTGGGAACGTCTCATCTTATATATATATATGGAATTATGCTTCATACTTGAAATAAATCGAACTTTCTTACGTTTAAAATTCTGTCATATATACTTGTTTGCTATTCTATCGCTGAGATACCATACCACTCTAGTTATTTAACATAATATACACTTAAACAACAGCAAAACATTCTAATTAGTCTCGGGATTGACCTGTTTACTGCAAGATCTTTCCAAAACATCGCTACAAATTTCACAAAACCCGCACCGCAGAGTATCGTACATCAGATACAAATATAAAAATTTAGTATCTAAAAAATGTCCTGTATGTGGAATCGGTATAAATTGTTATATGATTCACAGAAAAAAATTATAATAAAAATCAATAACTGTATAAAAGCTCCCGTTCATCTACTGCTGGCCAGGTAGATAAACTTTTATATACTTAAACTGTGGATAAATGTTCTACTCTCGCAATTTAACATGTACGACAATTCTGCATAACTCGCATCTTAACTTTGTGCTAACCAACATATCAGCAGACTCAAGATAACTTAAATCTATTTGAGCGAGGAGATAGACTTTACCCGAGGTACCCTAATCAATCTTCTATACGAAGATTATTAATATCGATCCATAAGCGTATATCATTTCTTGTATAGTCTTATCCAGTCTATATTAATAGTACTTGTCTGAGTGTATATCACTTGGTATTCATCTTAGCATATATCGGTATATGTAGCATGTCTATAGCATGTCATAATAAGCATATCTATAGCATTGCACATATTGTACAAGTCTGTAGTACATAAAGTATCTGTAGCTAGTATCATGGATATAAGTATATGTCTTATAGTGCGTATCTAGAAACTGGGAATACGCATCTGAAGCATAAATCTTTTATAGCATAAGCTCGTAGCATACACTAGATTAGTAAATGTCTAAGGCTCGTGTCGAAATATAAATATCAGTCTATAGCTTCATCCATCCTAATGGTGCCATCTCTAGCTTATATCTATAGTATATAAATCTGTATTTCACATCTTATTATCTGTGCGCATATGTAGTCAATATCAATTTAAGGTAACTGGATGAATCTAGAAGTGGAATGCTGATTTTCATAGTGAATGTATTTCACAGATACTAATCGATAAGAGTAATTTGCAAGCAACATCATACCCTTGACAGGGTATGATGTATTATTACACCACTACACAGGGCTATTGATCTTTGATCTGACAGTACTCTTCTTGTTTGTCAATCATACAGATCTGTGTTACAGATAACCTTCTTGATTTGAAACAAAGACTTTATTGTCCTGTTTCGACAAGTATAACAACACATCATTGGAAAATCTTCAATTTTTAATTGAAGTACATTAGCATGATGATTTCCTACCCTACATTATGGCAGAGCATTAGCGAAACAAAAACTATTCGAAAGCTATTTGGAATCGATATGGTGTTTAAACGGCGCTTTAATTTTTGGGTATTGAAAATGAGAAAAAGCTAATTTTTGTTCATAAAACAATAAAACCAACTCAAAAATTGCAGCGCCAGGTCTTGAAAAGTGCACGGCAGATGGTTGTTTATAATAGGATGGGAAAGCAATTGAGACTACTAATTTATTAGGTACAAAACTTATGCTTTTATTGAAATTCACTAAACAGCGAAGCGAAGGTCGACTTTTTTTTTCACTGTAGTTCGGAGGGTAGAGACAGCTAGTAGCTCATTTAAATTTCAAATTGGTTGGTATTTAATCACATTTAATCCAAGAGAGGGTATAAGGATTATAAATGGTATGTAATAAGTGCTAATCAATGCTTGTAATTAAGCCACACACTTACGCTATCAGGCCCAACAAGATCACGAATTGTAGCGATCAATAGTTCCAATTCTACAGCAAGCTGTTCAGAATTCATCAAGTAAGTGCTAAAATAGGTATATTCTCGATCTCCTAAATGCTGATATCGGAGTGCAAGTGATTTGCGAGCCTTATTAGTTAGCTCTCTTCTTGCTTTGGTAGGTCGTATAACGTATGGAGGTAATGGCGCTTTACTTGTTAGGGCGTTGGAACCCAAGTGCAGGGTAGTTAGAAAAGAAGCAATCTATTATAGATGTTAAAGTCCGGCCAATCTCATTCACCAATTCACACAGTTACCATTGCTTTTCTTTCCTTCCATGTGTCTCTTACAATCATCATTCGCCATTTATAGGGTATCTTTTCAAATGCAAACTCCATTTGGAGCATTAAACTTAGGATATTGTCTAGAATTTGTAGTATGTGGAGATATTTATCTTCAGGGAATATGCCGCGCAAAGCAGGCTCAAACCGACTTTGTTCCAGCAATACTCTTTCGCCTTTGATCTGCCTTCGGATCGACCCTGCAACAGAGCGAAACATCTTCTTGTTTGCTTCCAGTATATTGACATCTTCTACTTTGTTCTTCAATAGCAAAGCTAAAAATGAAGAGTACAATGCACCAATTTCACTCAGTGTCTGCGATATGCGATGTCGAAGGACTACTCGGCCTGTGCGGGGAAATGGAAATACACTAATGATAAGCGCCGCAAAGACACCAACCAAGACATCAACAGTTCTCTACAGATTTTTTTTTTTTTTTAGAATTCCTATGCACAAATATATGCTTGCTCGAACAATCAACTGCATTACCTCCCATGTTATCACAAAAACAGACACCGGATGTCCATTCGGTGTGTAGCTATAAGTATATCCAACGACTAAATTCATTTTTCCACAGTGTTAAATCAAGCACCAAAAAACTTGGATGGATATACATACTAAGTGATATTGTGATCATTGAAAAGAGACCAGTAGCCTTCCAGAATTTACCATTGATATAAATCATCCACCATGGAAGATTGCATATAAACGTCAGAATAATCAAACCAGGCACACTGCCTCTACTGATTTCCCATATGATCATGGCTTCTATAGCCCCAATAAAAGTACCCAAGGTTCTTGTCATTGTACTATATACCATAGGGTATGATGCAATGTCATTCAAATGTCGTACGTATGTTAAACATAATGTAGTCTTACCCGAAAAAGTTGCTGCCCACAGACGGGCCCATCCAAATCAGGGCAACAACAACGGCCCACTGTCCACGAGCCTCGTTATACCATCTTACAGAATCCTCCAAAAAGCCAGGCAGTGATAGAAGTGCAACAACAATAGCTGCTCGGAACGAAAACGCCGCATCAGCAGTGTATAAGTATTTGACAAAGAACAGGTATACAGAGTAAAAAAACCTCTGTGTTGAAGTTGTGGGATAAGCAACATCAGGATCATGATACTCTAGGGGATCCAGCGTGTTCTGTCGCCATGGATTGGTGTTTTGGGAAGTTCGTTTCTTTTCTGAAAAATCATAAGGGTGTTGCTTATGGTGTTCTGATGGCGAGTGAGCTTGACCACGATGAGGAGTGTCCAGTTTATACAGCACATTTTGTGCTTCAAGATCAAGATCGGGTGCGGGTGGCGGAATCGTTGCTGCTGTAATGAGTGTGGCTCTCCTCGACATGCTTCTCTGCAAAGAAGTTGGGTTGATGGTGTCAGCCATGGAATTAGGCGAGTCAATTGCGTCTTCAGTAGCATGTCCTTCAAAAAACCACTTTTTAAGCGGTATATGAGGCATCCAAAACCGGCGTTTGGTTCGAATCTGGTCCAATTCATAGATAAGCGAGGTCAACGTGTAGATATTTTCTGCATACGAATGCAAATTGAACTGAAACGTCAGCAACAGAAACAGAATTCGTCGTGGCACACCTGATTTTGTGTACAGTCGCTCCAATCCCACTAGTCGGTGCTTGTGAAATCTTGCAATCGCTGCAAATAGAGGCACAGAAGGGTCGTGCATACGGCTGTACTCGTTGGCCAGTGCTTCTTCTGATGCTTGTTTAGCACCTACCTTCCACTGATAATACCATTTGTAAAAAAAAGGTCTGTCTTGATATCTTGGATCCAAGTTTTGCATCCGCCGTAATCTTTTAACCGATTCCTGTACTGCAAGCGAGCATGCGTCTGTTAATTCGAGGTAGGTTGGCTTTACAATGTCCAAAACGTCATCGTAATCCTGTCGCCAGTAGCTCATTACTTTCATATGATCATTCCAGCGAATTTTTCTTCTGCGCGGCATTGCCGTATTGTCGCTCACTAATGAGGTTGTTGATGTATTTGCTGTCGATGGGGATTGCGAAGCTGAATACGTAGAAGCATCGTCGTCTGTTGTGGCGGCGGAATTGTCGTTAGAGCTGTCCTCTTCTTCGTCGTCTGTGCCACCATAATAGCTTCGAGGTCGAGCAAATGGAGGAGGCAAATTCTGCGCTTCTTCATCTGTTGCTAGTGGATCATCTTCTCCCTCGTGATTCGGTGTCTCTAAAGGTGCAGCTTCAAATAAGCTCTTTTCTGCTTGACGCATATTCGCTTCCATAGCTCTGCTAAGGCCAAGGCCTTGCAAGGGAACCCTCAGTTTTTTTATCAGTGAAGTCATTTCGCTGACATCAGTCGGCGCGATGGCATTAAACGAAGGCTCCCTCCTTACCATGCGTTTTTTTTGGATCAAATTTGTAATTAAGGCGTCCACAGTTTGATGGATTGTGGCTAATGACTCGGCTTGATCTGCTGACGTGCTAGGGCCACGATTCACTCGAATAAAGGCGACTATCTGATGCTGAACAATGCCGTCAAATGACTCGAACACCTTGATTAAATCTTGCACGAATACTCGAGTGCTGTTTTCAGGAAACACCACAAGGAATATTGTAAAAATAAGCAGGAACCCAACAAGGGTGGGCACCAAGACTTGCAACTACATACATGACAGTTGCATTATTATTCTTTCTGGCCTTTAAAAAAAAAAAAAAAAAAAAAAAAAAAAAAAACGAAACTTACAGTGGTGGTAGCAGTGAATTCTGTATGCATTACTGCCGAAGTCAAACTAATAACCATGATCGAAGCCGACAGCATTCCACCCACATTAGCTTGTTCCACCCTGACTCGAAACATACTAAGAAAAAAGCAGCCAATTACCAGAAAGCAGGACAGAATAGCACACACTTTGGGCTGGGCCAATGTGGGATCATTAGGGTTTCTGACAAGCGATGCAAGAAAGGTGCCCAAAATTGCCCATGATCCAGAGATGCAGCACATTACAGTGCCCAACAGAATATCCTCGGCCAGAAATCCATATGATTTAGCCGGATGCACAAACTCCACAGCAACAGAGGCTAATATGCCACCAGTTGACGACACACTACGAACAGGATCGATCAATAACATGGCTAGTGCAATCGTTACAGCAATGTTTGCTTTCAAAATTTTAACACAAATGGGCCAGGTCAAAGATTGCCATATTCCTATAATTCGCTGTCGAATGGTTTGAAGAGGAATCAAATGACCTGAAGTCGCTGAAAGTCGAAACTTTTGAGTCTTGTCCCTTGGTTTCCTGTCTTTTCTCCTGCTCAACTTTTTTCTTGATTTCTTTACTTTTGCCATGATCGAATAGTGAAGAGATCGTCCAAGGTAGAAATGTTAACTAGAAGACTGAGAAACTGAGAACTGAGAGACTGAGAAACTGAAGAAACAAGAAGAAAAAAAACGAAGAGGGTTTCAGTTTTATAAACAGAAATCGGGTAAGCCGGACATGCCTTTTTTTTGACATGAAAGCGAATACGCTAATGCGAGTTGCAAGGAAAAGTGATACTCCGTATACGCAAATGCAGTATTACAAATAAACTCATAATTGCATCCGATAACAACGGGAATTTTATTACCTCTGTTCTGTATAGGGTTCTTTGCTACCGAGATATTTATTAAAGAAAAGAAAAAAGCTTGAAAAAAAGAAAATAAATGCTTTGGAGGATTCTATTCAATATGATGAGAGACGATTAACAGTAATGGGCGGGTTTGTCGTTGTATTTGTGGAGATTTGTGGGTTGTGAAATTTGAGTGTAGTGCGTACAAAAGTGTTTATGGTTTTCCATGATCCTTGACCGCATCAGCGTTGCTTTGACTAGAAGAGGACATGGGGATGATATCTTTGTTGTTTGCTGGCGATTTATTGGACACAGTCTTGGCAACCGAGTAGACTAAACCAGCTATAAAGCCTAATAAAAGTAGTGTGTTGATATAATTTCAAATCGTATCTGCGCAAAACACTTACCAACAACAATAGCTGTAACATTACCAAAGGTAGCTGGATCGCCAAAGAACATGATACCCGACGCAGCAATTGGAAGCTTATTTAGTGCCCCCACCATGGAATAGGTTGTAGATGAAGTGGTACGAACACACCAAGCAGACGCATAAGACATGGCAAAAGCAGAAGCGCCAGAAAATATCATGGCAATAAGCATAGCTTGACGCACATCAGGAGGACTAAATTAAATTAGTACACTCGTAGCACTTCAACTAACCCCGTTATGATATACTTACAAATTCTTGCTCAAACTTTCAGCGCTCCAATCTTCAAAGATGAAACTGGGAATAATCAAAAGAGGGATCGAGAGGAGGTTGTTGTAGTAAACAGTGTCGAAATCTTTGAAATTGGTGAGCTTGATTCTTTTCCGCATGTAAAGCACAAATGCTGCAGAAGCAAGACAATTCGTAGCCATCCAAAAATAGCCCAAAAATGTTGTATCAAGATCAGCAATCTGAGTCAAGGTATCGTTGATGTCTGCCCAGCCAGCAATAACCGAAGAAAAAACCTAGTGTATTTTTTTTTGCTCGTAAACACATCTAGAACAAAACTCTAAACACATGCACACCCACAAATACTTACCATCAAGCCAAATGAAATCAACATCATGTGAGTGACGCTTCCACCAAACCAGAGCACCTCGCCATAGGCAATAAGAATAATAGTTAGATTCTTAAAGATAGTATATATAGGAATACGGAGGAATTGAAGCGCCTTTGAGCCCGTGTAAATCATAGCAACCAGTGAGGCAGCAATAGGCATCCATTTACGAGCTTCATCTTTTTCAAAATCACGGAACTTGATAAGGTTGAGAAACTTGAATGACTGCAGTAATAAAACTGTAACCAAATTCTGCGATACAACATAAATACGTCTGGACGTCTGTATATAAAGCAGCAAGACTTACCTGTATGGTTAGCAGCAGGAAATTCATGTTGAAATCGTATCCACTAAGCACGTATTTATTTGTCACAGTCATCAAAATCGAAGCACCACAGTAGCTGGCGATGGGAAGAATTGCTCTCATGCCAGGAGATAGCTTGAAGCCAGAGGGTGCGACTACTGTGTTTTGTTGCTGGCTTTGTTTATTCTCTGGTTCTTGGTCAATGACCACTGTATAATCTGGCTTGCCTTCCCCCATGTTTTTCAATTTTTATTCCAGAAATGAGAAAGAGAGAGAAGAAGAGACTTGAAAACCTTGAGTCAAACAACCCAAAAAATTCTTTTTTAGTGTAATCGGAGTCGCATCCACTGTGATGGGCAACAGGCAGAAGTTGTAATGTTTTTAATCCTTGGGTGGATGACGATCATCATCTTCCCCTTTAACCTCCCAGCCTTTTTTCTTTGGGTCTCCTTTATCGCTCTTTCTAGGCCAACACAAAAAAAGAAAGACCTATACAGATCAACATACCATGAGTGACCAGATCGGAGACAAGCGACTCGAATTACAAATATAAAAAAGAAGAGGCGATCTTTTTCTTTGTGCCACCTCCCAATTAAAGCTTGCCAAAGATTTAAAAGTGAAGATCACTTGGCCAAGCAGCATTTTAATTGACATTTTAAAGTCTGGACAATAACGAGTGTATATCTCCTTGTTTATGTGCGTGTATTTGCTCATTTTATCAAATATCATACATTTAAACTAATTAATTGAACTATTCAAGCATACAATGTCTTGTAAGATTGTCATGCAACCGTATGTGCACTTGTAGAGCCAAACAAAAATCTTTATCATATGTTTTTATGTGTAGATGTACAGAGCATGCAATCCAAAAAACATGCGGTTACTGATGATCTCGAAGCTGGTTTCTCAAATAGTTTTGCGCCATTTGTTTTTTAAATGTCAGTGTTTGGTATTAGCACACAAATGGTTTCATTTCAACTTTTTGAGCAAAAAGAAGCTACTGATGTAGAGCATAATTTATTTCACCACTTGCCGAGTGCATGGTAATTGCGCTCCGTTTTGATTTTCCTTGCATATTGATTTACTTTTTATTGTGAAGGCGATAGACCCTGTATACCGCGCATCTTGTGTTTGTATTTTCAACAAATTAGATCATTTTATATTACCCACTTGTCGTCTTTGTATAGAATAAATGCTGCTCTGCTTAAAATTGTAATCAAATGTATTGATGTCAAGAGGAGGATAACAGCTGTCATGCGCATCTTTCAAAATTGTGCATTGAGGACAAGACAAGAGGGGTGCTCAGTTCTATGAATTATGGGCACTGATTTTAAATATGCATCTGGTTTATTTTTATATCCATGTGGGTATCTTTGCTGACAGATTGATCTTATGTTACATGGATCAACGACAAATATTACATATTAAAATCAAACGAGATTATACAATAAATTATACTCCATTTATCCGGGTCTTGCATTGCACATTCTTTTTCATATTTTGCATATAATTAATGCTTTTTTTTCAAACGAAAAAAGAAAGCTATAACCCTATCTGACCGGCTTACCAAAAACAATATCTTCCCAAGAAGACACTTATTGTTTATTAGCCTTTTCGGCAAGCAACATAAAGTTGCTCTCAATGCTTTCCATTATCCTCAACTTTTTTTCGTCTTCTTCCCAATCCAGTTCCACGAACGAAGATGATGAGTTTGTGTTGGCGATGTTTCTCTCTTCTGATATAAGAAAATCCTCTTTGTAGCAGATCTTTGAAGTAGCTGGCTTCGCCAAACATGTCGTATTGTCTTTCTCTGCAGTTTTTATCATCAATTGGATGGCTTCAAAGCTCCTAGTAACCATTCTCTGTAGAAAAATAACCACTTGCTAGTACGGTATATTATAAATGAATTAAACAAATATTTTTTACTTACAACCAAAGAAATGACGGCGATCAAGCACTCAGCGATCTCAGCACCATTGCTTTCGGCTAGAGGAATTGCTTCTCTTTGAGGCATGCAGGGATTATAATTCCATTTACAAGCCTAACACCCATTATTCGCAAACTATCTGAACTAGCCCAGTTTTCAAACGTTGACCGGAAGTGCATGTAGAAAGGAATGTTGCGGCCGTGTTAAATGGTTGTGTTAACGAATGAGTTTTGCAATTTGTTGCTGAATTAATTGGAGAAAGGCAGACCGAGTGAGAAAATTGGTTGATGTTTAGAAGGTCAAATGATGATTTTTTTTTTTACTATTTTACCATGTAAGCACGATATAATGGGGTTGATGAATAAATCTATTCATCTTTTGATTCATATCAGAGCTCGAATTATGCTTTTTTGAGTTGATATTTATTCATCACATCACATCACACACTCCTCCTTAGCATGTTGATTAGGTACTTAATCTGCTTAAAAGGAAAAACTACACTGCTTAAATAAAAAGCTATCAACTTACGAGATAGCTTACGATAACATAGTCAATTGACTTTTAGGTCAATGTTGAAATCTGTGCCACAGAAATAGCTGCTTAGCATATCATTATTTAAGAATAATAGCAAAACATTGTTTCAACCCTAAACTGTTAAAGAGGGTGTGTTATTTTATTATTCACTGTGCAATTTTTTAATTCTCATATAACAGATATTCAAAAAAGTTATCAATGTATATCGTTCATAGAGAAGAGAGAGAGAGGTCATAGTGGAAGGACTCATTCAGAATGTGCCACCATGATAAAATCAACATTGTAAAAAAGGCACAGCAGATGAGTGATATGATAAAAAAAAGGAGGACGTGAGGGAAATAATAAAGACTATTAACTTACCAGATATACAACTAAGGATTTTCATTGATTGATAGAAGTTATCTATTTATATTGACCAAATCTACAGGAATCGATCTATGAATATTAACAGATCATGTCTGACATTTAGTAGACATTCAATAGTAATTATCAGATTATCAGACATTTGGTTATAACTCTTGCTAAATGAACCCTAGAGCCAAGATCGAACTTGCAAAAAACAGCTAGTACTATCTAATAAAAATATTTTTATCCATGAAAAAGTCGATACATACAAAGTAATCAGCAGGAAACAGCGATTTTCATACGAGTATTGCATATAACTGTTTTAAGCCTGATTAAACAGGCATGATCAAGACTGCCGTATTCGAGCATTATTTGATTTCCACTAGGCGATGTGTATATTAAAAGTTATGCACAATAGTAGTTTTGTTTTTATAGTTGCAAAGAATTGCTCATAAATTCTGCTTTAGGAACCGTAGAATTGAGTTTGCACCTGGACTTCATAGCGAAAGATCAATGATTTCTGATTGGAACATTTGTATTGAATAAAAAACGCAAAGATGTTTTGCCAGGTCTTGAAATAGGCACAGCAGATGATTGTGTATTCAAAACTCCTTAATATGATCAGGTAGTTATTTTACAATCTCAGGGCTCAAAATCCTTTGTGCTGGAAGCTGATCGTAGAGAACGAGCCTTGAATATTGTGGACCTGTTTCGAATAACCAACCTAGTTCATCCAGAGATGTCCCAATCATGTTCTCGGTACTAGATTTAGCAGAGACTGAGTCGCTCATCTTCAAAAATTGGGATAGACTGTACAGACAAGAAGATATATTAGACAACTCTCAAAATTCGAAATCAATGGAAAAGAATAATACAGAGTTACACACCGCAAAGTCCCTCTACCTTCCTTTGCAAATTAGTTATTGTATTGGTAGTAGCGCAAAGCATATACTGCATATAGATTGAGAGTAATTCAACATTTGCCTATGTAGATATATACATGCAGAATTAATTAATTAACAAAATAATACCACTAGCATTTTAGCATATCATTATATGCTACGTTTCACAGGTCCAAACATACATATATTGCAACACTTTTCTTCTTTAGTTTCTACTGTAACAGTGTTATTTAATGAATGAAATGAAACAAATTTTCTTTTCTTCTTTGCACCCATACATACTTTAATCTCTTTCCCTTCCTTTCTATCCTTACAACATCATTCAATCATTATGAAATTGGTCAGCTGTTTCGTTTATGCAGCCATTATTTTTTCTTTAAACTCGGAAGCAGCAAAAAGTGACTCTAAACTACTAAGAATACCTATTAGACACAGAGATGTCTTCTCTGCAACCAGCAGAAAAAGAGCTATTAATGATATTTCTTTGTACAATGCAAATGGAAAAGAGTACTTGATTGAGATTGGCATTGGATCGCCTCCTCAGTTCTTCAACGTCACCTTAGATACAGGAAGGTATGTTTGCGTGTGTCGGGTATATATAACTTATATGCATCAAACAATTAAGTGATTTTAACGCATAATAGTGCTGATTGCTGGGTTCCTGTTCAGTCATGTCCTACTTCCATGTGTCCCCATGCTCGTTTCAATTACCAAAAATCGAGCTCGTTCAAAGCCTTACCTCAGCAACTTGACATTAACTATGGTCTCGGCTCTGCAAAGGGCTCGTATGGTTCAGATACTTTGACATTAGGTTCTGTGGATGGTGTGTCGTTGTCAAATTTCACTGTGGGATTGGTATCAAACACCAACAACATCTTGATGATATCTCAAACAGAGGAGGACGCACCGTCCAACGGCATTTTTGGTTTAGGTTATCCTAATCTTAGCTTAAAGACAGGAGATAAGCCCGGCCATTTTGTTATGGGCTTGTACCAAGTCAAGGCCATCAGCGAGCCTATTTTTTCTATCTTCTTGAATGCTCAATCTGCCTATGGAAACACCGGAGAGATGCTTCTAGGCGGTATTGATAAAAGTAGATACACTGGCCAGCTGCAGTATGCTCCTATTGTCAGTTACGATGTATCTACTTTTATGGTAACACCCAATTTGGGAACTAACATGACTAATAAAGAAGCAAATAGCCGGGAATCATATCTTTACTGGGCGGTACCTGGCCAGGGAGTTGAAACCTCCAGTGGCTACAAACATGAGAGCAAGACGCTGCAAGGATACATTCTGGACACGGGCACAACATTGACATATGTACCTCGATCTGTGGCTAAATCCATCGTCATGTCTGTTACGCAAAATGCGAAAACGACACAACTAGATGCAATTGATGATGTCTTTCGGGTCAGCTGCTCAACAGCCAAGCTAGAAGGCGCTGTCTCCTTTTTAGTGTCGCCTTCTCCAACAACTGCATCCACTAGTCCAATCTCAATTCGAGTTCCAATTTCTGATTTGGTCATACCACTGGATGATGCGCGCACAGCCGATTCTTCTAAATCATGCATGTTTGGTATTGCACCATCTCCAGCAGGATTGGATTTAACATCGGGAGAAACATGGATTTTGGGTGAGTCCACGCTGCGGTCACTCTATACTGTATTTGATTTGAAAGAGAATCGAATTGGGCTAGCCAAGTTAGCCAGCAGTGGGGGAGGATATAATAGCAACACAACTGCTCATGGAAGAAGCAATAATAGCAGCAGCAGCATTGCCGCCAATGAGTCCAATTCCAAGTCTAAGTCTGCGCCTTCTGCTGCATCATCAGCAGCAGCGTCAGCGTCAATTCTCATTTGCTCTTTATTACCTGCAATCTCTATGATGATGCTAGTCATTGTGATGTGTTTCATATTGTGATACTTCTTAATTCGGCGGATAAAAAAACATGAATGCACCTAGTTTTCATGACGTTTTCCCCCACCAGGCTTCTCTTCCCCCAATGGTGAAGCCTTTTTCGATGTGGTTTTTGTCTCGGGACTAGAATCGGTGTATATTGAAAATTATAGAAAATGATAAAATGCAATAAAATAATCCCTCGTTCATCTATTCTGTTTGTTTGTTTGTTTCTCTCTCGCAACAAAGCAGAAAATGAAAATTACCTTTGCAATTCTGGCTCTGGCGGCAGTCGTTAATGCGGAAGCAGCATCAGCAGCACCAGAAGACGGAATTCTTCGCTCAACAATTATCAAAAACCCTCGTCAGTCAAATCCATTACAGGTCGCACGAAGACGATACCAACTCCTCAACAAGCGAAATTTCGATAAAAGAGACCCGTTCAATGCCGCCTTGTACAATGACCAAGGCTCTCAGTATCTCATTGAAGTTGGCATCGGAACTCCCCCTCAGCATTTCGCTGTGACTCTGGATACTGGTAGTGCAGACCTTTGGGTGCCTTCCACCAAATGCCCTACTAGCTCATGCCCGTTCTACCGATTTGACACTTCAAATTCATCGACATTCAAGGCTCTCGACAAGCCCTTTGGCATCCAATACGGCATTGGAAGCGTCAATGGCACCTACGCAACGGATACGGTCTCAGTTGGCGGTGCATCCATCCCGAATCAGCAGTTTGGTCTTGCTTCAATAACCCAGGACATTATGCAACCTAATCCCTCGGCTGGTGGTGTAGGTTCCAACACGCCAGAGCCATTCAATACATCGAGCTCAAACACTGTGGAGGCAAACGGCATTCTGGGCCTCGGCTTTCCTTCATTAACGCAAGCTAACAGTCAAGGCGAAGGGGCTTACAATCCATTTGTCTTTAATCTGGCCTCGCAAAACGTCATCAAGGAGCCCATTTTTTCCATCTTTCTAAACAGCATCTCAGAGCCGAATTGGTCCGGTGAGATCATCTTTGGCGGCATTGATCAAACAAAGTTCGAGGGCGAATTAACCTATCTGCCCGTTGCCAGCTTGACAGCCAGGTCTTCATCAGGGAGTTCTTCTTCATCTAGTAGTCGCAATGCTGGCTACTACTACTGGATGGTGTATGGTCAAGGTTTGGGTGTCAAGAACTCTAATACTGGGTCTAACCCAAGTTGGAGATTGCGTGAAGTCGGCGCATTTATCTTGGACACTGGTACCACATTAACGTATCTACCAACCTCGGTTGCCACTGACATTGTTACTGCGTTTGCTGGTGAGGACAACTACGCTTTGGATCGTCAATCGGGCGTCTTTATCGTCGACTGCGCTACTGCCAAGAGCCCTGCCGTTTTCCAGCTGCAAATGTCTCAATCGAGCTCAGCCAGCGACAGTCCTTTGACGCTTAGCGTGCCTGCTTCGGAACTGGTTATCCCTATCGACGGAACGTCTGCTGATAATGCACGGGTATGTATGTTTGGCATTGCTCCTTTGGGAGGCGCAGGAGGTATCGGATCAAATATGTACCTTGTTGGTGATTCTGTACTGCGCTCTGCCTACATGGTGTTTGATATGGGCCAAAATCGTATTGGTCTTGCGGCAAATAAGAACATTGGCGGTTCCATCACAGTTGGTAATGGCACAGCCAATTCTTCTCCTGGTGCCTCGAGCACTGAAAGCTCTTCTGGTGGTGATCAATCTATGAAGTCTTCCATTGCAATCACTGTTGGTGCTTTAGTGATTACTTCGCTTATTATGGCTGCCCATTAGGCAAAAAATCTTGTATTATACATGTCGGTGTGAATGGCTGCATAAACAACGACTAATCTTTCTTTCGTGTAATATCTGCTACCTTTGTAATTAACACCCTATTCAAATATATAAAATGTAAAATGAAATAATAAAACTCATAACAAACAAAAATCAACCTACGTTCCGAAAACGAAGATAGCTATAGCATGTCATGATAAAAATATAGACGTATAGATATTACTGTATGTAGTAGAAACCCAGGCATAAAACATTAGCTGGCCATAAACAGGCAAACCTTTCATCTGACTTTATATTGTTTATAAGCTCAGGAATTCGATTTGAATAGAGAATATATCTACATAAAAACTTCTTGTACGGTATGTTGTTACTTACTACACTCAAATTTCTTGTCTTTTGCATGGCTATTGTGTTTGTTGAGAGTGTCATCTTTAGGGAAGCGAGGAGTAATATGTGGAATAGAATTCCACTATTTCAAAAAGCTTTTCAAATAAATGATGTCCTATTTTATTATTGCTTTATCGCTTTGATTTTAATTTTTTGTTCTGCTGAAAGGATCGACCGAATAAAAAGTAACGTAATGTTTTGCTAATGATGTATTTAGCCACTGTACACAGAGGAAAATTGATTTTAGAACGACAATATATGTATACATTAAGGTATCGCTATTTTTGCCGTCCTATACATTTGCAAGTGGTAGCAGACTATAATCGCAATGGATAATTGTCTAGTTAAACCTTCGGACCATGTATACTTCTGAACTATAGCAATACAATATTATGCTGAAACATCAGCTATCTCGTA
The DNA here is from genome assembly GCA_025201805.1 of Parasitella parasitica. NCBI lineage: Eukaryota > Fungi > Mucoromycota > Mucoromycetes > Mucorales > Mucoraceae > Parasitella > Parasitella parasitica. The sequence goes on from MU619256.1 coordinate 92,909, forward strand.
AATTTGGGAGGAAATGACCTCATTGTCATTGATTCACTTGGACTAAACGGGGGTCTCAACATCGCACGTGCAATAAGCAAACTTGCTTGATACCTAAAAGCAACCGAGAAAAACATCACTTAATGAGATCACTTACTTATTTGTGATCTCATAACTTTAATCGAGGGGTTTGACTTTTCATCTCACGAATATGCATTAAAACCTATACGAAAGTGTTTTTAGATGATATTGACTTTGTATGCACTGTTCCACGATGATTAAAATTGTGATTCTATTCATCTATCTGTTTATTGTTACTCCAGCGCAGACTAATGGAAAAACCATATCTTTACCAATAGAAAAAAAGTATCATTATTATCAAGAAAAAATACAAAGGAGAGCACCTACACATAATATCCAGTTGTATAACAATGAAGGAGCCGAATATCTAATCAGTATTGGTATCGGAACACCCGTACAGAACTTTACTGTTTCTGTAGACACCGGAAGGTAGCATATAACAGCATGATATTTATTCATGCATTGACATTTGCCTATTTACACATCTAGCTCTGACCTATGGGTACCTAGCATTTCTTGTTCTGAACAAGAATGTCCATATAATCGATTTGATCCTTCAAAATCCTCTACGTTTTCAACTGTCAACGATACACCCTCTTTTTACATTGCGTATGGTATTGGATCAGTAAATGGCACGTTTGCAAAAGATAGTGTACATTTAGGAGACGCATACCTTTCTCAGCAAATATTTGGCATGGCCTCATCAACAAAAGATTTAATATTCATGTCGAGTTCGCCTTCCAATGGCATTCTGGGACTAGGCTATCCTGCTTTGACTACCGGAGATACCAAGTATGATCCATTTGTTTTCCGACTGCAAAAGGAAGGCCTCATTGAAAAGCCTGTGTTTTCCATAAGCATGGGTTCTGTGAATGATCACGGCTGGGTAGGTGAGATTTTATTAGGTGGTAAAAATCCAGAAAAATACGTGGGAGACATAGCATACGAGCCTGTATGGGGCGATAATATATATTGGATGGTTGCTGGAAAGTCGATTCAAGTCGTCAAGGAGACGACGCAAAGTGAGGTTATTCTCAATGATACATTTGAATCTGTACGAGGCTTAATTATTGATACTGGTACTACCTTGACATATATGGACCATGTCCTTGCGGATGAGATTGTCCGCATGGTGGCGGATAAAGTTGTATTCGATCAAGCGTCAGGAACCTATATAATTGATTGTGGGGTCAAAGGAGACGCAACCACTGATTATTTTCTGGAATTTATCATGCAGAAAACAAAAATTTCCATTCCTATTCAGGATCTTATTTTACCCCTAGGAGGGGAAGAAGGCCAACAAGGTGGTCTCTGCATGTTTGGTATCGCACCATGGATGACCACAGGCACAAGCCAGAAAATGAATGAAAAGGGTTGGATATTGATCGGTGACTCTGTACTGAGATCTACCTACTTGGTGTTTGATATGAGAGATCATCGGATCGGGTTTGCCAAAGTATAAACCTTAAAAGCTTGATGAAATGCGTGCCACAAACACTCATTCATGTTATTTTAGACTTCTATACGTGACACCAAAAAGGCATCATTGTCCTCCATCGGTAGTGGCACTCAATCTCCGAACATGTGTTTGCATAAACTAAAGGTTATCTTTAGTGTAGCACTTGCAGCCACATTAATTCTTTAGTTATTAAATGGTCTGTGCAATTTTGGATAGCTTATTATGCATGTATTATAAAATTCTAAAAAAAAAAAAAGTCGTCGGATTGATTCATGATAACTGTTTATATAATGAGGATGTATCGATCCTTTTTCAACGAGTGAATATGATGCAGTTTCTGATGTTGAAACAGAGAGGCAACAATACAATTCGGCGTAAGCAAAACAGAGTTTTACAGTTAGACTATCAGAATGGCTGCTTTGACATCTACGTGCCGTCTTTCGTCTTTTCTGCTTATTCTTTTTTGCATTCTTCCTTTTATTTTTTTGGGCCGTTGATGAAGATGTTGACAGCATTCTCAATTTACACCATCTTAGTCTTGCATCTTGGAAGCCATAAGAATTAGACAGTGTTTGGAAATGCTGTAACATATATTATATGTATAATATATGTAGTATGTAACGTTGTATGCTTGCAGCCTTTAATCTTCTCTTCCGATCTTGCACTAGTTTTTGCCAATTAACATTCCCACTCATATCACAGTATTCAGCGGATGATAAGCGTCTTTAAAATGTAGTAGTTGACAAACAGTTGTACTACTAACACAACCTTCTGCAAGAAAATAGACTTTTTCAAGAGCGTTATTAAACAAATGTTTGTCTGGTGCTCATATGAACGATTTAAGAGGCGATGATACTGCGTATCTTTCTTATAGAGCATCAACGTTTTGTTCGATCAACTCAGGCAAAGTGAAAAATTGTAGCTGATGCACTGCTTGCTTCTGGCCGAAGAGTGCCCACTCACACCACACAATTTACATAGAGCTTCCTAGGTTACAGGTACTGCATTGCGTACCCTTTTTTTTTTTTTTTTTTTTTTTTTTTTTTTTTTTTTTTTTTTTGCTTTTTTTTCTTCGACATGTCTCTGCGCTTGATGTCTTCTAAAAGTGTAAGTTTTTCTGCTTCATTTAATAACTTACATTACTTCTTTTTAATAGGCTGTCTGTTTGAGATATCGGACCCTGTGGCCGTTTCTTCTTGCTATTTCTCATACTTCTGTTGTTTTTTTTAATTAAAGCTTCAATATTTGGATAAATCGGTATATACATATTTGATTAATCAATTCAAATAAAATTATATTCAGAGGGGAAAGACAAAAAAAAACACCTTGTAAGGCTTTTAAAGAATTTACAGACATCTTAATTTATATTATGCATCAAAAACTCTGGTATGGACGGTGTCATATACTATAATGAACTCAACAGAAATCTCTAAAATCATAGCTGATCGCTTTTTTAGGCTTAAGGGACGCATCTATTGTTCTTTATTGTGCATTTTTTTTATTTTCTATTTCACACATTGTAGACATCAGTGTACAATGCAAAGTTTATGACTTGATTCAGCAGCGTCGAAGACTCCACCCTCACTTCCAATGGTACCATCTGTTCAATCCAGTGGAACCGAGGCGTGAATAGCTGTAACAACATGGCAAAAACATCTATGGCTTTTTGGAATGGTCATAAACGTCCTCTATTTTTTAAAACTAAGGAGAATTGCTTAGAGAACACGGAAAAGTTTTGTAAATGCATATGTAAAGTTCTTTATAGGTAAGCCTACACCTACAACGCATAATTTCCAACATAATTTCCTTATTTGATTTATTCCAAAAAAGGTAAGCAAATCGTCTAAACTTAAGATTTGATTTGCCCAGAAAAAACCAAGATCGTCTGAATTCGAAATAATAGTTCCTGAATCAGGGTAGATCGTTTTAAACGATTGCAGATATAAAGATCAATATTTTACAATAAAATCTCGATATATTTTTTTTCCGCTATTTCGGTTACTTAAGCCCCTATTAAATACATCAACTTTAATAGGTCTCAACAATTATATTCAGCATTGATAATCAGTAACCGAAACTTTTTCACAAAGTTTGGTAATACGAAGTATTAATATTCTGGATCCATCAATTGGATTCCTTGCATATTTTTCTTGGATTTAAATCAATCTTTTTCGATAGTATTTAATAAAGGTAAGTCAGATAGAATAAAGTATGATTTATCGTCATGGTGACATTTCGAATATTTTTCATCCTGATTGTCAAAATATAATTGGAGTAACTTTATGTATATGTTTTTGATTTCGTATAAAAAATTATCAGAAATGAGGAAGTGTTTGGGATTATAGGAATCAATCGTATATCGTATATAGAACTCGTTTTTTGATCGTTTACACGTTTTTGTAGTTATATGCCAGTTTTTGCGTTCTACTGAATTTTCCATAAAAATCTACCGTATATAGGGCAGTTTTTAGTTTAATGTTGTGCATAGCTTTAATACAAAATGTTTTGTTGCACAAACCTATGATGAGGCGCATCATAAACCAAGTACTACCATGTACCCCCTTCCTGTATTCTTTATCATCTATTAATAATATAAAATAGAGCGGGGAATATATGAAAAAAGTATGATCCCTGGAATAATAACATCATAATGATTGAACATATCTAACATGTATGGAAAAAGTCATCAACAAGAATTAAGTTTGGTCATCAATGGCAAATCTTACCTTTTGCTACTAATTGAGTCTATTGATTGTTCATCTCCGCGCATCATTCAAATGGCCATTGGTTCATTTCAGTTTTCAAATGGTTTATTTTTGGTATTTTTCATTTTTCTTTTTCTCCTTTTTTTTTTTTTTTTTTTTTTCTTTATATTATAATGGACATTGTAAATCAGCAACAACAGCATCATTATGAAAATACAAAAGAAATGTTAATGAAACGATTAGCAGATGCTAGCCAATATAAGATATACCCATCGATTATTCCAAGAAATGAGTTACCTTTAAGAAAGATTTTACTCACCACGAGGTAACAAGCTACGATAATAATAATAATTCCCACACAATGACTTAAACTACAACACTCTAGGTTGTGGAATCATGTACGTAGACAGCAAGCCATGCTAGCCATGTCATCAACACCAGATGAATGGCTATTCGAGCAAGAAATTAGTAATGAAATTATACCCGCTAAAGAAGAAGAGAAACAAATGGAAGAAATACAAGACAAAATAGAAAATTATAGCCGCAAAAGAAGAATTGAGGACGAGCCTGAACAGTTACAAATAAAAAAACCAAAATCATCATCAAACACCAACAACTTGCACCAACATTTCATCGACTCCCCGGCTTCACCGGCTGGCCCGGCTTCTCTATCATCTACTGCACCCTCTTCTTTACCTCCTCCAACAACGAGCAATAGCCCTGCAGTCCTGTTGAGCGCATGAAAATACTGAATAAAAAAATCTCGTATATATTTTTAAACATATACTTACTCGCTACGTTATTAAGAAAAAAACTGGTTGAAATAAAATAAAAAATATATAAATACCACAAAGTCTTGTAAATAAAGCCTATAAATAGCTTTTAATGGCGGATAAATAAAGAGAATATAGTGATGCATAGAATTATAGTTGTAAATGATCTGTTTCGCCCATCAATTAAATTAATAGAGATTCATCTATACATCAGTATAGCTTATGTAAGTAATAATTGTACAACATGTATAACAGGGACATACTTATAAAAGAAGACATTTTGGTATTGATACTTTCTTTATCTTTTTTTTTCCTCTTTAAAATAATCAATCATGGTTAAATATATACAAGTTCTGACCTTCTTGGCTGTAGTCACTCAGGCTTCTCTCGGTCAATTACTGGCACCCAATGCTTCCAATAACTGTACGGCCGAGCTCTGGGAATTGTGCGATCAATTCTTGTTGAATGGAGGTCTGCAGTGCCATCGTAACGCCCAAATCATTTGCCATCATGAAAATCAAGAAATGAATGATAAAGAATATTGTGCACAAAATGCAACTTACAGTTGCCGAACGTTCAGATCAAGATATGGCTATACCTGCAATTCCACCTCTTGCGTATTGTCGAAAAATCTCATATAATTTTTTAGTAGCATGAAAATAGGACCCTTCATTTGACCCTTTTTTTTTTTTTTTCTTTATTGAAAAATTATTCTCCCTCCCCTCCCCCCAAACGCTCACATTGCAAGTGCAATAAACAAATAAATAAGACTTATCTGACCCCATTAAGCCGAGGACATGCCCGAGGACTCCTGCTTAAAAGTGTCCCGATGACAATAAATAACTCCTACAAATAAGGCTATTTAATTGGCCATGATCCATCTTTACTGTCCTGAGTGTGTTTGTTGTGAGTGTTTGTTTAATTTTTGGCATTTTGTGATTCAAAGTATACATTTCACATTCAAGCTATTAGATATAAGACAAACCTTTGAGTAAGACATCCTTG
>MU619256.1:101355-122110 GCA_025201805.1 Parasitella parasitica
AAATCATCATCTTTTACATATTGAAAGTTATCGTTTTTAAATATATGTTCAATAAATCTTTCTCTATGTTTATCGCCTATATTCTTCAGACATATACATTCTATTCAAGAGTATCGTTTTGAAGCTTTTATAACGACCTTAACTCCTGATAATATATTAATACACACTCACATTTATGGTGTCCCGCCAATACATAATTACAGTTGTAAACCTCACTTAAAGTCAAAATAAATGTCCCGCGCGTCTCATAACTCAAGTTATGATCAATATAAGTGAATTTATTAAACAGCTTAAGCAGGCTGTCTTTTAAATGTGGGACTCTAACAAGTGTCCTCAGGGTGTCTCCTGTACCCTATAAATAAAAATCATTGCATAATGTTTATATTTATTGCCATACTAAATGGGCGTATCTAGTTTTGTATTCAGTATGGCTAATCGATATTGTTCACAATCAAGATAATCTGTCATGATATGATGAGATAAAACTGCATGAAATCTCATCTCAAAATGTGGCTGCATCCAGAACAAAACAAAAACAAGTTTTTATATATAAAAAAAAAAAAAAATTCCCAATCAAGTTGTCGTATTTCCTGCGTTCGTGGCATGAACTAGCAGGTGAAAAATTGCTTTGGAATGTTACTATAATATGTAGAGAGGAGACTCAGAAGTTATTTACTCTGTTCTTCTCATTTTACACATACACAACTATCATGGTTCACCGGTCGTTAATTGCAGCAAGCCTACTGTTTGCCGTTATCCCTTACAATGTCCTGGCCCAAGTAAAAACTGCGAGGTGCCATATCAGTGCCGACTTGGCATGCAACAGTTTTAGACAAAAACAAGGCAAGATCTGCGCGTCGGACCCAGCACTCTGCTATTTACATGACTCAGTTAACAATGAAAAGGCTTGTGTCCCAGAAACTAATGAGTTGTGCAAAACATTTACACAGCATAAAGGCTATCTATGTACAGATTTTTTCTGCTTGATTACAGTTGATTAAATTTTACCAATTAAATAATACATACACAAATGCAAAAATCACAAATGCAAATGGTTCACGGCTTAACCAGATGGAGTGTAATTAAACAGTATCCATCAAAAAAGGAAGGGAGCCTGAGATGATGAAATTAGGATTCCAAAAATCGGGAGTGGGTGAACATGAAACGGATATAGTTGACTGGTATAGAGCTACATGACACGATGATATATACTCTCCCTTGAAGATAAAAGATGTATAGTAAAACAAAACCCTAACCCTAGCCCTAACGTTTGTGGTATCAGGTTCGTTGTTTAACAAGAGGTTAATCTTAAAGGTTCTGATTAATGTTCTACTTATGATGCTATTCACCATTCAAGTATTATATACACATATACTGTATCTAGCGGATAATTATTGCAGAAAAACAATGCGCGTGTAAAAAAGCGTATCTAAGACCTCATTACAACGAACCCAAGCCAAATTTAATTGTTAATTTGTACAAAATTTTTTGATTATTAGACTTGATATCTGAAAACAATGACACCCATTGTTCTTTATGGAAAGATATTTTTTTTTCAGATCTAAAGCTTTTTAGGAGGTCGGGTACAGAATCAGACAATGAACTCTTGAACAGAAAGACATCAATGAGCGATATTTCTGATAACAATGCACCATTGTAAAAGCTCAAAAGTATAAAATTACTGTACGTCCACACAATTTTGTTTTCATGTATTATAATGGATGAATCAAACAAATTCGATATCCTCCCAAACGAAATATTGCGAGATATATTTAGCCGACTCAGCATTACATCAGGTTGGGAAGAAACACGTAAAGCTTTTAGTCAGTACCAGCTTGTTTGCCACAGGTTTTCCAGGGTAGCTCGCCATGAATTATACTTGTACAAAAATGTCTTTTTGTCAAATAATGACATTAACCCCTTTCTGTTCAAGCTCATCGAAACTAGCAATACATCACGATTAGGTGATCACGTCAAACATCTTGAGTTTGATTCAGGGGTCTGTCCCAGATTAGACGATCTCATTGCGATTTTTGAACGTGTCCCAAATATTGAAACGATTGGGTGCTCAGCAAACGCTACTCTTGAAACAAATTTTCTTTGGAAGGCCCTTAAGGAATCAGATGGGCAATATCCACACCTAAAGCTGTTTCACCAAACATACTCGCGTTGGGACGCTACTGAAATCAACGATTATAAGGAGCTGTTCTTGAGGTTCAAAGACTCTCTAACCAAGCTCATATTGATCCCCCAATCAGATAATACGAGCCGAGACATTGATTATTGTACTTTGAAAAGTCAAATACAAGATTCCAAATCGTTGGAACAATTGCACCTTGATGGAACCTATACAAGGGCTTCGCTTGTTGGTGAACTGGATAAAATCTTAGATACTTGCCCTAGAACAGCACATTTCCTGAAAATTGCAAAGTGCAATCTTTCAGTCGATTGTAGCTATTACTCTAAGGAAAATCCGAATAATACTATCAGAAGTCTCGAAGTCGTAGATTCCAAGCTTCTTGCTTCCACCATGAAATATTTGAAGAACAAATTTGCAGCATTAGAAACATTGATGTTTAGTACCAATGCTAAAAATCCTTTTGAAGCACAAACAGAAGAAGATTACGCAGAATGGTGGAACCAGATGGCACATCTCTGCCAAAAGCCTCTCCAAAGCTACAATATTAACATTAGTGAATTCAAAACTCAAGATTATCTATACCATATCCAAGGCAGTGTTAAGCTGTTTGATGCAATCGCCCCAGGTCCAAAAAAGCTCACCATAGATATTACTAGCCCATTTGACGACGAAGATGATGACAAGATGATACCTCTCGTTGAAATGAAGCAAAGTAAATCGCGTGTTGGGCTTTTTGATAGTCGCGATAGTGAAAAATTCTTACAAAACGTTGACTTTGTTCGCTTATACGAACGTCTACAGCCATTTTCGCCCAACATCATTAGAGTTTTGAATAATGGTTCATTCGAAAGTCATAGTTGGGAAATTCTGAGTTGCATTATCGCTTTGATCGGCAACAAGGCCAAGTCTGTAGCACACTTTCATGGAATGGTGTTTGCTAATCCAGTAGATGCTGCACTAATGCAGCAAAAAGGGGGTTATGAAGAGACATCCGTTGCAACACTGAAGTTTTCCAATTGTAAAATTTATGCGGACGTGTTCTCCAAGTTGTCGCCGCAGTTATCAAAAGTTGATACAATGATAATTGATAACTGTGACATACCAGCATCCTCTCTAAACCAACTCGAAATCAATCTTGCTGCAACACAATTGTGTCGCTTGGAACTCAAGCTAAAAGGAATCGGATGTAGCACTATTATTGTCACAACCGATACTTCAGAGCAAACCTACTATCAACATGATGAGATTAAGGACAATTCTTTTATCTACATCAGATGCAAGGAGTTGCAAAGTCTGATTATTTCTGGTAAAAAAATGTTTTGAACTGAGGCGCACATTATCCTTACGCTTGAGCTTCCCATATCACAATTTCGCGTATAGATCTATATTTGTATATGAAATACTATTCTAAAACAAATACAGTCAAGCCTGTACCTGAAACACACAACAAAACGCTGATAAATCGAGTGCAGGTTTTCCCGTTCTCTTTGAGTTTGTGATATAGTATTCTATATTATGTTCAAAGTGTAATATCAAGAGCAATGCAGCAACATGTATTCAAATCTAAGCAAAAACTATGAGAACATAAACACATTCTTTTGAGCTGTACACATTTTCTTTGCTCTTTCAGTGCCAACGACACGCTCTAGTTTCAAAAAGTCGTATTTTGAGAACAATGCTGTGCAAGAGAAAGTTGCTTCTTCTGCTGCGCTAGCTTCGTCAAATTTGAGACTCAAAAAATTGACAATTTCTGTATAAAATAAGGGGTCTTCTGGAAGTCCATAAAACACAATGTGGAAAGCACCACGGATATTGTATCTAATAGCAAGTTAATGCGTGGTATTCAGCGCCACATGTCAACATACCTTCTAAAAAAATGCAATCTCTCAGTGTACAACAAGAAATTGGATCTGCCGTGGAAAAATTGTGCTCTTGATCTTGTGATAGCAGGGCCAGAAGCATATCTAAGTCAATGGCATCAGCTTAATTCTATTCCGTTAACGAGGCCATATTTCACAGCTTACTCTGAACATGGCTCATAAGAATATCTGTTGTCTTCAAAGTAATTTCTCACTCTTACAAAGTCGAAATAAGACGGAATGAAAATGAGGGTATGTGATTGCATAATAGCTGATTTCCGCAGAGTAGGCAATGTCTATTATGTCTTGGTGAGCTTTCCATCGATTCATTTTATGCCATGATCTGCCTTACCTTTTCAATAAAGTATTTGTAACGAACATCGTTGATCGACTTTAAGGATGGAGCATCAATACGCGTGAAGGTCTAGTTTGTCTGCTGTTAGTGCGTCTACTAATAAATACAAGCAGCAGCTACTACTTTTACCTGTTGTATTTGAGGAATCACATCCAAAATCGAACCATCCTCGTAAGAGCGCTTGATTTTTAACTTTCCTGCCACATTCTTCAGGTATTTATTGAACAATGCGTTGAATTCAGGTGTCAAAAAGTCTGCAAAAACAAGTGTTTGACGAAGGTATTTGGCTCTTTAATTAAGATTAGCAACCAACTCTCTATACGTAAAAGAAAAGTTACAAGCACTTACTTGCCGTCCAAATACCAGCTTTTGATCCTGGAGATGTCACAGCCATGACCGTCGGTAGGGATCAAATTCAGATGCTGAAAGACGTGATCAATGTGTTCCCAATTTTGCATCAAGAAGTGATTGGATTGATCCAGAATAACCACCTCAATCGATGACAAAAAGTCGAAATCTCTCTTTTTATCACTATAAACCGTCAAGACATGAGCAAACAAGCAATGTACAACTGTGGTGTGTGCAATTCTTACCCTTCAGTACCGATCAAAGTACGCAAACCCAAAGGTGACGCAATGATAACATCCGCATTGTAAAAATCAGCATATAGCTTCATCGATTTCTTTGCAAATTTGATGCCCAAGCGGAAATGATCATCAATATTGCCTTGAAAGTTTTGCAGATAGTCAGCAGGCTTGCTTGTATCAATCGCCTCTTCTTCGCGCAGGTTAAATTGCTCCAGAAATCTGTTTTTGTTCTCCTGTTGCTCTGTGCCAGATAATTTGATAAATGTGTCTACGAGATCCACAACTGTATTTCTGAACGGTAGGATGATCAACACTTTGGGACGGGTGAAGCCTTGATCACGCATTTCGCTATTCAACGGGTTATTAGAAATGTGCATCCTCGCTTGTCTCATCATAAACCAGCTTTACCCTGCATCAGTGCCCTCTTTTTGAGCCTTGCTTAATTTCGCATTGTTTTTAAGAACACGGTCTCTAGTCCTAAAGCGAAAAATCGATTAAACAGACTTGCCAACCGAGAAAACTGCACAGTACATACTTTGTAATGTGATTCAATGCATGAAGAGCATAAGCATTTCTAATTTCTTTGGCATTACTCAAGCTACGGTTACAGAATACGATATCGCGGTAACTGTTCATTTGGCAAAAGAGGCGGTCCTGCAAGGGAGTGAAGGTGACAGCTACAAACAATCATGCATTAATGAAATGCTCGTGATGGGAATAATCAAGCACCTACTCTTCTTGATAGCCTCCTTATTGGCCTTGGGCCAACATTTGGCAATGCGCTGCTTGACATTGACATCGTCCAGCTTTTCAATCTTGGGCATGTCCTTCACAGATTTATCAGCATTGGTGGTTAAGGCCGTTACGTCCTTTAAAATCTCATCTTCAAAGGTCTGTGATGCCCATTTCTTTTGTTCAATGAGCGAGATTTTCTCATCAAAGGACGCAGGTTGCTGATCCGCAAATCTGCTGTCGAAAAGATCGTCTAAATCAAGCGCATAAATAAGTCCTCCACTCTGAATGCGTAATATCTCAACATTTACCTGGCACATCTTCGTCTTCTGCGTCGCTGCCGCCCATATAGATAATCTCTTCTTCTTCATCCTCCTCAATAGGATCCGCTATATCGCCATCAATTAACTCAGCGTCCTCTTCTTCGTTGTCCTCTTCCTCTTCTTCATCATCATCCTGCTCAATTTCTTGCCCCTCACTCATTTCATCCATCTCGTCTTCACTGTCTCGATCGATTCCCTCCAGCTCCTCTTCACTGTCGATTGCATCCTCGATGCCCTCTTGTTCTCGCTGGATTTTCTTGTAGAAATCCTTTTGCTTGGAATTCTTTTTCAATGACCCCATCAGTAGCGAGTATGCAGAAGGCTTTTTCCAGTCATCTTCCTCCTCCCTGTCTTTGTCGCTGTCAGTGTCATCCTGCTCCTCGGAATCGTCGAAGTGGCCCTCAGCTCTACGTCTTTCTTCATCTATTTCTCGGTCTAAATCAGCTTCTGACACAACTCGTCTACGACTGATTTGGGAGGGTTAGCCGATTCTTCGCATAAAATCATATTGTTGCGATATTTACTTTGTGCTCTCGTCCTCATCTTCCTCGAAATCTCTGGGGACAAGCTCTCCGTAATCTTCGAAATCTTGTTTTTGCTTTCTGGAGAGCTTTCCATATTTGACAGGTGCTTCCTTTCGTTTAGCGGAAGTCTTGGATGTAGAAAGACCTGAGACATGGGTACCAGATACTCGCTTCTTTCCCATGTTTTTGCTGATCGCTGAACGTTCTTTGCCCATTTTGATATATAGTGAAGGAAGTAAAAAAAAAAAAAAAAAAAAAAAAAAATAACCAAGCGTAGATGGCATAAACTTTTGGGCAAACACAGGAAAACCTGTCATGGTTACAGTGTTGACAAGCCCCTCTCTTCAATTGAATGTTGTATGTTCGCACAAGCATCTTGAATGGCTTCCAACGATTGTTTAGAGTACAATGTGAGCGGATATTTGACTGACCATAAACATTAAGAAAATGATGACACTAGTTGAAAAATGTAAACGATTACGAATGTTGAAAATGCTGTTTCTTATGATATTTGCAAGATACAGTATTACACTAAATTTGCACATGGCAGCTTACTAAATGTACAATGATCGATTTTTGCGTCAAAATATCCAAATGCCATATCGTTGTTTCAGTGAAATGTATACTTTACATCACCAAATGCTTGGTAAAAAAAAAAAAAAAAAAATCGAGTTTTACGCAATAAAAGCTTGTTTTCTATTTGGATAACCAATATCATTCGCCATATAGGCTCCTTCCAGCCGATTCAAGTGCCTAGAATCACACCAAATGATTTCCAATAGCGCGTAGCTTACAATCTGACGCATTTCGATCAAAAAGATGATCGATAAAGAATATCATAACATCTTGAACTTAATCATAGGCATTGGACGGTTTAGCCGAACTGCTCTTGATGTATAGCCTGCAATGAACCGAGATAACATAATATTCGAATATGTTCTTCTGCTGCTGCATAATTCAGAGGGCCATTTAAAGTCTATGCGAATATTAGCATATCGTATGATACCGTATCTAAGCATAATTAACATCACCAGGCATTAATTGCGTATTCTGCTCGTGGATTGTGCCGTGCACAAAATACAATTGTAATAAACCCCCCCCCCTTGAAAGATCGATAAATCTGAACAGATTGTTTTTCATGTAGAGAATCATAATCAAAAGCGATTTTATTAGGAAAGGCAGATTAGTAAATAGAAGGGAATAAATAGAGAAAACAGGAACTTTTTCTTGAGTAAATTATGATACAAATGTGGGGAGAAGAGGTAATTTTAAATATGTACAATAGATTCGATGGCTTGAGTGAACAATTCTTGGTCGTAGATGGGCTCTCCCGAGCTATTGAGAGCGCCTTTCACACAGACGCATTTGATGCCAAGTCTTTCGATGGTTGCAGTATCCACTTTGATGGCACTGTTGTCGAGATAAACCATATGGGTGATGAAGGAAGAAGCAGGACTAGGGTAAAAGGAGTTATTTGGAAAAGGAGGATATCGATGAGAAGGAGATGCAGGCATGCTTCCGATAGCCATAGAAGATAGCTGGTTGTTAAGCGAATAAGACGAAGGTGGTGTTTGGATCACAGTGCTTGCAATACTGCTGGTGCGACTGCCGAGGTCGTAACAGTCATTATCGTCATCGTCCTCCCCTTCTTCGTCTTCATCATCACAGGATTGGTAAAATGCACGGCGTGCATCAATTCGTTGGCTTTCACTCAAGGCAGATGCAATTGCGTTGATAAAGTCGATAGCTGTATAGTCACTTGTTTCACGATCGTTGGAGCCATTCAGCAGCAGGATTTTGTGCCTGAGGCTTTGTGATTGAACAATAGCGTTTCCAACACCCCGTAAAACTAGACATGGAATCAGTGAGGTATACAAGGAGCCTATAGAGTAGACTAGGGTATTCTTGGACGATAGTTGACTGACGACTTTGGGATTAGGAACAGGATAAATTTCTTGGCCATAATCATTGATATAGTAGATGCGATCAATAGGAGAAGTCAGTTTTTCGTCAATGTGCTTTGAAAAGAACAAGTTTGCATTATCCACGGCTTTCGATTCTGATGTAATGTTGACGGGATCTTCAAAGTAAGAGAATGCATCGATGGGATTCATGCGCTTCTTTCTAGGCGTACATGTGCCGCTTTTTCGCTTTTGCTGAAAGGGCGAGGGGTGTGATATTTCACATTGACCAACAAGGGTCTCTCCGTTCGATAAAGCTGCAGCGATAGTGGCTGTCTGATTTGTGTTGATCACTGGCACGACTGATGTAGGCACAGATGTGATGCCAGTAATAGACGCAAACAAGAAAATCGCAGCTTCCAAGGAGCCAGTAAACAGTCTTGCGCCTGTTAAGAAGAAGTTGCCAACACTGCCGTTGCAGAAATTGAATCGTTTGTGGGCTCTTTTCAGGATTTCAAAATCAAACAGAGTCAGGAAGCCTCGAATGGCCTCCTTTTTCTCTATTGAAATGTCGTTCCACAGACTACGATAGACGGTTAAACACCAAGTTGACTGCATAGGCAATGTAGAAATCTACCTGTGTCTACCTTCTACAATCAACGCCCATTCATCACGCACTTTCTGAAGGTCCTTATCAGCAGATAGCCGATAGCTCAACAGGTTTTTGATGGCTTTCATTTCAATTGAGACGGTCGTTTCGTCGTCTAGGATATCCATCAGACGTATCAGCCTTGAGCGTAAATCGCCCACACTAGGACCACCCAACACTCGCAAAAGTTCGCTCTATTGGTTATTTAGAGACATAGAAGCTGCTTTACTAAATGATATCTTACAGTGGACCCTCCATTGTCAGAAATGCCAAGTATGTAACTCACATCATGTGAACTTGTTTTATGGAAACCGTCTAAAATATGATTGCAGGCTGATCCGCCTGAAAAGACTACATAGGATGAGGTTGTTTTCGCCATGCTGCAAATAGTCGTAAAAGAGAATAGGAGAAAGAGTAAGAAGAAAAGCTGAAAGAACCAGGGAAACCCTCAGGTAGATCATTATTTATACCTAAAGAAGTAAGGCCGCCTCCTTCCCCGGAAAGTTTGGATATTATAGATAGCGAATTTTTTTTATTATCTCTTTCTGATAAGAAAAATTATAAACCAATGGCATATGATAGTTGTCGTTCAATCGGCGATGTGGTATGACAGTATTCGCTACAACACCACATACAATCATTAGTGTGGGTAATACTGTATTAGCTGATAAGATTTCGTCGAGGAAGCTGATTATATCGTTATTGGCCATTTCAATCATCGTATCTAATGGTACATGGGGATGCAGCAGAAAAGAGCGTACTCTGGATCGTGTTACACGAATAGCTGGACAATTTTCCTTGTCTGAGTCTCTGCTCCACGGCGTGTTCCTTCCTTTCCGGTAATAAAAAATTGTGAAAGCCATGGATCTTTCTATGGTATGATGACTCAATCTCATCTGTAATGTAAATGTACGGATCAAACCTTTTCCATCGATACCACAAACATTGCTCCTTCTTTTCAATTAGCCATGACATCGTAAATGCGAACCTCGTCCAATACTTTCAATGTATACTTTCTCGATTGTTTGTAGACAACATACAAACGCACGACTTGTGGATCTACTACATACTTGAAACTCGTATGCACCAACATCCAAAACTGCATTGCTTGAACAAGAAACACCGTAACTTATCACAAAAAAAGCGTGGTTCAATGACAAATCATATGCTGTCTATACGTTTGGCGACAGCCCCTTCTCGAGAGGGCGTATACAATTCCATGGGGATACTAAAAGCAAATAAATTCGATAAACAAACAAAAGACTTTCTTGAAACATGTATTTTTATTCTTGAAAAAAAGAAAAAAAGGATTAGTGATGAATATCAGCATTGTAAATGCCAATCGCAATACTAATTCCTGCCAATGCAATGCCTGAAACCATCACCAACACCTCTTTGGCGTAGTCCACCTTGTACCAACTGATACGACTTGCGTTGGGCTCAGCGATGCAATAGTATGCGTACATGGGAAACGATATTCCATAAATGAACTGGAAAATGACCCACCTACATATATCAAATATACATATAAATAACCCGTATAATAAGAAACGAAATATATAGCCACTTACATGTGGAAATGGTTTGTAAATGTCACAAATGCATTACCGATAGCATGCAGTGTAGCGGCAGTGTAAATGATGGCAACGTTTGAGTGAGCAGGCACCATTACCTGATATTTCAGCTTCTTATTAGGGTCCTCCTCGTTTAGTTTCTTCTGCTGTTGCTGTTGCAGTTGCTGAACTAATTGATCGCATTCTCTGGTATAGTCATCAATAGATTCGCAATCATCGTCAGTGGTAGCCACTAATGTAACAACGCTAGCTTTTTTATGCAATCCCTTGTTGTGGTAGTATAATCGGCCTAAATCAATACTCAGCGCAAAATCAGTAGCAAGTCCCTGGAATTTGAAAAAGAGGGCATCCAACGGCCATGGCAATACAATGACGGAAAACATTGTGATCAGCAAATAAGCAAAACAAACCGACACAAAATTGCGCTCCCTAAGTCATATATCATGAATAAACTATCGGCTAGCAGCATATATACATGTTTATATATATATATATATATATATATATATGTACGCAACTTACAACAATGACTTTTGTCTAAGCATAATATGCGACAAGAGAGCAATTTCAAACAAGTTGTGAAAGACGCCAAATGCTGCCCAGATTCTACCTGCGTTCATGAGCGAAAATGTGAATGAAGCAAAGAATGTCGAGATAAGATACAGCAATATCAAGGCATTGAATGGGCCTACGGATCTGCGACTGCGAGGTAAGGAAGGTAAATGAATCCAAAAGATGTGATATAGGGAGTACAGAGTGGATACAGCGATGATGATGACAGTAAAGATGGTTGTGGCGTTAAATGCATCATCGTCATAGTCTAGCGTTTTCAGTGCATGGTATCAGCGTATACAATGTAATGTCGTTTTCAAAGTGTTTTTCTGATACTACCTTCGATATGTGATATCCAAGTTGGGATGGCAAACAGCTTGCTGAAGCCTCTGCTTGGGGCATTTGGGATCTCAGATATCCATTTCGCATCTACTCGAGATGTTATTGACAACAGAAGAGAGAAAAATAAGCACGAAATCATTTTGGAAGTAGGGGCATTCAGTTTTTTCATCAATGCTCTTTTATATATGCTGGTATATTGATACGGCCGGACGTACGGCTTGAAACAGCGCCTGTTTGAAAATTGACCATGTACATTTCATACAAACCGAACATTGATAAAATTCTGATTATGTGAGTTGAACCATCTCTATGATAAGATTGGAGTGGATGGTCTATTTTTTATTTTTATTTTTTTATTTCATTTTACCCTGATATAGATGTATTGCGCCTAAACAAGTGCCTGATCCAAGGTTACAAGTAAAATTAAATTCACATGGCCACCTATTGCCTGCGTCTATTTTAAGCCAGTGTTACCCATTATCTCTCTCAGACGTCTACTCAAACCGCTGATAAAATCACTGCTCCTTGGAACTATGGGGCTTCGTGTCGCCTCTTCTCATTATATTGATAGTGAACATTGGCGATTGACATCCAAGTTGCCATTGTCAAGTCTATTAGTTCTTCCGAGGGTACCGAAACTATCGGCTCTGGTAAGGTAAAATCTTGGATTGAAGCCTATGATGATCCATATTATTGACGGGAGCGTTTACGGCCTCCCTATCAAGTCTATCGGTACATATCTTTCTGATTGTCCCTTTTTCTGGCGTTATTCACTTGATCAGAAATCTAATACGTATACATTGATTTGATATTGCGGTAAACGCATCAACGATGCATGTGAATAAACTTTGCAAGTTTGGCTGAACAAACAGACGACATTCGCATCGCCATAATGCCTATTAGTTTGTTTGTGCAAGTTTGAGGGTTAGTTGTGGTTTCTCTCGTATTGATAATCTTAGTGAATTCAGAAGTTGTTGCTTTTTGCTTGGTAAGACGGCAAGGTTTGCATGCTCGTGCATGTAGTAATTTCTGCCAGATTCTGTACGCTGAAGAATTTATCAAGAGTGACCCTGAAAAAAAAAAAAAAAAAAAATGAAAGCAATTCCCTTGCTTCGAACATCTTTCAATGCTAGTATCCCTGCTGCTTTGAAACATAACCGATATGAAGCCTAATTTAGATTCTGATATTGATTGCAAGATCTTTCAAAAGATCCTCCTAATGATTTGAAAAACATCGAACGAGATACTAGCTTCTGTAAACACCTTGGTAAAGTTGCTAATAGCTTTGTCCAAAACTAAGCTAATGAATTTTTGTGCTAACAACTGCTTTCCGAATCTCTACCCGGTGTTGAGCATATTGTATAATATTGAAAGTAGTGTTGTGAGCAGTGGGTATTGTCGCTGTAAACACAAATTACTCAACCAGGCTTTGCTCAAGTAAGCTTTTCTACCATGATCACCATACTGGCCAGCTTGTCTAATCTAATCATGTCTCATTGTTTTGACTAATTCAGCACGAAAGGATTGTATAGTAGGCGTTTTGAACTAGCTTTTAAAGCGTCCTGGTAAAAATGGCAAGAGTCTTTTGGAACTGTTAAATATCTGGTCAGCCCAATATCTGTAAAAGGAGGTTCTATTTTCATGATCTTTTATGTGTATAAGTATGCATTTATGGTGTATCTTTAGGACAGATCAATGTTTTATAATCCTTAATTGTGCCAGAAAACTTGTTGAGTACACCATCTGCACAAATCCAAATTTCGTTGCAGACCGTGTTGATGAATCTTTCATCGTGAGAAACAATGATAACACCACCTTTGAATTCAGCAAGTGCATCCTGCAGGGCATCCATGGACTCCATGTCTAAATGATTGGTAGGTTCGTCAAGAACCAGAATATGAGGATATTGCATACTAAGACATGCAAATGCAACACGCGACTTTTGACCACCAGATAAGGTCTTCATGACTTGAAGGCCTACCATGCCAGTGATACCAAACGAACCCAGATGGCGACGGTACTCTTCTTCTGTCTTGCCAGGAAACTGGTCAGCCATGAATCCAACGGCATGCTTAGTCAGGTCGAGTTGGTCAATGTGATGTTGTGTAAAGTAAGCAATGCGGAGGCGGCCATTGCGATGAACGATACCCGAAGAAGGCTTATTTTCCTCGGTCAAAAGCTTCAACATGGTAGATTTACCAGCACCGTTGGGACCGACAACAGCAATACGAGAATCCATTCTCAAATCAATATTCACATGGCGGATGATAGTCTTTTCAGCGTTGTAGCCAAACGTAACTTCATCCATTTGAAGGATAGGCGGCGATATCTGGTCAGGATTAGGGAACTGGAAGGTAATCAGTTTCTCATCTTCAGGGGGCTCCAGTACGGGAAGCTTCTCCAAGATCTTGATTTTAGATTGAGCTTGAGGGGCACGCTTAGCATTGTATCTCCAGCGATCGATAAAGTCTTGAAGATGTTTGCGATATTGCTCTTGAGATTCGTATTCTTTGATTTGGGCCTTGTGGCGTTCTTCCTTGGTCCCGTGAAAGTTGGTAAAGTTGCCCTTGTAGTATTCCAATTTCTCAGAGTGCATGTATAAAATGTCTGTGGCAACTTCGTCCAAGAACTCTCTGTCGTGAGAGACAACGAGCAACGTATTGGGCCAAGTTTTGAGGTAGCTTTCAAGCCAAACAATAGCAGGAATATCCAACATGTTGTCGGGTTCATCCAACATAAGGACGTCGGGTTTGCAAAAGAGGGCACGAGCAAGCGAGATTCTCATTCTCCAACCACCAGAGAACTCCTTGGTGGGTCTCTTTTGTTCTTTAGTTCCAAAGCCGAGACCAGCCAAGATAGCAGACGCCTTGCTTTCGGCCTTGTCGCTCTCAATGTCACTGAGTTTGCTGAACACTTCCTTGAGCTCCGTGTTCAAATTGTCTTTCTCTGCTTCAATGGCCTTCTTTTCATCGTCATTGAGCTCTTGTTCATCTCTTTGCTTGGATTCGAGGTCGCCAATTCTAGCCGATAATTCGCGCTCCTTTCCGAGCAAATGCTCACGCCAAACATCCGCACGAAGGACCATTTCGATAGCTGGCGTTTCATCACCATGTACCTAACGTGGCAACGAATTAGTCGCATGGAAACAGCTGTATGCTGGCTGTACACTTACTTCTTGCTCGACGTACAAAAGCGAAATGTGTTGAGGGACAGCAATCTCACGACGAGACATGGCACGAAGAAGAGTAGATTTACCAATACCGTTTTTACCAACAACACCGTAGCGTCTGCCAAACGCAACGGTCAAATTAGCGTCTGTCAAAATACGTCGACCAGCAAACGAAATGTCAAAGTTCTCAATCTTAATGTCCTTATTCTTTCCTTTGGTAGTGGTGTAATCCAAGACGGGGTTGTACAGTTTGTACTCTTCCTGTAATTTCTTCTGTTCATCCAGCAAACGAGATGCCTCGTATTGTACCTTCATATTGCTCTTTTCTTCACGCTTGGCCATCTTGGCAGCGATCTTGGCCTCGGCCTTGCGCAGCTTTTCTTGATTCACTTGAGACTGGATGCGGTGACCTGAGGTGTGCTCCAAATCAACTGTGCCTCTGCCTAGACTAGCAGTGGCAGATAACCCGCTCTGACTGCTCATTGTAAACGAGTTTTCCAGCTTGGAAAGCTTTACCGGGGCCGAATTCTTTTGATTTTCTTGCAGCAGCGCTGATAGATGTTCACATAATTCATCGATTTTCGTCTCGTCGCCTCCAGCATCAATGAGAATGGGCTTTACAAAATCGGTAATGGCATCTTCGTCATCTTCAAAGTCATTCTCTCTGAGGTAGCCATCAATGTATTCTATGATAGCATTGTCAACTCCGGGAACTGCCTCTCTAATAAGCTGGATAGACATTCTATGAGATCTGCTTTTAACCCAGAAAAAAGAAGGGAGAAAGTATATAGTAAAAACTCGTATTCAGCCGCAGTACAAACATCTGGGTGGCTTGATGATTGCTGGCATTGCCTGCCTTGTTGATGAACGCTTCATCAACCAAAGTGACTCGAGATCCTGCTGGGTCGTTCTCTCTCTCCCCCCCCCCTCCTAGAGTAGATTTTTTTTTTTATTTTTTTTTATCTTCTTTCTTTTTTCTCTCGAAACAATACAAACCATAAAATGTATCAAGATATCTTTGAAGAGGATGATTTAATGGCCGAGGTTGAGCTCGTCGCTCAGGCCCGTTACTCTCAAAACAACGATGTTGAGAGCGGCTTTGATACAGAAGGTAGGCTGATTTCTTGGGAGGAGGGAGGAGGGAGGAGGGAGGGGTAAATGGCAGCTGCCCAGCGATTAACACATTGCCCAGCCGTCTCTTCTCAAACGACAACCACGCAAATCCCCGATGGTGTTAGAAACTTTATCCTCCATTTTTATCGCAACGTCATTGATAACAATGTCTATGAACTCCACAACATTTATGACAGCTCCTTTAACAAGTTGACCGAAAAGTACTATCAAAAGCAAGCGTGGCCTGAAGCCGAAGTCATCGCTCCTCTTGTCAATGACGGTAAATAAGAGCAAACAAACAGTATCGATTTACTGGGGAATTCAGCTACTGACTTTTTGCTATATAACGTAGACCAAGTTTTCTTGACATTGTACCGCGAACTCTACTACCGTCATATTTACGCCCACTTGACTCCTACGTTGGACCAGCGTTTCCACTCTTATGAAAACTATTGCGACCTGTTCAACTACATTTTGAGTAACTATTTGCACAGCCTTCAACGTGAATGTCTCTGTTTGGCCAACTAAAACATTTTGCACATTAGACTCTGAGGGCCCCGTTTCATTAGAATTGCCCAATCAATGGCTATGGGATATCATTGACGAATTCATCTACCAATTCCAGTCCTTTTGCAATTTCCGCGATCGCACCAAGAACAAGACAGACGCTGAGGCTGCCTTGATGCAAGAAAACTCGCAAATCTGGAGCTGCTACAGCGTTTTGAATGTCCTCTATTCATTCATCCAGAAATCTCGTATCAATGAGCAGTTATTGGCGAATAAGAACGGGGGCGACATGACGGAGGCCGCTGGTGAGTACGGCTCTCGTCCTCTTTACAAAATGCTGGGCTATTTCTCCATCATCGGTCTCGTTCGCGTCCACTGCTTGTTGGGCGATTATGTTCTTGCCTTGAAGATGATGGATAACATTGATTTGAATAAGAAGGCCATGTTTGCACGTGTCACTCCCTGCCATGTCACCACCTACTATTATGTTGGTTTTGCTTACATGATGCTCCGTAGATACGCCGATGCCATCCGAGTTTTCTCCACCGTCCTGTCTTTTATACAAAGAACCAAGCAATATCATTCTCGTTCATACCAATTTGACCAGATCGCCAAGAAGGGCGACCAAATGTACGCTCTTTTGGCCATTTGCATTGCTCTCTGTCCCACCAGATTAGATGAAAACATCCACTCTCAACTTCGCGAAAAATACGGCGAGCAGCTCTTCAAGATGCAAAAGAGCGAAGAGTCGCTTCTTGTCTATATCGATCTCTTCCAATTCGCCTGCCCCAAATTTCTTTCACCCAGCGGTAAGGGTGCCGACGCCCATCAAAACCAGCTCAAGGTATTCATGTCGGATATCGATATCCAGATCAACCTCCCCACTCTCCGTTCTTTCATGAAGCTCTACACGTCCATGGGCATTGACAAATTGGCTAAATTCTTGGAAATCGACTCTGAGGAACTCAAGACTCAATTATTGATCTTTAAGCAAAAGTCTCGCCAATACAAGTGGGTCGAGGGCAACCTTTTGCAGGGCGAGTATCTACCTACGTCAGATGTTGATTTTTGCTTGAAGCAAGATGTTGTGCACATTGCTGAAAGCAAGGTCGGTCGTCGTTATGGCGATTGGTTCTTGCGCAACATCAACCGTTGTGAAGACATTTTGGCAAACTTGGAACTTAGCAGAGCATAAATTTACAACTGATTTCTCTTGTACACACCGCACATTTATTTTTACGAACCTTACTCTTTCTCTTCTTTTTCTTGTTGAATTAAACTTGCACACAAACCATTTTGCCTCGGGAAAATCTGCTGCTCCAAGCTAGAAAAATCAAGATTGATTTGCCGTCATGTCATCAATCATGGAAAACCTTTTCGTTTCACACTGATAAGACATCCTTAAACCAAAGACCGGGATTTCTTTTAATTAAGCAAGAAGCATGTCCATTTCTGATTTGGACGCTCTTGAATGCCCGTTGAGCAGCACTTGAAGCCAACTTTTTGAGATTTTTCTCGGCAGATTTATGGCACCGGATTAAAAGATATTGCATTTGATAAAATGGAACCCAGACCATGGTTGGAAAAAAAAAAAAAGAAAAACACGAACAAAAAGATGTGTGGGTACAGTTTCTTTTTTTAACAACATGTCAACGTTTGTCAGCGAACAAGTAAAGCGAATCAACGCATCACTTACGCAGTCATTTGAAAAGCACCTGGCCATCACTGCAAGCCTATCGTCGTTGGACGAGAGGGACAGATTTTTGCTTGAAACGTCTCAAGCCATAGACTTGGGCAGTGCAAGCTTACCTTCCTTTGAAAAAGTGCAAGAGTATCTTGAAAAGTACAGCAAGCTCAAAAGCAGTCAAGATGACAATGCATTAGCAACTGCTTCTGCCGCTGATCCAGCCCTTGAATGGCTTTTTGTAGCTAAATGTGCAATTGCTATCTATGGTCAAGTGTTCTCCAAGGTGCTCAACCTGACTTTACCTATTTCCGAGTCCATTGACTATTGGAACAGCATCCAGGGGAGCACAATAAACGAATTATATTACGCAATGCAAGGTAATGAGGCTCTTCTTGTTATATAACTTGGAACGGCATGTACTGATCTTTTGGACAGTCGCACCGCATCGCATTTATTCGCTATTAAAGAATACAGTCAGCCAGATCAACACCGCATCTTCTGCTGTTGATCAAGTCAAATCACTCTTTACATCTTCCGACTATGTTTTATCTCAATTGTTCCCTATTCACGGCAGCACTGTTGGCAAGAACAAGGAGAAAAAGCAATCTCTCAAGCCCTTTAATGCGTTCAAGTTTTTCAACCTGTCTTCGTATCATCATCGTCCATTGATCCTCGAGATAATCAGCGATGAAGTTAGCCTCAAAAAGAAATCACTGCAGCAATTTCGCTCGGAACAGGCGGCCAGCTTGGGGGTTTTGCTCCTGACGCCGCCTCAGTTTAACAGCGAGGCTGATTTTGCAACTGCAACTGCAAAGGAAACCAAGAACTGCATCGAGGTGATTAAATACGTAATGGGATCATCTTTCAAGACCGCCGACAGCGATAGCAGCATCCAAAAGAACACACATCATCTGCAGCAACGGCTTAGTACGATGGACTTGAAAGGGACATCTGCAAATGATGCTACGGTAGAATTGTACAACCTAGTGAGAAAATGGTCTTCCACTTACAATGGCAAACTGCAATGCATTCAGTCATCATACGGCATGCCGTCCTTGATGACACGCTATTGGATCCCAGCACTAGGCTCTTACTTTGTTGGTAACATTGCCATCCGCTATGGATTCAAAAGAAAGAATGATATCATACACTGGATTGAAGAAATCGGTAAAACGGCACACGATTTTGTGCTGAATTGGATTTGGGAGCCAGTCGTCAAAGTCTACGGGACAATAAGGCTCAAGGATCAAAGATTAAGCCTACTGAGTAAGGAGGGGCTTCAAAGCGACCTCGATGTAAGCTGTTCTGAAGCATGCGAAAAGAGCTGTCGTTGACATTTTATTCTAGTCACTAGAGCGTATGGTGGTCGGCTTTGCAAGAGACAATCTGCACATGTCAGAAAACGAATTATCTCGCCTAGCTATAGATATTCGTGAAGGCGATATGTCTGTGCTATTAAAAGAATACGAAAAGGAGATCAAGGTAAGCAGTGGATTTTCAACAAAAAGCGTTATATATATATATATATATATACTAACATTCTCTTTAGAACCCCTTGAAAAATGTTATCGTAGGTGATTTGTTGCAAACTATCCTCATTCAAGTACAAAAGACCAAAGTGGATGTCGATTTGGCCATGTCTGCATTAGACAAACTACTCAAATCAAACGAGTTGAATTTTGCCTTTTTAGGTATGTACTTTTTTTTTTAATTGACAAACACGCCTTTATTGTTCCTAATTTATATGCAGCGGTTGCACCATCAATGCTTTTGACTTGGGCCTCTGTTTCTTGGTTTAAAAACACGATACAAGGAAGATCACAGCAAAAGATGAAAAAAACTGGCATCCCAATGAAAGAGACACTCCGTCGTATAGAAAGACAACTGATCGTTGTAGAACCAATCCAGAACGATAAAGGAGAGCTCAATGAATGGAGTAGTAGTAACGATCAACATCAAATTGAGTGTGAAACGCAAGGAATTCTACTGTGTGAAGTCCATTTATTGCGTGCATACGCTCGCTCGTTACCCCTTCGAAATTCAACTCGTGCACGATTTTTGGAGGATATCCGAGACTTGGAAAACCCATCGTTGACAAACGAACAAAAGATTCAAACCATTGCCCGAATGAGTAGATTTTGGAGCTTTTTAACTTGATTTTTTTTTTGTTGATGTTTGAATGAAATTCTGATCATTAATCCCAATTCTACTCAATGCTAATCACAACGCATTTCCCATCGTCATCGAATATAGATATATATATATATATACTATTTTCCTAAATGTTCTCCTTATCATAAAAAGAAACGTTACGTTACAATGGGAAACCCCCTTAATTTCAACTGTCCTGAAATAGATTTCCTGTTGTCAATAAATACCGTATTTTCTCTCATCGCTGTAGACTTTCTTTCTATCACTCATACACATAACATTCTGCAGAAAAGGAAAGAAAGAAATGAAGTTAGCACTGGTACTCTTGTTGGCTATCTACTGCATTCTCGCTAGTGCAATTCCTGATACAGTCTCCCAAAATGGTATTGCTGAATCTGGCCCATTCACAAACAAAGTCTCTGGCTCTGGCAGCAGCGCTCAAACATTCAGTCAGTCGACCACTGAATACACAACTCAGGATGGCCGCACCATTGTAAGTGATAATACCAACTTTCAACGTAGCTCTTCAAACGGTTACAAATTCCAACCAAAATCCTGGATCATTGCAACTACAATGTCATTAATTCTTT
>MU619256.1:122175-151053 GCA_025201805.1 Parasitella parasitica
AAAAAAAAAAAAAAGAGAACAAATGATGTAACAAATCAATATGTTACAAAAGACCAGTTGAAAGAAGAAATCTCAAGACAATTGACTTTAGTGAGCAGCAGGAAGAGAAGACTGTCATATTAAATCATCCATCTTGTTTATTATCAGAGCTTGTCTCATGCTGTAAAAGATCTATTATGAAATAAAGTAGACTTATTAGTATGGTATTTGTAGAGCTCATCAAAAGTAATGTTGTTTATACCTGACCATGCGTTATGTTCAAACTCATACACGATCTTTTCAGCATCAGAGCTCGTCATGTTGTCCATTGTTCCACTAATTGCGTAGTACTGGATGAACACATCCTCTTCAGTGTCATCCAAAGGTAGTGTTCCTGTGTCATTAATTCTGTTGACGTCGCATCCTCGAATATCAGTTGTTAAAGACATCCTTCGGATGGACAAAGCAGTGGCTCTCCTTGAAAGTATTTTTGGCAGAGACATCCTTTCTTCTTCAGAAGATATACTAGACGCAAGAGAAACCGTCTGCCGTGCAATCATGGTTGATCTTCTAACAGGAGGGACACCTAATGTGATTGGTGTAATCGCAGCAGAGTTTCTTCTTTCCAGCAAACGTTTTCCTCCATTAGCAGATGTAGCAAAACGATCAGGTAACCGCAGTGAATGCTGTTGACCCAGCAATATTGTGTCTGCTACTTTGATTGAATCCAAGCTTTGTTGTCGTGCCTGATCTACTACGATTGTTGGAACTATACAATTGACATTAGTTTTTTTTTTTTTTTTTTTTTTCCTTCACACCTTCAGTAGAATGAACTTGTTGGCTCGGGGATCCAGTTTTTTGATTGCTTTGATTTGTTGATCTACCAAGCTGAAACAATGGGTTTGACCTTTCACGCTTTGGAGATGCTAATCTACTGCCTGGCCTCAACCAATTGTCCATTATAATCAAATTATTGCTATTGCTGGTCAAGATTTGACTATTTCTAGCTATTTGGCGCTTTTTCAAGTAGTTTCTTCTCTGGATCACCATATTCACTAGTCCTTTGGCACGTTCAGTCGCTAATTGTTTGCCAATCTTGTCTTGGATTCTAGCACGGGTTACTAATTCATCAAATCTGTACAAGCGTCGTGTTAATCTGCGTGTCGTAATATCGAGTACTTTGTATATGAATGAGGTCTTACGTAAGTGATTTGGATATGTCTACTAGTCGAATTGCAAGAATCTCAAGCATCTGATAAAAAGCAATGCCGCGATGTGAAGCAGTATTTATGATTTCCTACATACCAGCAAGTTGGCGCAAAGCAATTTAATTTACGCTTGTTTGATTTATGAATACATACAAACCTGATAAACTTCAGCATATTGTCGTTTTCTCTCAACGAGAATTTCCGGATTAATATTGGCCAACCTTTTGTTAAATTCATACAAATTGAAAAATCGCTCGCCCAAGGTGTTATTTGTTTCTGTTGCATCTGACAAAGGAACAACGATTAAATGTCCCGTGTCGTTATCAAGTTGATTGCTTGCATCTAAAAGCGTATTCAACTTGTGTTCTTTTTCGTATATGCAAATTGAAAGGACACCCTCTAGTTGCTGTAAATATAACTGTTAGCATTGTATCGTTGAATGCCACTGCCACCTACACTTAGAAAGTTAGGGACATTGGCCACATCAATGAACCCAGTTGCTTTGGGATCAAATACTGCCCACGCTTTTTTAAAACTACAACGATTTAGCATTCTAATTCCAACCAACATGTATATATATATATAGCCTCATTAACTTACTCTCGAAGGTCTGATCTTGTAATCAGCGTGAACTGATTTCGTTTGTCAAACGTAAAAGAGAAATTATCAATAACGATCTGTTAATATATAGTAATAATCCAGAAAGTTAGGCAAACTCAAATAACTTGCAAAATCATACACTAACCACAGTGAAAAGGTTGACAAAGATATAAGTGCAAACAACATAGAAACTAATGAATAATAAAATGGCGTAGGTCGGAAATCCACAATCGTCATTCCCTACACATTCAGGTGGTCGAACAGTAAAATCATGCATCAAAAAATCCTATTTACTCATGATTAACCATGTTTTCAGCAATAACACCCTAATGATTACCCAATTTTCACCAGTGGTAATACGAAACAATGTAAGTATAGTGTTGAACAATGATCTAAAGTTTGCATGTTCATTTCCGTAAGGTCCATAACGTGTTGATGAGAATTCTTCTTGAAAGGCTACACCGAAACACACAATGACAATAAAGAAAACGGACGACACAAAGAAAATGGATGGCAAAGCTCGTCTATTTTGTTGCAATCAACACCAATCTACAGTAAAAATATGGATAGCGACAGAGAACACTTACTTTACAGATCTAAACAGTGTGTCTAGTGATTCATTACGCTGTGCTAAACGAAACGCTATACCAACCAAGCACAATTTTCTCAACATGTCCATTCCAAACTTCAAACAGTGTGAGTAGTTGTAGCTTAAATCAGTATGAACTTACTGGTATATCACCAAAGTATTTTGGGACGGACGTAAATATAGCTAGCCATACTAGAACCATATCATAAATATTCCATTTTGCAGATGCCCACTTGTATAGCCCTAGCCCAACTATTTTCACACCCATTTCTAACACGTAGAGACACAGACAAGTGGCATTTAACGCATCTTTAGTCAGCAGTTAGTATACGATAATGTCTATACGCACGGTCTTACCTTGTAAATGCCCTAACCATTCGGGCTGATGCAAATGTTCTGTGGCAAATACCATAATATTTGCTGCTAGGACAGTAGCCATAAAATGTGCAAACTTGCCTCGCTTGTCAATGACTAAATCGTAGCAAAAGGCCCTTAACGAACCGTCTGGAGGCCTTTCTGATTTTCTAGACGGTTTTACCAGCGCTAGTTGTCTTTGCAAATCTTGAAATTGTCTTTGTGTATTTGTCAACGAAGATATGCCGCTTTTTTGTTTGAAAATCTCCAAAAATACCTAACACCAAAATCAATTGAGTTATTCTGCCATAGCTCCTAAATTTGCATACTTTACACCAATAAACAGCTGAATAGAACACAGAGATGCGACAAACATGAAAATTACATAGTAGAGCGAATAAAAGATAGATGACGATGACCAGCTGAATTGCGGCTGTGAATCACTATCATCTGGAATGACACTCATAGCCGTGAATAACGACAGGATCTACATTGTACGGGCCATCATCAATACACAATAAACACACTTTATCCCAAATTTACTTGCCCATCCTTCGCCAGACGCACACTCAAACAGGTGCAACAATGCCTGTCCAAACGTATCAAAAGAGTAATCATAAGGATTTTTCCATGTTCTCGGCAGCAGTATACCAAAAGTGTCACTGTCTGTAGACTGAAATTCCCCAGAGCATCCTTGTCGTGATCCAATATCGTCGTCGTTACAGATGGAAAATCTACCACTGAACAGATAACAGCCATAGATGGCAAACGGCACAAACACCAAAAAGTTTAGAGCAAGGGCATCAATCATTTTAGGCAGACCGTAGACCAAGTCCAGGAAGATGACACGCATTCCACGTACATAATATACAATGCGCATAGCTCTCAATGTTCTCAGAATCCTCAGATATCCACTGTAATCTGTCGTTTTTTTAGGCAAATCCACAACTGTAGCATTAAGAGCAATGAGGACGATTTGGCCTGTTAAATTCATCATATCGAGCAAATTCCATGCGTTCCGCATATACGACTTGGGAAGCATAAACACTCCGTCAGCCACCATGTGTATAAACACATCAAACCAGTATATCACAAGAAGCAATGCATGCAAGGGCTCAATTACGCTGCGAACCAGTACAGGATGTTCTTCTCGGTTCGATTCGTCTGCCCACAATGCAAGTAAAGTGCTCACGCAAATCAGCCCCACAATACACCGATTGTAGCTTTCTGCGCTTGCAAGATGGGTGCACACTCTACGAATGACATTGTCCTTTTTCAAAATGATGATGGAGCGAAATACATTCAAGTTCTCCACAATCACTGCCTTGTTTTCTCGTGCAACGTTGAGTTCGTACTCATCACCATATTTTACAAGCGGTTCCTCATCACGATCAATGTATGGAATGGATTCTGCATCCAAGCAAAGACTATGGCTACTGTATTGCGACAGGGCAGAGGCTCTTCTTCCGCTCGCTGCGCTCTTTTGAGATAGTATAGACGATGGCCTTTTCCTCATAGACTGAGATTGGCCTTGTCCAGAAGTAGAGAAATAGGACATGTTTCTATTTGCAGACTCTGCAGGTGAATATGGGTTAAACTCGTCGCTGTTACTGTTGTCCTGGCCCAAGAAATCTTTGAATTTGCTTGAAGTGACATGTGCAACCAAGTTGGATGGTATATTTTTGAAATCGAGCTTTTTCTCATCTTGAATGATAAACAGAGGCAATAAAAGTCTATTTTGAAACAGTTAATCGTTTCTCCCGAAAGAGAAAAAGATGCAGTATCTTTGTACCTGCTAATGGTGTCCATTTTAAAGTATTCTGGTTTCCACCGATGCTCTCTAATGTATTTTTTGATCTGAATTTGCTTTATCTCTTCTTCATCCAAATCAAAGTTTTCCATAATAACAGCAATGAAAAGATTGAGGACCATATCTATAAATGTCAGCCATTAAACAAGGACGTTTAGGGTTGCGCTGCAACTTACAATGGACTGAAAAGTAAAGAAATATCATATAGATGGCAGCATAGGAGACGGAGGCTTCTTTTTGACTATGCATGGCATCGTACAGAATATCTGTCCAGTTTTCACCAGTCATGATCTGAAAGAGTGCCAAAAAAGCCTGATATGAATTGTCAAATCGCATTGATGGTTCATCCTGCTCAATAAATTTGAAATCACCTCCAAATAACTGAACAGAGATAGGTGATAACAACAGCAGAACCAGAAATGTGAAAAAGGTAAGATTCAGGATGCCTTGGCCATCACCAATGGCGTCTGACTAATGAATAATGTCCTTAGCTGTCCATTAATCATCACAAAATTGTGAAAATTTATAAATACCAGTAGTACTAATACACCTGGAAACAAGTAGGCAATGCGATAGGATCGGCACACACTAAATACTAGCAAGTATATGTGGTACTTGCTCTCTCTCACAAACGAAAACTCGTCTACTACTGTTGCAATCGCGATGACTAGATCCACACGGTTTCTTATTCTTTGCCAATATTGCTTCCAATGCAAGCATCCATAGATACGGACAAGTACTTCGAGTGCAAATATAAGCGTATATATCCTACCAACAAGATCTATATGTGATGTATCAGTATCCTTTATATTTGTATATATTGCATCAGACAGCATACCATAGTATGCCTTGTCCTGTGTCGACATATTTTTACTATAGAACATCATGGCAAACACGTTCAAAACCACCAGAATACTGCCAAAATAAGGAAACAAGGCATGATGTGTAATATAATGTGCCCATCCTTGTATCAAAGACCTGGTCTGGAGATGACCACCTAAGCCTGTTCCTTCATAGATCCATTCTTCATGGTCTTCGTCCTCGTGCGCTTGTTGCTCCTGCTGATGGACCTTGTGTCGCTTACCAGACGCTAGCAGCAGTCTTGCCTTTCGTGTAGATGAAAATGCACTCTCTCGCATGTCACCTCGGATATGGGAAAACGAAGTTGTAATGACAGCAATAAACATAGGGACCATTATAAATGTCATCAAATAGATGCAGAACGAATAAAAGATAGCAGCCCCAAGGTTGGAGACACTATCTTGCGTAATATAAAGCAAGTCAGTCCAGTTTTCAGTAGAGATTACAGTCAATATGTTCAGCATTGTATAAAAGATGTTTTTGTAGCTCATGTAGCCGTACTCTGGCTGGTTAGCCACATCTTGTATGCAGACTTGCCCCAGTTTACAAAATAGCCCATCACCGCCAGGATGCGTGTTTTGAGTGCCAGTGTTGACATCGTAGGGACCAGTTCGCTCGTTTGCGCTTGTCATGTAGCCACTGCAGGAAATACGAGGTTCCACGTATTGTATATCCACTGGATTCTTGTGTAGTCCATTTTCTGGCCAAACAGCACATCGTCTACTGAAAGCATTCATGAATATAAACAGGGCAGCCAAAGAAAATAGCAGCCAAAAAAAGACAAAAAACCCCAGGACGTTCTTGAGCATGTCGTAGCTGCTGCTAAGCGATTTCATAATGACGGTGGTGCCTTCAGTGATGACCAAAAGTCGAAGCAAGCGAACGGCAGCCAATGCTTGGAATATAGGGTATGGACGTCTGGATAGATAGAGCACCGTCAGCAGATCGATCCAGTACGATGATACTGCTATCAGATCCATAATGTTGGCAAGGCTGGAAAGGAAGCTCTTGTGAGTCACTTTGAGGAAATCAACCTCGTTTTCCTCAGCAGAGGAGGTGCGGAGAGGGTGTGGATTCAAGCTAGCAAGCACTTGCTGTTCAGCCGCGGAAAGAATAGACTTGGCGTCTTCGCTGTCTGCCTCTTCTATTCGTGTACGATGCTTTTGAGGAACTGACAAGCGAGGGCCGCTGTTATAGACTGACTCCAAATCATCCAGGCAGGATGAAGAGCAATTCCGCATAATAGTGGTATTTTCTGTCATTGCTGCCGGCGATGCTGAGCTTGAGGATGGAGGCCCGGATAGATTACTGCCTGTACCAAGACTGTGTGCCGCATATTTTGGGTAGATTCTTTCGGTGCTTGATATGATAGAAGCATTAGCGGATGATGTGGATCTCGGTGTGTGCGCAAATGATGGTATTTGGCTTTGACGATGGTGAGATCGGATATAATTTGAGGTGGTATCGTGCTCGTCTCCATCACTATCATCTTGTGAAATCGCAGATTCAGCATCGTTTACACGAACGACGGAAAAAAAGCTAGTCTTCCTTTGGGTATCACGGATGCGCTTGAGCCATGATTGTAAACTGGGTCTCGAGTGCGAATGTGTGCTGAGAATCAAGCCATATACAATGATTTTTGAAGCCATTTCAAAGCTACAAATGGCTGATTAGTAAATATATATATATATATATATTTATATAAATTATATACAATATACTGCTCTGTGTGTTTATACTTACGTATAGATAATGTATATCAGCAAAAGCAGAAAATCACCAATCCTGCTAAAGAGCGCTGCATCTTTGTTGAACAAAACGGGCACAAATGACATTAAAATCCACTGTGTAAGCAGCAACAGTAATACAAGTACCTCAAACCATCTAAATACCCAAAAAAAATCAGTTGCCGTTTACATTATACATCTGATTTCAAGAGTTCCTACTGTGAACCAACGATTTTCCAGAGACAGAGCCTAGTTGGGCTTGTGGGCGAAAAAAGGAATAATGACCATCCTTCAAATCTGATTTGCGTGTTGTGCTCTTCATGGCACTGATTCTGCTGCAGACGAATGACTGGGCGACACAGATGCTTTCTGAATTTCGAAAATTTGAGCTTGAGATTTTTTAGATCATTTGACAGTGCCCTGAAATGAGGGAAGGTTTGTGGCGGCGGCGGCGGCACTAGTCTATCTGTTTCGGACGCTGTGTAATGAATTTGGCTACCCTCTGACCCTGACCTCGATATACTGGGTATACGACTAATGGATGCAAAAGGGAAAATGTCGCCTAAACTACCAAGGTTGCGACTCTTACTGCGTTTCTGTGGTGAGCAAAGTAGAGGAGAAGTTTCATCTTGATGTTCTTCGTCTGTAACGGATAAAACAGCTTGATCTTGACCTGGATGAATGCTGTCCTCTGTTTCTTCAACAAACAGCTCGATAATGGGATGGTTTGCTGCGATGCAAGGGGTTTGCAGACCATCCTCATTTGATATATTCGTATCGTCATCTTCACTGTCGCTACTGCTGTCCTTGCTCTGTCCACTCTTCAATACATACAGATATCGCGACAGAGAGTTCAGTTCTTCAATCGACAATTTTGTGTCTGCTGGTTCAGAGACCCTGCTATCAACTACTCGTGATGCAATAACCCCTAGTTTGTGCAAGATTGTATATATGGTGGACTGATAGTGTCTTTTCTTGTTTTTTTTTGTTCGATTGAGGGCAATGTGTGCAGCAGATAGTCGCACTAGGCCAGAAAAACGTCGTGGTGGACCTGATGAAACTGGCTGCTGCTGGGGTGTACAATTACTAGTGTTGGAAGCACCACTTGTGTTGACAGAGCGACTATGGGTAGATTGTTTTTTTTTAGCAACTGAACCATAGGAGTGATTTCGGTTGCTATCATTGAGTGTCCTGTTTGAAGATGAAACATGAGATGCGGAAAATGCATGGCGCTGTCCATGAAGACGGTGATGATGGTGGTGATTATGCTTGCTGTGGTTGTGCCTTGGATTTTGCCTTGAAAAGCCACGACTGAAATGTGCTCCGTACTGAGAATTGGGTGAGTTAATCGAAGCACCCGAGCTCTCCGAGCCCATCTTTTCAAACGGTGTAGCTAGTGCCATTGGCGAGTTGTCTTCATTATATACATGACGAGCAATGTTACCATTCGATATACTCCGGCGCCTTTGAATCACCCTTACTCCTGTTGCAGGTCCGTCTGAAAGCAGCAAATCTAACCTATCTTTCTTTTCCAGCATGTCTCTTGTCAACGGCTGTGCATACTGGCCTTGGTCTTGCGGTGAAATACTGCTTTGTAAAGGGGATACAGGACTATTGCTGGAGGAATATTTTGATGGTCGCACAGACTCCTGGCTGTCAGATGTAAGAGATGTAGCAATTTGTTCACCAAATCGATAGCTATTGAGTTGACGAATGCTATTTGATGGAGAGCTCATATAACATCAAGTAGCCTTATTCCAGATGTAAATTGTGCCCAACAAGAGATTTTATATCGAGAAAAGGATGAGAATCATTGAGGTTTCTCGGGAGATTTTATAGACGTTTGAGTGTGGAAGAGCCATGTGGAGCTATTGGCTCAGCTATTTTTGACTGTTGTAAAAGGTGAAACTCATTCATTTTGGTTTTTTCACGCTTTGGAAGCTTTACCCTCATATTACGTACACGATGAATTTCTCATGCGGTTGTATATTTGACAAGACAATTAAAGAGCCTCGCTTCAAGAAATCAAAGCACTTTGAGGACCTGAGTGCCAGTTTCGCCATCAATGCCAAAAATGAACAACTAGGAGCACAGTAAATATGCTTGAAAAAAAAAAAAAAAAAAAAAAAAAAAAAAAAAAAAAAAAAAAAAAAAAAAAAAAAAAAAAAAAAAGGCGACAGATGCTATCCATCATTTCTTACACACATGCACATAGCTACTCTTGGTTGGTCCAGCTATATAAACCTTTGAAGGAAAAGCAGCCTTATGTTGAAGCAACATTTGAAAATCCTGCCGATTCAAGCGATCCTATACATGTTCCAGCAATTGAATTGAAGGGAGATCAACAGGATTTTGAACACCCTCGCTACTATTTTCTATCCCCAGCATTAGGTGCATTGAATTGTAGACTATACGACATCAAAATCACAGCATATACAGATAAATCAAAAACCAAGATCATCACACAGCACGAAAACCAACTTTTATCTCGAATCAACTCTGAGAGCTGTGTCAAATCTGAATTCTTGGAGAGGATGAATGCCGCGGCAAAGCAAGCGGAATGGGAGCTAAAACAATAGACCGTTTTTTTTTTATTTGGCTAAAACATCACTGTATCTTTCAGTTGGAATCGAGGTACCTTTCTGTAGTCTCCAATCTTGCCCAGCCTCCACAAATAAACATCTAAACTGCCTGTCGTCATATTATTCACAGGTCCTGCTCCACCTTGAGCGGCTTTGACAATATCTTCACAAGCGGTGACACCTGCTGCTCTTAGTGTCGTTGCTGCTTGGACACTTAAATCAATATTGTTGTCAATATCTCTTTGCCATTCCTCAGGAATCTGAATCACACCCAGATGTGCCAACATGGTAGGGATTACGTTATCTGAGAATACAGTGAGTGAATCGATATCCTTGAAATTAAATAGATCTGGTAATTGCTCTTTGAAAGTGTACCACAAATGATAAACGATGATTTGAGCCTTTTTATACAAGTATACAGGCTCTGGGTGTCCTGGAAATTTGTAGCTATCGTGAAGGCCAGGCAATGCCTTGATCAAATGTTCAGTGAGGCTGCGGGCGTTTTGTGGGTTTTGTCTGACATGCTGCATGATGAATTGAGCAAGGTCTTTATAGTTATGCGCTTTCAAATATTCGCCTGTTGAGTTGAGAACGTCGGTCAATCCAGCAGCGAAAGACTTGAGAACTGTGGGCTCCGAAACAGTGACAAAGTCCAACTTTTCATGCTTGACTTCGCGATCAATTGGGATTTGGAAAGTTTCGGCAATGTCAAAAATAGTGCAGTTCTTGAAACTTTCGGCATCCATAGGCTTTCCACCAATATGAAAAGACATGGCACCAAAGCGAATAGTGTCAAAAGCGCTATTGTGGGTACATGGCCAAGGAAAATACACGAAACAAGCACGTTATTAACATGAATCACATTCAAAAAAAAAAAAAAAAGACAATTCTTACCCTCTACCTGTCATTTCATGAAGAGGAACTCTATATCCACTTCCAAAATTGAGCAAATCAATCACGGTAATAAAATTCAATTCATCCTCGATTGTCTCAAACTTGAGTGGCATCTTGATGGTAACATCATCTGAAAGTTCATTGAATTGTAGCTTGTCCAAGTTGTTTAAAAATTTATCAATTTCCTTTTGACAAATCTTTACTGGGCTTGATTCAACAAATGACCGACAGGAAGTACGGACAGATTGAATGAAATTTCCACTAGGCAATTCAGAAGCGTACGGATTTATTTCGTTGCTGCCAGACATATGCTTTGTTTGGGGGGGGGGGAGGAAAAATACGAAGGTACACTACAGTCAACATGGCACACGCTTTATGATATGCCAGGGCTACAAGTCACTTGAGTTACCGTTACGGTACCGTATTTAGATTTCTACGCGCTAATTATTTTAGTTTTGATCAAACAGCCGTTGTGCAGGACCACTAGGTATTTTTAAATGAATGACTATTTGAGTTCTTCATTATTCCATTTTTCAATGCAATAAAAATTGTTTATCAAGACTGTCGACATGCATGTACTTCAGATACCTGAAACTGAACAATCACCAACGAGCCACAATAAAAATTGGTTGAATTTCATAATTGATAAATTATTCCAGATAAATTCGTTAGATATGGGACATCTGAATAAGCTCAAATATTTAGGCAAGTCTATAGAACCGCATAGATATTTAAACAAAAAAATGGCCCAATTAAAAAACCATTAAGTATCAAACTATGAAAGTATCAAACTGCAAATATTATTAAGGCATCAAGTTGTACGTACCCGTCAAATTATGCATTTACACAATAGCAGTTTATCCCTGAATCCAAGTTTAAACCAACCATTTTCATTCTGTTTTCTCCTATAATTATATGTCCTTTCAAAAAACATATCATATTCAAGCAACTGACAATATCTATTTTTATAGCTTCGCATTATCATTTTATGTTACATTTGTCAAGTCAGCATATTCAGTATCAAGGAAAGTATAACGGACGGATTGGTGTACAAAAATGTGTTTGGTATAGCGAGTTATCCCCAATTCAGAATTTCATACTCTATATTACAATGCGTGGAACCCGTAATCTATCAGAAGCTAATTATAGAGCTTAACTTTTGTCAGTAAAATTACCCTCAATTTCAATCCTAACCTCTATTTTACTTTCTATTTTACATGCTTAGCATTAGAATTACAAAAAAAAAAGGAACTCTTGACTGACATTAAGCATTATTATAAGCAATAGTGGTAATAGGGCTTCTCTGTCAGTAGCAAGTAGCAACTTATATGAATTATTCACAAATAATAAAGGGTTATTACAGCAAAACATTGTATTCATTAATTATTCTCTTTTGTTTCCAACTCGATGAGCCGCACCTGTTTTATCTTATTAATATGAAGCAAGGTATACTTGTGTCATCAAAAATAATTACTTTATAGAGCTGTGTCATGTACTAGAATTGATATTGACTTGCTATCGTCTCCAGATAGATATTTTTACAGCCTAAAAGCAAGAACTTTAGCTTTATGTGCCATTTTCTGATTGATTTTTATAATTAAAAATGCCCTGAAAACACCAAAAATAGTATCCATTGGGAAAAAACTATAATATATATAATTTTGGTGCAATTTGAGCATGATTTTTTTTTTATGCAAAATGACGGATTTTTTCGATTTTTTCCTTGTATCCACACATGCAAAATCAACGATTATGCTTTATTCTCGGTTTTGACCCCAAAAATGCAACTTTTTATTATAACATATATTAGAGGAAAATGATCGTAAAAGACGATTCCTTGATCTGAAAGACTGGAGATGCTCTTTGATTAAGCAAAATTTTAACTTTTCCCTCTTAATCTGTTTTGAAGTTTTCTCGACTTGACTCCTTCCATAAGCATACGAGAATTATGAAATAATGCTATCGTGTAGAGCTTCCAAAAATACAGCTATTATCATAGATTGACAGCCGAGGTATGCATAGTATCGGGGGATGATATCTTGCCTTAAAGAAGTAATTTTGTTTTCTAATTGTACAAATGGAGTTTCTGAAAGAATTTTTTCTTCCTGATTTTGGATGCGTTTAATCTCCGCTATTAGAGAAAAATGATGTTTTTTTTTGAAGAAAGTATTAGCTTTGAGAAACCATAGCGTACCCAATTTAAAAGAAAAACTATTGTAACCTATTTTATTTAATTGTCGTGCTTCTTGGATTTCTAATGGTAGTACTTGCATGTTTGCACCTGGCCTGACGATCTCACGCTCCGATTTTGAAAAATACTTTGCCAAAAAAAGTTAAAAAAGTCGCTACCTTCAATTTATGTCGACTTGAAAAATACAAAGACCTGCTTTAAGCTATAAAAATACGTTATCAGAAGGTGTATTATAGTCTACTGCATTACTTTGCATTACTTGTTTATGTGGCTAAGATCCCTAAATTATTGTTTTCTTACAGTTTTTGTCTTTCTTCTGGCAAAAGCACACTAACGTTCACGCAGACCAAAAAAAAAAACAGGCGTCTAAAATCTACGCTTTACAGACACAAACTTTTGAACCATTCCAATATTATGGGAAAAATGGCACAGGTTGACTAGCTGTTCTTCTGTGCGACTGGATATACAGAAGCCAGCTTGGTACTTGTCCGACCACACCTCCTACACTAGAAGACGTCAGATCAACAGAAGGTATAAGAAAGTGCCAGAGAAAAGGAAACAATCTGCCACCAGGATAATACGCCCATTTACTAAAAAAATACATCTGTATAGAAATTTATGAAATTCCAAGGACATAAAAGTGTTTATCTTCAACCTTGCTCTCCGTTCCTGAATCCAATTAAAGGTCTTTAATCCAAAGTCAACAGACACACTCGCACCAAGAATTACAGATGTTTGTCAATAGACAATCGTAACCTGTTTTAGTGACTACCTTGAACTTCAAGATAGGATGTAGATACAGTATCTTATTTCACAACACATTCTCTTAATATTTTCACTACGAATGAAATATAGCAATTATTCTTTTTCTCTAAATATGGGAATTCCCTACTCAAAAACTTTCAATGGAGACATATCTCTTCTCTTAGAAACTTCTTGGCTTTTATCAGAGATAAAAGGTTTGTTACCAGAAACTTTAAAATATATAATCACAATGACCATGACCTTTAACATTTACTTGAACTTTTTTTTTTTCAGAAACTGCAAAATGACAGTATATCAGATAGCCCTGATCATGGCGGTCTCAGACAAGTATACGACATGGCTTGAATTGTCCTTTATGATATGAAAGTTAGTGGGGGGTTTTTTTTCCCAGTCAACTGCTTATGTATAGAAATTCAGTGGAACAAAATATGTATGATTTCTGGGTATGATATGTAATATCTGATCTTGGATAATGGGAGTTATCTTTGTCGAAAGTCATTGGACTGAAAACCACTATTTCTTTATAGCGTAATAGCGGGTTGAAGATCTAAAGACTAAGTAATAGAAGCTATTGCAACATCATTGGAGGGGTAGTTATTTGCTAAAGAGGTCTCCATCATCATGCGTGGTGGTGGTGGTGGTGGCGCGATGATGAGATCGAACGGCTTAGCTTGATGAGGCAGCAAAACAAATTAGCCTTCACATCTTTAAAGCAATGCTATAGGGAAATTGAATTTTCGTTCATTAATTAATTAGTTAGCAATTAGTAAATACAGTGTGTAGTGGGTTAACCATGAACGGTGTTGGGTTTCATATGTTACGTTTGCAAAAAAGCAAGAGGTTGCTTCCCATGCTTGATTGCTTCTAGCAGCCAAGAAGATCAAGGAAAGATGGACGTCCCGTTCCAAACAGTCACCATTGTGTTGTTGCCATGATTCAAAATCAACATTGGAAAAAAAAAAAAACTATTACTTTACACTAAATCAACATGTCCAGCAACACACCAATTGACATTACGCAAGATACACCTAAATCAAGCAGCAAGCAAGTTCCTGGAAGAACACCTGGTACAACCATGCTTCCTTTAGCTAGAATAAAGCGCGTCATTAAAGAAGACAAGGATGTTGCGCTCATCAACGCAGAGGCAACATTTTGTATTGCCTATGCCACTGTAAATTGACCCATCAATATATGAAGAAAAAAAAACCGAAATCACTAATGCAACTGGGAAATAGGAATTGTTTATGGAATATCTTGTCACTGAAGCCTTCTCAAGAGCTAAAAAAGAAAAGAGAAAAACTGTCTACTACAAAGATTTAGGTTTGTTGCTATCACAAGACGAAAGAATTTTACAGTGCTCATTCGATTATAGCTAGTACAGTCAAGGAATCCGATCAATTGGAGTTTTTAGTAGATGTCATACCTACAACCATGACTTTGAAGGAGGCTATGGCTAAACGTAAAGAGAACTTGAGCGACGAAACAGAATCATCAAGCCCAACTCCGGCCAAGAAGCAAAAGACAAGCAACAAATCAAATGCGAAATCAGATGCAACTGATACACGAAACACATCTGCGCCTCCTACTTCCACTATTAAAGCTGCCGCTGCTGAATCCATAGATGAAAATACAATCACCTTGGACGAAAATGATGAAACTAACTCTCAAGGCGAAGAGGATGACAACATAGAACAAGGAGAAGATGAAGCACAAGTGGAGACTGAGAACACTGCAGTGACAACAGAGACTCAAGATGATGTCGATCAGGACGATTTGATGATGGAAGAAGATCCAAAACAAGATTAGAACATCAGTTCTTTACGTCATGTGGTCTCTTTTATTTGTGTATGTAGAGCGAGTAAATGCGAAGGTTTTTTTCGTGCAACAATTCTCGTATAAAATAAAAAGCCCATTGCAACCACCACTTTCTTTTTCCTTTCGTTTCTCCCTCCCCTCTCCCCCCCTTTTTTTTTTCTTGATAATAGCAAGAAACAATAAAGAATGTTAAATATTGGTTCAAGATTACTACGCTTTCATACTTTAAAAGCTGTCAGTGCCAAGTCAGTTACTTTCCGTGCCCTGTCGACTTCCACCAGCTGTTTGTCTCCAAAGAACCAAGACGCTGATGAACCCGTTGATCCTAATAACAAGCAAAGTGCTGGATTCATCAAATCCGTGCTGTACGGTAAAGAATTGAGTGGAGCAGGTAATGTATTTGCTCCCGAGCTTACAACCACTCATTCCAAAAAGCTGGCGAGAGGCAAATACGTTCACGAAATGCA
The DNA here is from genome assembly GCA_025201805.1 of Parasitella parasitica. Taxonomy (NCBI): domain Eukaryota; kingdom Fungi; phylum Mucoromycota; class Mucoromycetes; order Mucorales; family Mucoraceae; genus Parasitella; species Parasitella parasitica. The sequence continues at coordinate 138,018 of MU619256.1, forward strand.
AAGTAAGTGTGTTATAGAATCAGGGGGAGGGGGCGCGAGGCAATGAAACATTTTTAACTGAATAAAAATACGTCATGCTAGCGCACCGTGTTAAACCCGACAAGGTGGAAGAATACATCCAGCTCATGTCTACCCATTATCCTCGTATTGCTAACGATCCTCAAAACCAAGTAAATTTATGCGGTAGTTGGGAAATGATTGTCGGTGATCTGGATACATTTGGTGAGTGTCTGATTTTGAAGTACCTTGTTTTTTTTTGGTGCATTAACATGGTTCAAATTGTATAGTTCACATTTGGGAATACAAAGGTTATCCTGGACATAAGCAAACTATGGAAAGATTGTCAAAGGACCCAGTAAGTGCTTATTGAATATACTATATACAGAGGGTGCGGGGTCTTGACACCTCTCTTTTACAGGTTTATGCACAATTCATCAAAGACCTCCGACCTTTGTTAATTTCTCGTGAGAACAACATGATGTTAGAGTTCTCCTTTTGGATGACTTCGCCTCCTCAAACAACGAATGGCATCTACGAACTTCGTAAATACAACTTGAAGGTGAGTTCCTTTGACCAAGCCCGTATTTTATCTAATCTAATCTGCTTAAATATAGCCTGGAAATTTGCTTGAATGGGAATATTACTGGTAAAAGTGTGATGGGAAAAAACCAAAGGGCATTTGTCATACTCACCCTTTTAAATGTTTAGGCGCAAGGGACTTGAGTGCAGAAGTCAATTCTGTGAACCTGTCGGAGCCTGGTTCAGTCAATTGGGTAATCTGCATACAGTTCAGCACATGTGGACATACCCGTAAGTGTTCAATGTAAAATGTTGAGCGAGAGCTCAGGGCTAAACTATCAATTGAAAACCAGTGATCTGCAAACAAGAAAAACCACCAGAGAGGAGGCTTGGAAGGTGGAGGGATGGTCTGATACTGTGTACAAGACAGGTAAATATCTTTTTGCAAGTCAAGATTTATAGAATTCGCCAATAATGCTCACTATATACTATAATAGTTCGCCTGGTTGACAGTATGCATTCATTCATTTTGAAGCCACTAGACTATAGTCCTCTAAGATAGATTGTAATGACGAGAAAAGGGAAATGTTGCCAATGTTTTATTGTATCAATAAAAAAGCAAAAAAAAAAAAATATATAACATTAGTATATACAAGTGATGAAATTGTTAATTTTAGCTTTAGGTGTGGGGTTAAGAGTTGCTAGATGAATATGCACAGTTATGAGAGAAATAATGATAATAATATAATAAATTTGTGTTAATGAGCCGCCATGTTTCGTAATGCGTTCATGTTTCCACTGGCCTCACGACTACGAGTAACACGACCTTCGCCCTCCATCAGCGTTTCCTCATACAATGTGCAATTTCTCGATCCAAATCTTTTTTGAAACTTGATCAGTTCTCGTGTAAGTATGTCCATGATTTCCATTGAGTTTTGGCTGTCTTTATCCAAGGTCCCCACCACATCATCGTCGTCTTCTATATCTCGAACTAGTGGGATGGTACTCGCACTGCTCAATGAATCGACGTCGTCGTCGTCCCGCATCTGCTCTGTCTCTCTCATGGCCACTGCCGCTGTGAGGTTGTTTAAATGACTCGTTGCAGCAATTGCCATTGAGGATTTCATGTCATTGCCATGTCCTGCACGGTTGTCATTTTCTTTAGTTGCCATCTCGACTTGGATAGAGCTGATATACTCTAGGATTTGATTTGCTCTTCTATTCATTTCAGATATACTCATACGAGCCTGCGGTTGGCGAGTCCTTGCTGGAGGAGACGAAGCACGTGCCGTAGGTGAGAAATGGTCGAATAAAACTGAAGAAATGCCATCTTCTGGACAATCTTTTCCCTCGTCGTCCAATTCATTACACCCAATAGGCGGTGACTCTCGAACTGGCGTGGATGTACGAGACCTTGGTTTTCCTCGTTTCCCACCACCGTTTACTTTACCATTCATTCGACCGTTTGTCTTTTTATCAGATTGTTTCGCTTGCTTTCGTTTGGGTTTAACGGGTGTTGATGTGAGTGGTTTTGTTGCAATAAGATCAAGCTCAGGAAATTCTTCTATGACAGTTTCAATATACATCCGCACACACACACACACACACACACACACAAACATAACGGATAAACATATATCTACCTTGCTCTTTTAGAAAAACTACTTCTTCGTGACCTACAGATGAAACAGTAGATGAAGGCGGTTCTGATTTTTCGTCGATTGTATCAGGCAGCTTGATTCCTAAATCTCTTTTTCTCTTGTTTGACTTGTCTCGGTTTTCCTTGATTGCCATGGTGTTATTGTTTTGACTTTTTGGTGGTGGTGTTGTTCCAGTGATAGCTGCAGCTGTATTCGATGGCTCGTTGTGCGAATGAATGAGAACATTATTAGCATCGCTGGAATGAGGAGGCGGAGAAGAGCTTGATTGTAGTGAATCGCCATCTTTATGTGACTCATACATTTCCAGGGCATTTCTTGCTGCCAACACATCTTCCAGAGACATACTTGCTTCTCGACTGTTCAAAGTCATTCTCTTTTTCGGTGCTTTCGCATTAGTTGTTGCACGTTCGGTCGAAACATATTGGCGCTTTGTTCTAATAATAAATAAAACGAGAGCGAAAGAGGGAGAGAAGAAATGGCATTTAGTAAAGAGAGGGAGCTTTTCCTTTCTTTGCGTTGTTCTCTTACCTTCCATTGCTTTGGCGCAGGCCTTTGTGATTATCCGGCTTGCATTGCTCGCAATAATAATGGTCAGGTATATCCGGCTGCTCGAGTCCCATACATTCACAATGCTGCCACACTTCGCATTTGTCACATTGGACCATCAAACCTAGACTGTCTTTAAAAGACACCAACAACTATCAGCACCTCGTCAGAAGAAGAAGCTTCCAATTCGCAACTTACGAGTTTCATTACAGACACAACGTGTGATGGAGCCGCTATCAGAGCTATTCTCATCAGACGTAGATTGGGATCTTCTTCTTGGTGGAGCTCTTTGTTTTCTTCTGCCTACTCGACTTGGCCTACCGCCTCTTCTATGCACAACTAATCGCAAAAAGGTTGTTAATGCAAAGCCAATCCATCCAGTGCGATGTCGGTTCATTTACCCATGTAGATGCTTGATTAAATCCTTTTGCTTTTGCTAATAACGCTTTTCGCCCAAGAGTGATAAAATGATGAACAAGAAATGATTAAACTTGTGAGTTCAATTTGGGAGACTAAAGAGAAAAGGTTTAGGAAAAATACCAACAGAAAAAATATTTTGAATGTTGCAGATTTGACTGTTTTTTGTTTAATCAGGTGTGGTGCAATATGCTTGTGCAGAATCCCTCTCGACTCACAATCTCCCAAATGTTAAGGTGATGCTATGTGAAACCTATATAACTTGCGCTATTACCTGCTACAAATGGGGCATGCTCTCATAGAAGGTGATGTATGTGACTAATGATGTATTTCAGCCATGTTAAAAGTAGTAATCACGAGGGCCAACTTTTTCATAAAAACTTTATGCCATCAATTCTGCACTCGCCTATTTTTTTTTTTTTTTTATGTTAAATAGCAAAATAGGTGTATTTGAGCAAAGAAACAAACCGCATCTGGCTGTAACCTTGCTGTAGTTGTAGCATGACTTTGATTACTGATCAGCAAATCTTGGTCTCAAAGGTGAAACAATTTTTTTTCCTTGGAAATCGTTACATTTAGATACCTCTGATTTTTTTTTTTTCTTGGTTACTACGGCACGATGGGATATTTGATAGTGGGATAAATACACTTTAATTTAATTAATTAGTGGTACAGAAGCAGTGATATGGAAGGATTTATATAGACAACTTGCGGATCATCAGTTGATTAATCACCAAGAACTGCTGATAAACCAGGGACATCGCGCAATTCCATAGAGGTTACACCTCGGGAATCGGCTTGCGAAAGAAGAGGACCTACGCTAAGCTCTCTCCAAGACTCCCAGACAAGACAAACGTCTTTTCTTGCTTTTTCTGACAAAACAATGCACCCAATGGCATCGTAACCACCCGCTAAACATGTCATGTCAGTATACAGATACCCCTCCTTGCTAATTCACTTAATTTTTACCTCCTGGAACAACAGCCATGGCAACACCAGGTACATTTGTGCATTCATTCAACAGGTGCGTCTGTTCCTTTGGTTCAATTGGAACGCTGGATAAATCGCCCATCATTCGCATTAGCGAGCGAACATGGCCAGCGTCGTTGGCCAGTGCTACGAACTCTTCCGCGATGATTCCAGGAACAGTGTGCCATTCGCTGGACTTTAATTGAGAGCATTGAATCAGAGTGTCATTGTATAATTTGGCATCTTGCTGATGATGTGCGGCAAGTTGGCGGAAATGCTGCTCAACTAGAGAGTTGTATGTACCTAATTCGTCCCAGAGAGCATCAGCTGAACGTGTGTCAATCAACAATGGAGATGAATTTGTCAATGCCTAGCGTAAAATAGATTTCTATGCTTGCGAATTTACCTTCTTCAGGCTTTGATTTCTTCCAAGCCAATACTTTTCCAACCAAAGTGGGTGTATGACTGCCAGCATCAATGTCTGCCAACATTAGATGGAAACCTGGGGGTAATTGGAATGGAACAACATCATTGTCCCAGCTAGATATGCGCACATTTGAATATTCTTGCGTTACACACATAGCAGAATGTCACTTTACCTCTGGTTGTGAGCATCCAATGCATCTGAAAGTACTTTGGAGTTTACATGTTCATCCTGGTCGATGCAAGAGAAAGGAGATTATATATACGTGCATTCTAATATGCCTTCCTCCCTTCCGTGGTAATATTTACCATAATTGGGGTCAAAATCGCTGGATTGAATCTCTTGTATCTGTGGCTACCCCAGACAGCAGATGACACGTCAAACCCACTTCCCACTTTACCCTGAGCAAAACAATGAACGAATTGAGCAACATTATGGATCAGCACCTTGTCGTTTTCAACAAGGGATTCGTTGACAACTTTGAAATGGAGCAACAATGCAGCAACTAAAGAGGTTGTCAGTGCAGCAGAGCTTCCAAGGCCTGTTTTATGTACGGTCGACAGTGTAGCATGTGTCTTGCAAAAGGGGTCGAGTGAAGCTAATGCATCTGCAGTATTTGAAAGGTGTTTTGCTTCCAACTATTGTTAACGAGCTTGGGGGTTTAGATGAATTACAAACCTCCAACTGATCTACAAGTTTAAATTTACCTGAGCACGTTGGGAGTAAAAGTCGTTGTCCCCCACAATTGTCACTTGAATGCCTTTGCTCAACAACCGATTTAATTGCTCTGCGCCAATTCTTTCTAGAACTACATGCAATGTAAATTTCAAGCATGTTTCTACAAACTTATTGCTGCTTTCAGTGGTTCTATTTGCGTTGAATTAGGTTTCAGGGATCATCGTACAGCGAAAAAAAAAAAAAAAAAAAATAGCATACATGGCTTTAAATTCGAGCTTGTCACTATGACCAGTTGTTTTATACTGCCAGGTTGCTTCTTCAAACTGAGGTGAGTGTACAGTGAGGGTACCTGCAGCACCGGTATACTCGGGTTTGATCACAGTATAGAATCTAGCTGATGTGCCAATAACTAAACCAGTGTAGGCTTGTTCTAAAACCAAATAGCCACCAGTCAAGAGCACTTTACCCGGGGCTGAAGCAATAGTATAGCTCGGAGTCATTCCAGTGCCAAGGTAATAATGTGAAAGAGGAACAAGACGCGAAATATATTTGCTTGTGGAACTAAATAACTAGAAGCGCCTGTCCAATGGGCCAATAATGTGAATGATTCAACTCAATGGATGAAATAAGCATTATACCTCGCAATTGGAAAGAAACATTTTTCTGGTGAGAGGGGAACCTTGTAAAATAATCATAGGCGAGTAAAATATGGTGTTATTATGCAAATATAACATAATACAAGTGAATATCGCTGATTTATAAATTTATAGATATGTCAAAGTACACAATAAATGTATTTTTTTAACATGCTTAACTGGGTAAGAATTATACACAATTTCTCATATGGTGTTGGTGGTTCTAGCGTATTTTTACAGATGTATGTTCGGTAGCAAAAAGGATTGTAGATTGTTGATGGTAAATGCACCAATACGGGTTCCTTAGGGTCGTCTGTGTAGCATATCTCTCAGTTTTCCTTCTCAAGTGTCTTGGCTAAACTGATTACGTTCTCTTTGTTACAAAAAAAAATACAAAGCGCTGGTTCCTTTGTGATGGTCAACATAGCAAAGGATATAAAAGAGAAAGTAAAGGGCATAACAAAAAGTAATAACAAAAATGACCAGGTATAACACAGGTAAATAAAAATTTTGTTTGTATGAAGATTTATTAATAAATCTTTGGCTATTAAACACAGGGTAAATTATCAGAACTCTTCGTCTTTAATTTGAAGCGGTAAATTCATACCTCGAATCAATGTATATGTCCAATCAATAAAGAAAATAATTTTATATGAATCTAGAATGTATGTGGCAAACTTTACTTCATTTCATATCATATACAAGGTGACCTATAGCAGTTTATTGATTGGATCCTTTAGGATGATTGTAAATTGGGTCGTCTATTTTGTGAAGGCTTTGATAGTTTCTGTGACGCTTCTTATTGGAGAAGTTTACCATAGTTTATAGCTCCCACATGAGAACAATTTGTTTGGAACAAGACGAGGTTTCAGCAATTAGATCCTCTCTTTTAGGCAGTGTTTGTTTATCTGAAAGAGCCATCCCCAGGCAAATAAGAGTGTAAAATTGGAATGTAAAAAGCGCAAAGCGCAAAGCGCATAAGGGTTTTAATTAGCCAGAGGCACTGTGCATAATTCAAATGTTTTTACTTTTCTGATCTTGGAGCTTATTGGTTTTCATTTTGATTTGTATACCATTATGAAAGAAAAGAAATGGTTTGGAATATCTCCCATGATGTCTCTGTGGCGTATATACGTAAATATCGCCGAATGTATCATGACAATCTTGATAAGGCTGCTCCATGAGGATGATGGTACTTGACCAATGATTATTTGAATTTTAGTTGGCTTATTCTCGCTCGTGAACATCGGATGCACTATTTGCTTTTTTAAGCACCTTAATTTATCATTGATCAAGTTGTCATTGCTCGAGATCATTCAGTCGTCGTTTTTTAAGCATTGTTTACTTATCAATGTACAAATGGCGTGTGTTCATCAATTAGCTCCGAAATGTGCTCAAGCACTCAAGATTTCAGAAACGCTTTTGCAAGATGGTGTAAAATGTAAAAGGCAATTGGTATACAAACTTTTGTTCACAGACAAGACATGTTGAAGGGTACAAAAAGAAGAGAAGAGCATGCATTTTACTTCTCTCCTTAATTTGAGGAATAGTATCAAACATTTGATTACCGCGCTCGATTGATATAGTCAAGAAGTTTGAGGTTGGACAAACAGCAAACATGTTATATTTAATTCTAGGGGTTACATGTACAAAACACTTTCTTCTTGTTCTGCTTCTTCTCTCCTCTTTATTTTTCTCTATCTCATTTTAACTTTTTTTTTTCTTTCTTTTTCTGCTGGAGAATGTCTATTGATGTTTGTAACAATTCGATCTTCTTGAAAAAAGCAGCGGCAGCGGCAACAGCAACAGTATCGAAAAATGACAGTACTAAAGAAACAAAAACAACAAAAAAGAGCAGGTCGTCTTCGTTCAGCAAGCTTCAGACATTAGTTGCATCTGTATCAAGACGAAGGTCTAAGCAAAAAGCAGCATTGGAGAGTAAATCGAATGCCTGCGTGCCTTCACCTCAACCTCAACCACAACCTCAACCACAACCTCAACCACAACGACCACAACGACCACAATCACCGCCATCAAACTTAAAGTTACGACCCTCCGTGTCAGCAAGGCCGATTTCACAATTCTTCTTTCCATCGATAAAAGAGGAAGAAGATGTAGCTGCAAACAGAGCGACAATGACACGACAGATATCATTTTCGCCACCACCACCATCACTGCAACAAAAACAACAACAAACAAAAAATCGGCAGCTCAACCGACACTCCCTCGCGATAGACCTTATTGATCGACAGCAAAACGAAGAAAGTGTTTCCTCAAGTAGCTCATCCAGATCATCTTCGTTAAAAACGATAAGACTGTTGGACGATTTTGCCATTAAAGAAGAGGATGAAGACGAGGAGTTCATCAATACAGTCCAATCAGATATTAATGTGTCTTCAATGTCGATTAGAAAAGACTACTGTCTCGCTCGCTCCACATCATCCCAGATTAAAGAAAAGAGGCTGTCAGGCGTAGTCAATGTAGCACGAGCTCGTACTGTATTAGGGTTAGATTCACTAAAATCAAAAGAAACCCGAGCAATCCATGTATGGCAAAATACGATTACACAACTTTTGTCTACAGATCTTGATCAAGATTGTATGTTCGATAACGATAAAAAAGAATTATATAAAATGTTAACACATCCAGCATTAGTGGTGAGTTTTCTTGCACTTTTCATAGACACACCATAACTAAACATTTCTCTCAATTATTGGCTCCAAGCCGGAGGATACCCTAGAACGCCAAAAGTTCGTGCGACAATCATCAACAAAAGACCTTGCCATGATTAGATTCATATTGAATGAGTTGATAGAGACAGAAAAATCTTACAACCAGCTGTTGGCGCTGATACAAGATGTAAGGTTTATGTGTCATTCCTACATCATACATGCTAAACGTTTGTTTGCAGAGGTATATGCGCCCCATGTTGGCTGCTTCTCGAGCAAAAGACCCTCTTGTTAAATCGGCAGACATTCCAATCCTATTCAATCATTTACCAGAACTGCTCCAGCTTTCTGATAAATTGCTACAATCATTCGAATCAACCAATAATGTCGGCCATATATTTAGGTCCTTTGAATCCAGCTTTGTTGTGTTTTTGAAATACGCCATGCATTATAGAGCAAACATCAAAACAATCAAAAGAGCCTGTAGCAATGTACTGTTTATTAAAATAGATCAGGTATGTTTGTAGTAAAAACAAAAAGGAGATTACAGAAAATATAGAAAATATATACTAATTAGGCATATTATTATGCGTGTCCCCGCAGGAAAATCTTTCCCGAAGAGATACAAATCGACTTGGCATGTCAGATTATCTCATTGCACCTATCCAAAGGATACCCAGATTCATTCTGCTGATAAAAGGTAACAGAAAACCTTTGTATGTTTTTGCTCCTACTCATTTCTTTCAGATTTGCAAAAATATGTTCATCCGATGGATACAAACTACGTCGAGCTGGATTTAGCATTGAAGATTTTGACTGGTTTGGCTGTTGCAATGGACTATGCACAAAACAAAGCACCACCACCGTCTCGTCCATCTATGGGAACACTTTAAACATACACATACACACATATATTTGCATTATTTGTATCATATTCATATCAAAATAAAGCCCTTATCATATTTGTCAAGCAACTGTTATGTATCATGTACATTCAAATGCAACCCTCAAATGTGTCTGGTTGTAATTTGTATCATGTAGACTTTATATCGCTAACGTATGTAGCATTTCTATGTGTTGTATGCAGTTTGCTTTGTTTTTTTTTTTTTTTATTTTACCCTTTTTCATCACTAATCCTTTTTCTGCAAATGCATTTCCCCTTGTTGTTGACAAATAAATTAGCATTTGAGTTGGACTTTAGGGAAACTTGAATAGCTGTATTTTATGACAAGTGTGTCATTAAACTCTTGATTCCAGTTATTCTCTGTGTTTGTACCATTTACGCTCAAATAGTGATCACATCATTATATGATTCAATGAAGTTTCCAGAATTTGTTTTCGTATGAGATAAATACTATTTTGCTCAACTGAGCTATTTCATCTCCTTATTCTGCTGTATCTTATATACATAGGAGATCAGGAGGCATTTACGCGTTTCAGCTCATGTATTACTGCTATCGCTGAAAAAGCCAGTGTAGAGGAGGCATTTGCGATTTTGCGAAGGCTGTGCTCCTGTGATTCGTTTGTCAAGATGAATCCTGCTTTATGGTATTATTGTTGCAGTTAGTGCAAATATAATAATAGATAATAGGGTGTATGTGTGGTCCGATTATACATATTAAGCATTTATCACTGACTATTTTTTCAATTCTTCTGAGCTTATTATTACAAACTGTCTTCAATGCACAGCTTTCTCTTGTAATTGGAAGTTTGTAACCTGTTTACGCAAAGAACTTTTACCAATCAATGCACCGCGCCACTGATGTCCTTAACTGCCCATTCTTTTTGTTTTAAATAAAAAAAAAATATGAATGGGATGCAATGTGAGCATTTAAGAAGGGATCATTGCTATTTATACAATCGATTATGAGAGCCCAAGGATGAAAAGGATTAAACATCAACCGATGCCTTCAGACCACTTTGAAATTTACGAATGTAAACTTAGTATTTGATAGGCAATAAATATATTCTATGTACAGCCAAATCTGCAAATTCTAGTTTTTTTTTCCAGGCGATTTAAAAAGCCAGGTATATTGAATCATTTGTATTGCAAAGAATAACAATTTTTTCGTGTCAAAATTAACGACTTTATTGTATTACTTGGCTGCTTCGTTAGAATCTGAACTTGAACAGAGTGCAGCGTAAGATGTTCACTCATGCCAGCAGGACACAGCTTCATAAAACATCTGCTATTCGAAAAGGAGCGTAATCTAGGTTTTGATCTAAGAATCCCTGTTGTAAGTGGTGCTTTAGACTCGTGTCGAGTAAGACCAGCTCTTGCTGTTTGGGTCAATTGCTGGGAATTACATTACAAAGTCTAGCTGGATGAAATGTCAAACAGTACAATTGGTCAATAGCGCAATTTGATCTATAATATCATCGACAATACAGTTACCAAATAAATGTTTTCAAAACAAGGCCAGCAAAAGACTGAATACTTGATATAATATCTGCTATTGACAGCTTTGTTTTACTTTAACTGATAGCCGTTACCCAATATAGACTACGAGAACGAACTTTGATCAAGTCTTTCATGCTCTTACTCTGGATCACTTTATCCAATAAAAAGTCAAGCCACAGCTCTTCAATACTGCTTACACTCTACTAAGGACAAACTCAATTGATATGGCCTCAATGCAACATAAATAGTATGATATCCACATCTACTTCTCTAGCCTTAGTCATGAATTATGCTACTCTGGTAGTTTAATACAAAGATTCTCGTAGTCAAAACCGCAAATTTACATCGATTTTTTTTTTTTGCAGAAACACAGCTATTTCATCTGTCCTCAGTATTTCTCATAGCAACTAGTGTTTTGATGATTTGTATCGGACACAGTAGTTATCAGAAAAGCATAGTCACAACACACCTCTTCCTTTGTCCGTACGCAAAGATGTATGCATATATTCTACAGATATAGGACAACAAAACGATTGGCGCTGCGGTAATTTTGCTTGGATATTTTTATTTCGTATAGATATAATCAATTTTTGCTCATGACAATAAATGTCCAAAATTGTAGGTTATAATGATAGTATAGTGATCACAGCGTAATTAGTCCCTGGGCCAAACTTCCAATTCCTTGTAACCGTCGATAATCTCACTCAATTTCTCTGTTGTCAACAAGGGGACTGAGTAAGTGAATCCGGTGTCACGTTCGATTTTGGATCCGTCAACAGAAAGGGTATTGTTATACAGCAACTCCTTGTCGATGTAAGGCGACAATGGCGTAACCACAATGCCATTTTTACGAACAAGTTCTGCCCATGGTGCCAAGTGTTTTTCATTGACAACGTCAATAACAGAGTCCAAGTTGAGCTAGGGAAACAAAGAAAAAGGAGCGTTTAATTTTCGAAATCTGATTAAACACGTAACGCAACACAGCGGACTTTACCTTTGCAAAAGAAGACACCACATTACCATGGTAACCGGTTTTTATATTGAAAATAAGTTCCAAACGCTCGTTGATAGTTTGCTGATCTGTGCCCTGTTTATCTGCTAGGTTGAAAATAGGCACTTGGCCTGAAGAGCCGATACTGTTGTCGGTGTACCACTGTGCCAAATGCCAACAGGCCCTTGATACGTCGTTTACATGAACCGTGTTAAGTTTTAAATCTTTTGACCAAAGCAATTTCATTTCTTCATCAAGGTATTTGTAGATCCTGCCGATAATCAAACGTGGTGCTATACGGACAAAACGATGTAACATAAATAAACCACACACAAAGACGCTATAAACACAACTTACTCAGGCCTGAAAGAGCACCAGGACCGTAAACAACAGCAGGACGAAGGATAATCAGGTTTATGCTATTGCACACATGTGAATGCCTTTTCAGAGGAACTGCGTTTGCGTCTGTCTTACCCTTTAATCTTTTTCAGCTCTTCTTCTGCTTTGTATTTGTGTTTGGCGATGACTGTCCAAGGATTGATTTTTGACGATTCTGTAGAGGCTTCCTGCAGTAGTAAAGCAAGCCAAACAGTAAGCAATCCAACGTCGACCAATGCAAAGTTATAAAAATAAAAATTAATAATTAAAAGCTCACCTGGCTGCTATCGTACACTTCAGCAGTGGACATTTCAATAAAGACTTTTACGTTTCTTTTCGCTGCTTCCTTTGCGCAATTGACGGAGAGATTGAAAATACGTTCCTGATAGATTTCAGGTACCTGGGAATACTTTGTTTCAGCAGCAAAATTGAAGACATAATCAAACTGTTTGCCGTCTTCCCTATCAAAGCATGCCGCAATAGAAGCTAGAGCACGTGTTAGGTGTGCCATGTACATGTACATATGTGGATTTCTTTGTTTTACCTTGGTTGATCAGATTGGTCTGTCTGAATTCTACTTTGGAAAAGTCGCTTTTAAATGTCTCTGACAAGTACGCTGTTTGTGGAAGCATTTTATCAGCAACTCGGATGTCTGCCACCAAGTTGTTTGTTGATAAATAGTGCACAAAGTTTCTCCCAATGAAACCAACACCGCCTAATACCAGCACATTAACCTTTTCATCTTGAG